>JARKHS020011908.1:0-305161 GCA_030143305.2 Amblyomma americanum
GATGCCGAAGTCAATTTCTTTATACAATACGCCTCATAAATTTATGGACCCAAGCTTTTCAAGATTTGCATGTGGCGAAAGCAAGAGGTGCAGTTGCGAGAGTGGCGACAATAGTTGACAAGATGCTTACTGCCCGCCAGTACGTCTACTGCTGCGTGGTGCTCCGGTAGTTCAACGTATATGCAACGTCCAGCTTTTTCTATGCAACAAAAACGCGCGCGGCGTTTTCGTGCTAAATTTAAATGCGTGGTTGTTGTGTGCCCAAGTGCACTAAATCCTCACGAAATGACTGGGAGATGTTCCGATTTCCGACAGAACCCTAAAGATGACTCCTCTGTCTGGTAAAGATCACTGTAATGCCATTTCTGTATTCGTAAAGTTTGTCCTTAATTTGTGTGCCTCTGCCCACGGCATTTATCCTTCACGCATTCTTGATGTCTTGCGTATAGTATGCGTGTGCGTACAAGTAGTAGAATTTCAGGATTACTTAATTGCTTTGCTCTTCTTTCGTTAAAGGCGCGAAACTCACAGACACAAGGAAGGTAGACGGGACTGAACCAAAGAAGAGCAGTTACCAACTAGCCCCAACAAGGCGTTCTCTTAGGCTTTTACTCTTTGTTACATATAGGCTGCTGCGTGCGCAGGGACGTACATGCTATGCCATCCGAGTCACCGATGATTTGTGCATTTTTTTTGTTAACAATCAAAACAGGATGTGCACGATGCGGTAGTTTGTAGAAGAGAGCTTGAGAATTCGTTTTTATTCCCCTCAATGCTGTGCGATTCAAGGGAAACTCAAATGCTTTTGTCGTGACTGATAACGTAACGAATTAGAATTATGAGCGGCGATGAACTGATAGTTACTTGGCTTTTTAGCAGCCGAAATTTCTTAGAGGCAATGGCCGGGCAGAGTATAAGAGAAAAGTTGTTTCATGGCCCCGAGAATTTTGTGCACACGTGAGGCAAAGAACGAAGGCTTGCGTAAAAAAGAGAGCTCATCTAGAGCATGGCCGTTGTCATTGCTGTTTTTTTCATCCTGCTCATCATGGCTTCCGTAAGAACCTATCCTGCGATACACAATTTGCTATTTTCATCCATGACTTGCATGTGAACCTTGATTCTAACCTTCAAACTGACGCAATATTCCTGGACTTCGCGAAAACTTTCGACAAAGTACCTCACAAACGCTTGCTACTAAAACTTTCTGGGTTAAACCTTCATCCTAACATATTACAGTTGATAAGCGAATTCCTGGTCTACCGCACCCAGTATGTTTACGTTAATAATCGAGCCTCTAGTTCTCTTCCCGTAACAACAGATGTCCCGCAAGGATCAGTCCTTGACCCGCTATTATTTTTAATATACACTAATGACCTACCAATGCATGTCTCTTGTAACGTCCGTATTTTTGCCGATGACTGCGTCAGCTATCGCACAATCAATAACACCTCTGATCAGCTCGCCCTCCAGAATGACTTAATCAGCATACAGGACTGGTGTAACCAATGACTCATGGAACTAAACCCCAATAAATATAAACTCGTGTCATTTAAACGAAAACTTAATCCTCTCCTCTTTTCGTTTTAAATGTCGCGCGTCACGGTAGAATTAACTCTGACTTATAAATACCTCAGCGTAACATTGTCCAATGATCTAACCTGGAACGCTCATGTGACAAAAGTCATATCTGTTAGCGGATGATCCTTGTCCGTTCTAAATTTGAATACGCCTCTGCTATTTGGAGCCCTAACCAAAATTATCTAACCAATTCTTTATATTCAGTACAAAGTCGAGCCACAAGATTCATATATTCGTGCTATTCATATAATGTTAGTCTATCATCATTAAAAGCAGAGGCAGGCTTAACGTCGTATCAGTAGTGTGCTTGTTTCATAAATTTTATTACAGCTCACTTCGTAATCCGCCCTACATCAATCCGCCGGTACGCATTTCCCCCCGCATTGGTCAACCCCTTCTAGTTGCCCGGCCTCGTATGCGCACTACAACATTTGCATCATCATTCTTTCCACGTTCAGCCACGGACTGGAACAGCCTTCCACACGGCATCGCCGCAATCACCTGTCTATCAACATTTGTGAATTGTTTAGCGGCTATATTTAACAGCGAATAATTTGTGTACCTTACGTGTTTCATTTGTTTATTAAATCTGATTTATACATGTAAGCCACCCTTTATGTAACACCCCCCCATCCCGGGGGCCTTTAAGGTAACAAAGTGAAGTGAAGCGATGATCCAATAAGGTGTAACACAGTGCTTCTTCCGATTTTTGAAATGACTACTTCGTCCACCACCCCTGTTCCACCTGTCAGTAAGGCATGAAGGCTGAGGAATTGTATTATAAGACGAAAGCCTTCAATGGCTCATACTTGCGTTCGTCCGTTACATCCCAGGTCGCGTGACCATGTCCGTCCGTTACATCGCAGGTCATGGGACCGTGTCCGTCCGTTATAGCCACCTAAGTCACGTGGTCACAACCGGACCTGTAAACTGGGGACCTTGGCACGTGGAGGACGTCTTAACTCGGGAACTGTAAAGCTTAGGAGAAAAACCGCTGAAAAATGGTTACTTCAGATACAGGAGGACCGCACCCAGCCCGCAAGAGGTCAAGGGAGCCAGTGTCCACTTACCGTCACAGTCTTTCGGTAGGGTAAATGCCAACCTGGAGTGCATCGCATGTCGCACTGCACAGAATTCCAACCAACCTGCTACCTCCCACGCGTATGCCAACCTATATTAATCACTACGACACAGCTCTGGTGCTGGTACAGGGTTTAGTTAAGATTTATATACAGTAATGATAATGAATGATAATGAATTCTAACGCGGGAAATTCAAATTCAAAATCAAATCAGTGCAATAAGTCGCAAACGACTTTCGCCTTCCCGCACTTTAAGCATGGGCTCCATGTGGGCGAAAGAGCGAACGATGCGACGGGGCGGCACGGCGACGCTCGCTTCGTCGCTTGTGGGCAGCGTCCATGCAAGTGAAGGCGGGAGGCGACGCGCATCCGCGAAGTCCACAGCGGACTCTGTGCTTTACGCACTCCAGCTTAGTAAACACGCCTGTAACCTGTTCTCTCTCTTAAAATTTGTGAGTGTGCCGCATAGTCAGGGCAAAAGAATATTTCCTCTACGGCAGTGCAGATAACCAAGCCGGCGTGGTTGCGGAGGTGAAGTCACATCACGGATTCACGGGTGAGGTGTGCTTTCGTGAGGTGCCTGTGCACTCCGGCTTAGTAAAAACACTCCCATAAATTGTCACCGCACTCTGATTGTAAGTGAGCAAACTATAATATACAAGTGAGAATGCGCGTCGCTTTAGTTTCTGCACGAATATACAGTTGGAGCGCCGCTGCACGGTGGATCGAGCGCCGGTACCCGCGGCTCGACACGCATCTCTCCCTGCAGTACGCCCGCTCGTATAGCCCGCTCCAAATTTTGTTAGCGCTCCGTAACGAACAATTAGATTGTTCTCAATATTTAAATGATGCGGGTCTGCCTCACAGCTACAGCAAAGCAAATATTTTCTCGACGGTGGCGACGACCAAGACGACGCGCTTGTTGAGGCCACGGATGTTGAGGCCCACTCGGATCTCGGAGGAAAAGCTGTGACAAACCATGGACAAACCGGAAACGGCTGTGTGGGGCTCTGATTGGCCAATCGCGTGGGCGACTTCCGGGCGAAATTTTCTGTTGGTGCAGATCCAAGCGACGAGACAAGCCACACGGCAAAAATCCTTCGCGCGACGGCGTCGCTCGTCGCATGCTGCCGTCGCTTTCGCTTTCACGTGAGTTTTCGCGTACATGGAGCTCCGGCTTAAAGGGACCATGCAACGAGTTAAAAATCGCTTGCAAATTTTTCATTGCTTAGAAATGATGCTAAGGACCATCCTCACTATGTATGAGTGTTCGGAATGAGCAAGCATTATGAATTTTTAAAACCGTGTTTTTTTAATTCGCGGGCCGATTAGTGTTTTCGTAGTGAATGGTTTTTAAGGTAAAATCGTGAAAACATACGTCACTTGTTGCGTGACGTCGGCAGGCCACAACACGCTTTCATTCGCTGCATCACGGCAGCCAAGACGTCAAGACGTCACTTTGTCAAGACGTCAAGACGTCACTTTGTCTTTTCCATAGAATGTATCATCACAACCCTGTATTAAAGGATCATCTTTTTGCTCGCAAAGACGTCCCTTACGGTAGCCGTGAAATTCGTCTGCTCGAGTTGCCGCGCGCGCCTGGCGACGGAGACCGGCGGCGGAGACAAAACCAGTCCGCCGACCTGGTCTTCGCGAGATCGGCCGCCGAGCACAAACATTCAGCAAACACGAACTCAATTTACGTTCATAAGAAGCTCTGGGATAGACAAGTGCAAAAAATTTATCATTTCTGAGCATCGTTGGCCAATACCAGGTGCTGGTTTAAGTGATAACTATGATACAAGCAAATTTCATCCTACAGCCACTCGCTGCTGCTGCTGCTCGGTGCGGCTCTGCTTGCTAGATCTAGATCTTCTAGATCTTCGCTAGATCTTCTGCTGAAGGCGTTGTGGAAATCGAGCACAACTTTAATATTGGACGGGCTCGCAGTAAAGGCAAAGTGACTAGAATAGTTCCTTTATTACAGCCCTGGCTAGTTCCGAAGCGCCCTCATCTACGGCATCGATGGGAAAGCAGCTAGGCTTAGCGACGACCAGGGCAGCCGGGAAGAAGCGCAGTTCGCCGCCCGGTGCTCCCGCAGGCGGCGTTGTTAACGAAAGCTCTGGTCTTGGGCAAGCATGCTATCGTTGCTCGAATATTTATTTATTTATTTATTTATTTCAAATTCTTTCCTGGCCCGAAGGCATTACTGAAAGGAGTGGTATTTGTACATAACAAAAACAGTGCATATTATACAATATTGTTTTACAAAGCGGCAGAAAATACAGTGGTCTTGAAATTGTTAATGTCAGAAATGGCAGCAATGGAGGGAGGAAGGTCGTTCCAGTCTGCGCTAGTTTTGGGAACAAATGATTTATGACACAGTTCTGAAAATTGGGACAGCAACTTTAAACATGTGGTCAGAACGGGAGGACATGTATGATGGGCGAGCAAAAAGATGATCCTTTATTACAGCGTTGTGATGATACATTCTATGGAAAAGACAGTCTAAAACATTTACGGCGCGAAGAAATTTCCTGCAGGGCAAGGGTGCTTTTCATGGAAGTAGTGCTGGCGTGATGGGAATACTTAGATAAGATGAAACGTGCTACGCGATTTTGAATGGATTCAAGTGTGTTTATTAGTGTGATTTGACTGGGATCCCATACTGCGCATGCATATGCTAGCTTTCGCCGCACTAATGTTTTGTAGAGTGTTAGTTTTATCGGCACAGGCGCAGCAAAGATATTTCGACGTAAGTACCCAAGAACACGGTTAGCGTTATTAGTGATGTGTTCGGCGTGCATATGCCATGATAGATTACGTGAAATATGAACACCTAGGTATCTGTATGAGTTGACGGCTTGAAGGGAAGTGTCGCGAAGAAAGTAAGTTTGCGTGTTGTTAGGGATGTTATTACGACGCGACGCATGCATTGTTTTACATTTAGCATATAGCAGGTAGCCTTTCTGATAGCATGGCTGTTTTGTCTTTTATGGTACGAACATGAAGTAGAGCGAGCCAGCTGGCGGGCCGACTAGCCTGGAACCCGTCGGCCGCGGTCATAAAAATGAGCTTGATTGTTTTTGGCGTAAATAATAAACGGTGGTATAGAGAAATGTGACAAATATATAATTTTTGAAGATCGTTGATCAATGCCGAGTTGCTGGTAGGAGTAGTACCTTTGACACGAGCAAATTTCTTGATAGAATCGCCCCGCAGATGCCGCTGGCCCGCCGTTGCTGTCCGGCTCTCCTGATGCCCGCAGCTGTCCTCTAGCTCTGCTGCCGAAGGCGTCGCGGAAATTAACCATAACATTAGTTTATTGTGAGAATATGCTATTGACAGCAAAGTGATATTAAGAGTGTACCTCTTATTACAGCACATGCGACTTCCAAAACCGGCGTCCGCTGCGCCTTCGATGCGAAAGAAGCTATAGGCCTAGCGATGAGAAGGGCAGCCAGGCAGCAGCGCAATTGGTCGGCCGGCGCGACAGCGGGAGGCGCCGTTGCCGAAAGCTCGCCACTTGGGCAGCCATGTTCTGTCCCTGCTCGCGTATATATCAGGCGGTCTTTCTGATAATATGGCTGTTATGTCTTTTCTGGTGCGAATTTCAACACAAATCCAAACAGCGGCCGGCCACTGCTGCGCGGTGCCATCGCGTACTCTTTGAGCTTGGGCCAAGCGGCGCATCGATGCTTGCTACTCCGAGTGTCGCTGCTTGCGGTGGGGCTGCAGTTCGCAAGCGGCGACCGGTGCAGTGCGCCGGCCAAGTTTTGCACATGTGTCGCCTGCTTTACTCCCGTCGCGAGTGTGCGCACTTCTGAAGGAAGCAAATACATCTGTTTTCCGTAGCGTCGTGGGTACAGTAGTAAGTTCTCAGTCTGTAGGTGCCAATATCGAGTCCGCGTGTTTGAAGAATTTTTTGCTTTTTATTTTTGTCGTCTTAAATAAATTCCCCTTGTTTACCTGCGAGCCTTTCTGCCCCAGCTATCAGTGCCGCTCAGTACTGGGCGGCACTCATTCTAGGTAGATAACCACAATTTTTTTAAGGATTTTGCTTCTCTAAATAGGGAGTTATTTAAAAGAGTTACGACAAAAGAAGAGTGAGGGCGAGAAAGAGCCAAGTCGGCGGGAGGTCTCGCACATCATCTTTTTAGGGCGACATGGGAGTCGCCGGACCATCGGCCAACTGCCGCCTTTTGTGGGAGATCAGGAGCTGACGTCGACAGTCGGCCGACTGTTTTCGCCGGCGCAGTGTGACATAGTGCCAGGCATCACGACGACACAGTTTTGGCAGACCGAATCAGTCGACTGTTGGCCCAGTGTGGCAGGCCCTTAAAACTACAACAGACGACAAGCTAAGGAATCCGACGCGCTCCGCAATCCAGGATGGCGAGAGCACGGCCCATGGAGGACGGAAAACTCAGGAGAAGCCCTTCCCATACAACAACACGGGAGGAAAAGTGTGAAGGAATTGACGTCGTTTCTATCTATCGGGAACCCATCTTGTCCGGGCAGCTTGTTTACAAACCGGGCGGCAACAGCGGGCGGTGGCGTGCCATTTGAGGTGCGGCGTAGGCGTAACTGCTCGAGTTTCTGTTTTTGTGGTGCTCACAGGCTGGCGTGGCTCAAGGTGGAATTCAGCGAAAAAATCTTTTTGCGTGCTCGGATTTGAACGCGCGCGGCGACAACGATAGAAGGGCATTTTGTCTACTGCGACGCTGCTTGGAGCCGTCGGGAGACAGCCGCTGTTCACTTAGGAGCATTCACGCTGTTCGTTCGCCATTGGTTCAATACGGCGTGCTCTGGAGAGGGTTCGTCGGCGTGTAGTGGAAATGTTTCGTGTTTTGTACACGCAGTGTGCGTGTGTCATTTGCGCTCCCGTTTCCATCGGCAGTGAAACCTCGTTGCTACTTATACGTGTTCTTGCAACGCGCCAGCTAGTGCAGCTGGTGTTGATTATAATACAACTGGCAATTTTGTTTTTCGGAAGTTGCGCTTGTGTTAGCGGCGGGGGCCATACATGGGCGGAGAATTCTATATTAAACGATGCAGCGGCGTTCGCTTTGTTCTTAGTATACAGAAACTTTGTTGCATGCCCGTTGAAACGTATAACGTCTGAAGCGTCAGGGAGCTATTTGTCTCTGTGGCGTGCTGGGCTCAAGTGTGTTCGTTCACATCGAGGTCAAGTCTGTATTTTTTATCGCGTGCTATTTTTAGACCAGGTACCTGTAGGAGGTATTGCAATTGCATTTCTGGCTGAGGCCATGGTAAAGAATTGCAAAAACGGTGAAGCTCTAACTGAATTTGGAGGCCTTTTCAACACGTGTTTATTGTGCCCATGTTCTGTGATAGTGTTATTTCTGATAAAAAGCAGTTAGTGAAATGAGGATCCACATGCGAATTGAATTTCAAGGATGCCTGTGGTTACATTGAATAAAAATAATTCTATGAGTCCATTACGTACAATAAATTATAAATTCACTTTCACTGCCTGTATTGTTGATCACAAGTAACATGTGCTACTATGCAGAAATTTTACAAGCCAGTATTTCATCAAGTAGCGAAAATTGGTGCGTGCAGCTGCAGCTCTGCACTTTAAAAATGAAATACAGCACAGAAATAATACACAGCACTGTGAAACATACTGCAGCTACTGGGTACTTCTAGAAGCAGTCTGAAAAACGGTAGTCATATATATTAAGCACCAAACTAGATCTGTGGACGAGAAACATGCTGCGTTGCAGTGCTACAATGGGTGGATTTGTGAACCATTCTTAAAAGGGCCAGATCTATTGGAAACATGTTTTTCTTGGACTGCTTTCGTTGAGAAAAAGGGGATTAGCATAGTTTTCCTAAGTAAAATTTCTGGCTTTGGGAGGGGGCGACACCAGCACCACCATATATCCTCCCCTGCGTGCTATTATAGGTACTTCGGCCCTCTCTGTTTCAGTAACCTCTATGAGTGGCTCTTGGAGTTGTGAATCAAAAGTCATTGTTGGCACGGCCACATATGAACATGTTCTGATACTACATGTTGCATTCAAGGCCAAGAACTGCAACATTTTAGTATTTTCCATTCTCAATGCTGTATGAGAAAGCATTCCTGTCATGGGCAGCCGCACAAAAATATGAAGTTATGAAGATATGAAAAACATGAAAAATATGAATATAAATACTGTATTCAAGATTGCAAACAAAATATGGCAGGATTTTTCTCGTCCTCACTGCTGTAGCAGAAGGCCCTGTTGACACAGCTGCCCGAATATACGAAATGGAGACAGGTTGCAACATTCAAAAACAAAAGCCCCATTAAAAGGCGGGCTGAACACTAAGCTGGGGTGTGACTGCATGGTAGCATTGTTGACGACTCAGCGAACAGCAGACACGTGCACATTCACTCAGCATAAAATTTCGAGGGTTGTGCTATAGTGCCTAGAATATACTGGCTAGTGTGCCGAGCGCCAGCGCTGCGCAATGGGAGCAGGTGGCACCGTTTGCAATGAAAGCCCACCGATGGCGGCAGAGGGCGCTGCTTGTCGGGAGGGAGCTGCCGCAGCAGAGGACGCGGTTTTCTCGCTTCGGAAGGCAGCGACCTGGTCTTGTGCGTGCGCGATTAACCTGCTTGTGCACGAAATTTTGTTGACTGAGGTGCAGTGTATGTTGTCCTGTGTGGCACCTTGCACATGAAAGTCGACGCATCCGCTCCTCCGAGCAGTTCTGTGGTGATTTCGTCGGTTTTGTGCGCGCGTTCTGTGCGTGCGTGTATCCATTCTGCGTGCTTTCACCGTGTAGTCAAATCATGCACTGAGCTCTCGATTGTTTTTTTCCCGTGTCCAACACTAAACGAGCTACATGTGACTGCACAAAAAAGATGTCAAAGCCAAAGCGACAGTGCAAAGAGAAGACTTGCTTTGTGCCAATGTGTAAAAGCGGTTACCGCTCGAACAAGGAACGTGTTTCCATGTTTACTGCACCATCTGATGCTACGCGGCTTGCAGAATGGGAAAGAAACATCAATAGAGAGGACAGAAGGCTGACGCCAGCTGTTGTGGTTTGCGAGAAACATTTTGAGGGCAGTTGTATCGAGCGCACATTCAGAGTCAGCGTAAATGGTGTTACCAGCGAGCTTCCCCGCGATAAACTGCGCCTGAAACCCGACGCCGTGCCTTCGATATTCACGCATTACCCAGAACACATTCTGCCTAAAGTGTCAGCTAAAAGAAAAACAAGAAAACTGTGCCAGCAAGAGCCTCCAGCAAAGCGTCACAGGCGTGCTGCGTCGGAAGCCTCCGAGTTGTGCTCAGGCATTGATAATGCTGAATCGGTGAGCATGGAAGCATCTGACACCAACAGCGGAGCTGCAGTAACTGAAAAGTGCACCACCCCACGCTGTGTTTCTGCAGAAGGAAGCGCTGGCGAAGCGCAAAATGCTGGTGACGAACGACCACGAACAACCAACGATCGTCTCCATCCATTCTCCAACGTCGCTATTCCAGTGATATGGATGAAAGTGCCATCCGTGACAGTCGATTCATTAGCGTGCGCCTATTGTGAGGCTGAAAAAAATAACTTCGCTAACCTCTTCATTGAAAAGATGGTAGCATTTGCAAAGCCATTATTTGATGGACAATCAGTGGTAGCTACGGTTTACCTCAGGGGAAGGGAAAAGACAAAACACATCGTCACAACTGGCGAAGAGGCCGAAGCTTTGATCAAGGAAGTTGCCTTGACAAATCTTTGTGATGGATGCGACATAAAGCCGGCCTCAGGAAAGCACACCTCCTACAAAGGCATGATTTTTTCTGAGAAGTGTTCAATATCTGTGACGTCTGAAGGTGAATCCTGCGCTTTCTGCAAGTACCAAAGGATTCTGGCTCAAAACCAAGCGTGCAGAAAAAAGCAAAGCACAAGTGAAATTGCCAGAAAATCTAATGAAAAGAAACAGTGCAGGAACATTTCTCGAAGCCTGTCAAGAACCAAGAAAAGATTGGCAAATGAAAGGATACAGGTGGCTCACATGAAAGAGCGAAATGAGGCTCTTAGTGAAGAGACATTTAACAGCAAAATTAAATCTCTTCCCTCAAAGCAGCAGCTGATTGTAAAGAGTTGTTTCCTTGCTGCAAGGCGAAAATCACACAAGGGAATGCGATACGATGATGAGTCGATTTTAGAATGTATGGTGATGAAGATGCGAAGCCCGAAGTTGTATGAACATCTCCGCAGACAGTCTATTATGGTTCTGCCAGGGCGAACTTGCCTGACAAAGTACCTACAGCGCTTCAAGGGTGTCTTTGGCCTCAGTACAAAGGTCTTCGATGCCCTAAATGAAAAAAACAAAGACCATGGATGCTTACAGTCGTCACGGTGGCCCCGTCATTGATGAAATAAAGCTTTCGGAGCGCCTAAATGTGAAATCAGCTGGTGAGTATAGCTGCAATGAATTCTTGGACCGTTCTGTGTATACGGTAAAAGCTCTTTGATCCAAACCCCGCAATGCGAAAATCCGCATGATTCGAACTGCCGGCGCGGTCCCGGCCAACGCTATGCAAGTCTATGGCGTTGCACGCTAGCTGTTTCGGAAGCTACGGGTCTCGCACCGGTTAATTCGAACGGGCTCCCAAAGGAGGTTGTGTACATACAGGTATCGGTTCGGCAAGCGGTCGTCCCAATAGCCCCCCTAAAAGCTGAATTCTGTGCTCCAGAATCACTCGCGCACCTCTGACTTGCGCTGAACGGCAGGCGTGATGGCGGACGGACGGCCTCATCTACAAGAGCGGACACACGATAGTTTCGATTTTGCTTTTCTGAAACGTACGCCCAACCACGCTAGCCAGCCAGCCAAACCCAGCTACGCGCCGTTTATAGCGTTGGTTGACTGTTTCGCAAATCATCCCTATCCACACTTTTTTCTTGCCGCTTCCGAGCTGCTGAGCAATGCCGTATTCATCGGCCGTGAATCTTCCGCGCTTGCGGCGTGCGATGCACTAGCGGCAGAGCTCCACCGCTAAAAATCGTGATTGTTACGCCGTTCTCATCTAAAATAACAAGCAACTACGGCCAAGTCTTTCACCAAATAAATTTACCGCGATGCAAGCGGTTCTTGTCAGTTTTTTTTTTCTTCCGGAGTCATTCGATAGTTCGAACTTAATTTCAGACTATGCGAACATTTTTTCCGGTCCATTGAAGCACGAATCAGCGAGCTTTTACAGTATGAGAAAAATACGATGTTCTGCTAAGCACTACAATATTACTCGAGCCGTGCAGTGCTCTGGTAATATTCGATCGTCAAGTCTTTTAGCACGTGTTTTTTTTTATGCTGGTTTAGCACCTTTGCCATATTCTGATCTGTGTTGAGAGATATCTGCGCATAAAACAAGGTGTTTTTCTTGTGCTTTGTGCTTGTTGTGCTTTTTTTCACAATTCAGGTGATATTGAAGGCTTTGTTGACCTTGGAGGTCATACACCTGCTGACCAGAAGAATGTGCTGGCAGACCATGGGATGATTGTGCTGTTTCAGCCATTTACTGGTAAACTTTTTTTTTCTCTTGGTTATAGTTCGCAACTTTATACGTAAAACGCACGTACATTTGTGAGAGATTACGTTTCCGCAGGAAAATGGACGCAAATCCTCGGCGTTTTTGCCTCAAATGGCAATGTGAAGGCCCCAACACTGGCGAAAATCATTTTGGAAACCACAGTCCTTGCGGAAAAGGCTGGTCTGTTCGTGGATTGCATAACATGCGACGGCGCCAGCTGGAATAGGAGCATGTGGCGGCTGTTTGGAATACAGGGTAAGGCTGTAATTTCACGCAAAATGCAAGATTGTTTAGAGTGTGCATGGTGCCAGTGCAGATTTCATGTTTCTACTGTTTAAATATTGTGATGAAGAAACTGATCGCAAGTTGTTGTTTTTTTTCAAAGGTTCTCCAAGCCACGTTCGGAGCAGCACCAAACACCCAGTGGATCCTAAAAGGCAGCTTTATTTTTTGTCAGATTTTCCACACCTTTTGAAGAATGTTAGAAATGGATTTGTTGGAAAAGGATACCTGACATCAGCTGGGCATGTTCACATTGGTATTGTACTAGCAGCCTTCGAAGCGGATCGAGAAAATGTTACACTGAAAGTTATGCCAAGCCTGACAAATGCACACCTTAAGCCAAACTGCTTTGAAAAAATGAAAGTGGACATCGCATTTCAGCTCTTCAGCGACCAGGTCATCAAAGGACTTTTCATTTATAGAGAACACATTGAAGCCTCACATAGGACCGTGCAGCCGACAGTAGATTTCGTAAAAGAAATGAATCGCCTGATTCGTGTTATGACATCGCGAACAAGCGAGAAGGCACTCAAGCCTGACAGTCCAAATGTGCAATTTCTGAAAGGCTTCCTAGAGTATCTGCAGGAATGGGAGCAAACTGCAAAACCAGCTGGTGGTGGTTTTCTTACAGAAAGCACGTCTGCTGGGCTAAGGGTTACCATCAAGAGTACACTTGGCTTGTTGTCCTACCTGACGTCGACTGTGGGTTTCAAGTATCTTTTAACATCCAGATTAAGCCAGGATAAGCTTGAAAACCTTTTTGGTATAATTAGACAGTCGTCTGGCTGTAACGACCATCCGACAGTGTCACAGTTTCTGATGACTGTGAATTTACTCGCATTCTACAACCTGGCAAAGCCACCTAGAGGAGTGAACTGCACCCCAGACGTAATCAAAACACTGCTGAGCCCAAAGGTGGTGTGTGAAACTACGAGTAAGTTCCTTTCAGACAAAATAGATGACCATCTCGACCACGGAAACGTCAGTGAAGCTGAAGATGTAGTTCAAGCTGTCGTGTCTAGCAGTGACCATGCATTGTGCATAGAGAAGAAGAGCCACAGTGCCTTGATCTACTACACTACAGGCTACGTGGCAAGAAAGATCATTGCTAAGAACTGTTGTCCACAGTGTGCAGGCTGCCTATGTGTAAGCAAAGCTGAAGCAAGTGCCGACGCCGCTTCGTACTTTACTAGCCATTTTGACAATGGGGGCCTAGTGTACCCCAGCCAGAGCTTGTCAACTGCTGTAAAGGCCATGGAAGACGCCTTTACTGTGTTTTTTAGGGAAAACAAGCTCCATGAAAGGAGTTTAGTTCAATTTTCTAGACAGCTACAGACACTGTCTTTTCCTCAACTTGGCTGCTCAGAGCATGAAAAGGCAGTTTTATCTACCGTTGTAAAGTTTTATGTTCTCTTAAGGTTTCGTTTTTTTGTCAAGGGCCTCAACAAAGAAAGGGAAGCGCAAAGGCAGCGGCATAAGTTTCTAAAACTGCGTCGCTGCCAATAAATGCTTCTCATGTGCACATATGGGCCCTGCTTGCTGTACTTCTGTAACATGTCCGCGATTGATATTGCGCGCGAATAAAAACGAGTGTTGCACGACTGTGTTTCCTGCGTTATTCACATTGCATGTGTTTACTCGTTCGCAAATGTAGTACGTACACAGCGAGAACACCTAAATATAATCCAATAAAATTAACCGAAGCGTTTCGCCTACTTTATTAGAGAAAATGTTACCGAAAAAGTACTTCATATATATATATATATATATATATATATATATATATATATATATATATATATATATATATATATATATATATATATATATATATATAAAAGATATCTATGTACAGCACAAGCTTCGTGTTTCGAAACACGAAGTTGTGCTGAATTTCACAGCAGCTTTCGCGCAAGCGACAAGTGCTAAATGTGCAGCTCCTCGACAGAGACTCAAAACAAACCCTGAAACCTATAGTCAGCTGCCTCCATGACAGCTTTGGTCGATTACAGCTGAACGAAACCAAAAATGCACTAGTCCTCTTGCCGATGTTGCGAGAGCGTTGCGGCTCGGCGGCACCCTCCCGACTTGCAGCGCTCCATGCGGCGGCCGTCGGCATTCATCGCTCGCGGTGCCACCAGGAAGGCCACGGTCGGCACACTAGCCAGTATATTCTAGGCAGTATAGTTGTGCTGTACACAACAGAGCGTGATTAAAGTGTGGCCAGTATGTGGGCCACTGTTATGCGAGCTTAGCACGCAAACAACCCGACATCCAAAACCTTGCTCAAGAATGTCATGCACGAAGCCCTAAATTCATTCTAGCAAAGAAAGATTTTTTTACAAGCTCATGAGCACATTTGACAGCTGTCCACTCACAAGTCATTATGCTCTCAAAAGCAGTGTTGCAGACGGCCATTTAAATATAAGCCTCGTGTCAGCAAGCTGGGCACAGAAAGCTTGCAGTGAGAGCCATGTACTAAAAATTATCAGGTAGCTCTATCTTAAAAGCAGTGCTTTACACTGACATTACCTGGCATTGCTCGAAGATGAGATCCACTGCCTCCATGGTATCATTTGCCTACAATCTGTGATTTCACTCTTACAAAGTTCCGCAAAAAACAAACTCCACAGCAACATATAACACAAGAATTTCTTGAACTTGAGTAAAAATACAGTACTTTGACACCTTTTTATATAGATGGCTCAAAAACATATTTCCTTTAGAAGCGCAGTGATAAAAGGGAACTGGAATGGAACAGCCTTCCGCAGTGCGCATCAATATTCACGGCCGAATGTTACGCCGTCTGTGTAGCCATTGAACAAATAGTATACGAGAATCTCTAAAACATTATTATTTACACAGGCTCCTTAAGTTTACTTCATGCTCTCAATTCTCAAAATGCAATCACTCCTATAATTGGTGACATCATGCACAAAATTGTAAAAGCCACAGCTCGAGGACAAAACATGAAACTGCGCTGGAATCCGAGTCATATCGGAATAAAAGCCAACGAGAGAGTAGATTTGTGCGCTGCTCAATCTCGTGGCAAGGAAATAATAAAAACAAACAAGTCCTTTAAGGACTGAGTTAAATTAGTACAAAGGAAATTGAGGAAGAAATGGCAGACAGCTTGGAACAATGAAGTAAACAACAAACGGTACTCGGTAAAGCCAGTTCTAGGTGAATGGAAGTCATGTTGTGCACCAGGAGCATTTCATTGATGTTATTTTATTTCATGTCCGTATCGGCCACATGCACATCGCACACAGTTTTCGATTGACAAGTGAAGACAAACTGATTTGTGAAAAATGTTGAGATGACCTAACAGTTAATCATATTTCATACTCATGCCCAGAACTTCAAAAACATAGGGAAAATATTTTACTTAGTTTTGTAATGAAACACACTGCATAAAAAGGAATGAAAGATAATACGCGGCACAAAGTAACAAGTTCTATTTCAGTGGCACCATGGGTAACCGTTTAGACCAGAAAAAAAGAAAAACAAGCATGCCCTTCAAAGTGTATGCTAGAAGAGGTGTTCTTTTCTTGTGCTATATTTTGGCAACAGCAGCTTATTTACACACAATTTCAATGAACTAAACTTTTGTTCCCTTTATCTCATCTGGTGAATTTAACCTTATATCCCTGCGATTAACACGAGACTAAGATTAACGGGATTTAAGTATACAAGTATATTTCGCCAAGTGCAGCCTGCAAGCAACACAGAGATACCTCCACCGTCGCAAAACGACGCAGGGAAAAGACACTGCGTACAATGGTGGGCCACCGTAATAAGTGAAAGTTCCTTCCTACGCTTACCGCAGTTGCGACAAATGCCTTCGCCGAATGCTACTTGATTATGGCCATGCAAGGCCGGACTGTTTCGTTCGAACGAGAGAGTGGGGATGGCGAGGATACGACGCGCAAAGAGCAATAACTGGAAGAAGCCGAATGTCTCGCACGAATGCTTCCGACGACGTCTCCCATACATGAACAGCGGCCAGAAACCAAGAGCCACTCGCACTGTAGTCTCTTTAGGCCGGATCTTTCGCGTGGTTTGTAACGCGCGCGCGGTGGAACGTGAACAAGAGCGCGGATAAAAATAAACAAGAGCGCGCCCGGACAATGCAGCACTGAGCTCATTTCCCGCTTCAAAACATGTCACGTGATGGCCTCCCCTCTAATTTTTCCTTCCTCCATGGCACGGCCGGTCTCGAGGAGAGCGCGCTCTTCGAGCCGGCCGTGGGCAAGAGAGACCGGAGAAACGCTGCGCTGCCGGCGCTGCTGCTGGGGTGCTACCACCGGTAGTCTAAAACTGAACGTCTTCGCGTGACCGTGTTAATGGGCACGACCCAGTCCTAGAGCTGCATTTTTATTTTTTCTGGTGCCCCGTGTGTACGAGTTGAGGGGGGTGCGGAGGAGCGTAATTTTTAATCGTCTATATTTTCGTTGTTATTGATGCTAGCTCAAAAATTCTTGCGCTGTGGTGACGAGTCCTGGACTGCCTACCTCTCGTCTGCTTTACGTAACCTCAATTAATTTATTGCATAATCCCTTTAAGAGATAGATATTGAAGTGCCTCCAACGAATTTTTTTTGACTTTTTGTGCTCAATCAGCATATCACATGCAACCAAACTTAGAAGTGGTATTTATGTGTTGAGCCACATCTGTTGCGAAAGACTGAAATATAGCGAAAGATTGATATGTTTATTTCGCAATCCTGCTGCTTCTTACAGTTCTAGCTGCTCATCACTAATCAAAGAGAGAGTAGAGCGAGGCGCTGGTAGAGCTTAATGCAGAAGTCATACTAGCTTAGCACTGTTGTGACCGCCTGCCTTCGGAGCCACGTGGAGCGGCTGTGCAGGTGTTTCTTCGGAGACAAAAACACACATATCGCAGGAAGACGATTCGCATATAAAATCGCTGTGTCCGATCAAGGAAATGGGTTGTTTCCTTCCATCTGCAATGCTGAGGGCGTATTGCTTCTTATGGGACGGGTGAAGCAGGGAGGTGATTAGGTCGCACCTGTCTTCCAGAGAAAGTCAGGCATTGAGAGTCAAAGCTGCAGAACACGATTTGAAAGCAGGGTATGTCATGCCGTCTTTTCTTGTGGCCCGTGACTACGCACTGTTTTTTAATTAAAATCCATAATCCAGCCGGCAGCCGAAACATCTTGACGCTTATTTTCTGCTCCCAATAAATGCAGTTGTTAATTCTATATTGACAATGACACATTATAAAGCGTCAGTCAGTGACGTTTTTTGCCGATAAATCTAGTTCGGTGCTTCTTCGCTCTTAACGCAGCACATCCTTTATTTAGGGCGTAATATCCCCAGGTAGTCAAAATTAAACTGGAGCCCTCCACTACGGAACCTTCTTTCTCTCTCTTTCTTCTGTCACTCCCACCTTCTCTTTTCTCTTACGGGGCGGTTCAAACGACCATTGAGATATGTTAGACATTACTGCGCCATTTCTTTTCGTCAAAAATCGCTTTTATTTTTTGTTTTAAATTTGCAGATACGCCTGTAATCGTGTCACTGTGTCCACCGCTGACACGGAACTCCTTCACAATTTTAGAAATCGTTTTCCACAGAAGGCGGATTTACTCAATTCTATCACGTAACTTTTTTCCCGAAAAATACCACCCGGAAATGGCATGTGTGGAAAATAGGAGACGGCCCCGAAGGGACGGAACGGGAAGACGCTCAACGTGGGGCAACGCGACACCCGCCCTCGCGCCGGGTCTGACCAAGGTCACAAGTGGCTCTCTCTATCTCTCTTTCTTCCGACTGCCCGAGGCCAACCGCTCGGGATGCCTTCTTTTCTCCCCTTCCCACTGTTCCCTTTTGTATCCATGTGTTTTGTGTCAAACTTCGACCCGTGTAAATAAAGTCAGTGTGAAAGTGAAAGCCACCGAGAGAGCGTCGTCTTTGTGAGGCTCCCGCGCGCGCGGCCCCGCCGCCCGAACGAGTCTTACGCGCAGTTTGGCTTTAATTAGTGCGGTTCAGTCGTTACTTGCCGGGGTGTCAACGGTCACAGTTACTAACGTTCAGAAGAAATAACAGCATGAGTGCTAAAGGCGAGTATGAAAATGTAATTGCTCCGGTCCTATTGTCATTGGCATCTCAACTTTAAGAATAAGTAACATTTTCCTCCGCTGCTTCCTTTCGGTGGCTGTTGGCTTCCTCCATATGTACCTTGGACTAGGTCACTTCATAGCTTACCCTTCATTTTAGTTTTGTCTGCGTGATGGTTCAATAAAAGCTCCGTCTGGACAATGATTATAGCAGATCGTAGCGTTGACTTTCGATGTTCTGCAAGAATATGCTGACGCATTTTCGCGACCACACTGACAGCGATGTCGGCCGCTGAATTCGAGACAGTGAGCGTGCACGCTTCGTTCATTCAAAACGCTTTAGAGAATGCAACAATTCTGGAGAGCAAGATATCAGTCACGAAAGTGGTGCACATTTGCGGCGTTTTTTTTTAAATTGAAAAAAGAAAACAGACCGTGTAGTAGACATGTTGGTACAAAAAAAAAAAGAATCGGTTCTTTGTTTAACCCCGCGTAGAACTTACAGAAACTCACCTGACACCCAAAATGACTATTAGTTTTTAATCAAAGTAAGCTAACTTATTATTCATTATCTAAAAAAATCAATATGCAGCGCACAGCGAAAAAGAATACGTTCTCGGTTTCACCGAGCTGCAGTGGGGAGCTTTTTTTTTAAAACTTTGCCTTAAGTTACGGAAAAAAAATATAACCTGTTGCAAAATAAAATTGTGAGCGTTAAAGAAGAAAACACTAAATTTAGATGCTTTCGCTTCTGCGTTATTGTTTATGACGAACTTCGTTAAAGGTTTTCCATAAAGCCAAGAATATACAGCGAGCCAGTCATACATGGTCTTGAATATTGTGCAAAGCATGTCTTTGTACAATACCGCCCGAGTTTACAAGAGAAGTATTTCTGAAAATAATGTTCTCCTGGCGTGAATAATGAGTTCCTTAGACGAAATTAACTAACTTTGTGAATATGATATGCCCGAACTATTGAAATTGAGAACTGGAAAGAGAAATGGAACAATAATGACTGGGGGATCTTTTTTTTCGCCAGACACAATTTTACCTGGTCGCTGCCATCTTGCATACGCAGCGCCGCCTACCATCTGGAAAATATCGTCGCTATTTTGGAATGTGGGACCACGCGGTTGTGCATTCGCTTGTGGGTCAACGGCAGCAGTTTCCTTCTTAGTATTCCTTCTTAGTATGCCTTAATTTCGATGCTGAAGGGCGCATGACGCGAAACAGTCGTTTTTTTACGCTTTTTTTACATTCACTAGGACAAAACGTTAAGCAGAAATAAGGTGCTTCATGGGGCTGGTGGTGGGTACCGGTGGCCTCTTCTTCCTAGAAGTGAAGTGGTCTCGAGGACGGCTCCCCGAAGAAACGGCCAGGTCTTCCTTCTTCCTTGAAATACTTAAAAAATGGCACTGGTTTAGGTCTGGTTAAACCTGTAGCGACGCGTAGCTACAGCTGGCCGAGAGGATCCCGCTCAGTCGAATTGCAAAGTCAGTTTTTCGCCGCTGCGTTTCGCTGAGCGTTCCTTCTTCATCTTTGTCTCTGGACGCGGATTCACTCTCTCCTCCCTCTCCACTTCTCCCCCACTCGGTTTCGCCGGCGCGCCGCACCGCCGGCAGCTGCCACGGTGACCACGGCGCCGCCATGCTGAAGGCTCGAAATGCTAGCGTTATGTAGGCGCGCGGCGCGCACATCACCTGCGTGCTCTGACGTCACTCCGCGCATGCGCCCAACTGACGAGGCGGGCGGCGTCTGCTCCGCCGTCGGCGCAGCGGCGAAGCGCGCGGCACGCACACCGGCTGCCGGCTATGCCGTCACTTCGCGCATGCGCACAGCTGGTGGAGCGGTGGTGCCACGGCTCAGCGCGCAGCCACGCTGACCTCGCGAAATGGCTGGCGTAGTGTAGCTTTCGCTACAAAAGTCCACCAGGCTCGGAGCGCGTTCAATGGTCTGATGTGCGATGGCCGAGCGATCCGTTCCTGCATAGTGCCAGGTCGGTGCCCGCCCAAGAACTTAACTGTTCTCCCGCACCGCGTCAAAGGCAGGGCAATGCCACAGCAGACGTTCGGCCGTGCCTCTTTCCTGGCATTCCGGGCACTCTGGAATTGGATATGGGTACAGGTTTATGAGGCGGAACTTTGCTAGTGGCCGAAGCTGACGACTCTGGGCTCAATGAAGAAGTGTCGCATCTACCATTGGGAATGGCCTAGGCGGGCGACGATGCAGTTGGTTAGCGTTGGCCAAGTGCTGGAGAACGCTGCGGCGATAGCGTTGTGCTTGATGTCATGTCTCAGCACGTGAAACAGTATTCCGTGAGGTTGAGTCCAGCTCTCTGAGACGAGTTGTCCGGTGTTTCAGGTAGCAACAAAGGTGCAATACCTCTTCGAATCGGACACAATTCGCTGGCTGTGCCTGTCTTTAGCATTGGAGGTTAATAACGACTCGTTATGAAGGCGTTTGCTTTGAATGGCTCCCTAGATCGTTATATTCCGATTGTGCAAGAAAAATTAGCGCTCAAATTCGTGCTACGTCTAGGTTATTCCACTTCAGAATGCATGAGTGCTCACCCATGTTCATATAAACAAATTAGAGTTTAAGGAATTTCAGGCCACTCATGAAGCGAGCTACAAATCATGAGCAATGAGTAAGACAGGCATAGCCGAATGGTGGGTCTAAAATCTAACATGCAGGAAACCAAAGTAATGCTCAACAGTCTAGCAAGAGAACAGCAGCTCATGATTGGCAGCGAGGTGCTGCGAGTGGTAAAGGAATGTCTACTTAGAGCAGGTAGTGGCAGCTGATCCGGATCATGAGAGGGAAATAATTATAAGGATGAGAATGTGGTAGAGCTCATCTGGCAGGTTCTCCTATATTGCCGATAATCTTTGCAGATTTTGTTCTTGCTTCAAAGCTGCCGGCACGCCGCTTTACCGCGTTGTTTGCGATGCAAGACGCGACCAGATTTATTTCTATTGATCGAATCCTGAACCTGAGCTATCCCGAGCTGACTCTACGTTGTTCCAGAATGTTCCAGTAAATTTCCACACTTATCTCGAAAGTTTGAGATAAAGTGTCGAGAACGCTTGTCGCTTCGCCGTCGCCGAGTGATTCAGTCCATTGGGGGCGCAAGTCAGCCCAACAAACAGTTTTATTTTAGAACTTTTGTCGGCGTTCATCGCTCCTTCGACTGCCGTCACCACTACGTGACAATACCATGAATGCAGTTTACCAAAATCCCTGAAAACAAAAGTGTACCAGCAGCGGTACCTTGCCGGTACTCACCTACGGGGAAGAAACGTGGCGGCTAACGAAAAGGGTTCAGCTTAAGTTAGGGACAACGCAAGATGCCATGAAAAGAAAAATGATAGGTGTAACGTTAAGAGACCGGAAGGAGCAGAGTGGGTGAGGGAACAAACGCGAGTAATGACATCCGAGACGAAATCAAGTGAAGGAAATGGGCTTGGGCAGGGCACCTAAAGCGAATAAGATAACCGTTAGGGGTAACGGAGTTGATTCCAAGAGAAGGCAAGCATAGCAGGGGGTGGCAGAAGGTTAGGAGTGCGGAGGAGATGAAAACGTTTGCCGCCATAGCGTGGGCGCGGCTGGCAAAGGACAGGGTTAATTGGAGAAACATGGCAGAGGCTTTTGCCCTGCAGTGGGTGTAGTTAACTGATGATGATGATGATGATTTTGAACTGCATTGTTTGAAGTGCATTTGCCGATTTGTTCTTCATTGAGCCGAATAGGGAATGTCCTTTCCTTAAGCAGGTTGTGTACTACCTTCGCGATGTGTAAAGGACGCCTAAATCTTCCATTTTCCCAAGGGTATTCGCGTGCGACACGCTATCGTACGCTTTCGCCACCTGCGTAGCCACCACCGGGAGTACAACGTGGCTATGATGCGGCACATGGGTGAGTACTTAAGTACGTGTAGCCAATCCTGTTCCCCTCCTGAGGTTTCACTTCAACCCAATTTGTGGCGAAGTGGTACCTTTGCTCATTCTCAAGTAATTATGATACGCGCGTTGCAACCATCATCGCATAAATTTCTCAAATTGTGGCAATTGTTTATAGAGATTTAACTTCGCAAAGTGACTCAGTCTATGAGGTAAGCCGTAGAGGAGGGCTCCGGAATTTTTGACCACATGGGGTTCTTTAAAGCGCACTGTTATCAAAAAGCACACGGGCCTCTAGAATGTCGCCTTCATAGAAATTCGATAGCCGCGGCAGGAATCGAACCCACGTCTTTCAGGTCAGCAGCCGACTGCCATAGCCGCTGAGCCGTCGCGGTTTTTTCTTTATTGCCGACTTCAGCACGCCACTTACAAACCAATCCACGCGTACAACACAACACAGATGCTAAAACTACGTCATCCGTACTCGGTGTTAAGTAAACACATTAAAATTCTCGCATATATAACAAAGCTTCAATTCTCGGAAGCCACTCAGGCACTGGGTCTTGTATCTTGTGGCCTTCAATAACAGATTCACGAAAATACTCTCCTGTCGGCCTCGCGTCAATGTCCGCCTGTCTGACTGCCACCCTGGGTCGCCAAATACTGTGCAGGCCCAGTATCATGTTCATGTCGAAAGGAACCCCATCTTCATTGTCAACAGGCAAAAATTTGATTCCGAAATCATCCACCGGTAAGTCTTTTAATCGTGTGTTGTAGAATGTCCCAAAAGAAAAAGGCTTCGCAACAATCTAAATAGACATGTTCAATAGTTTCCGGTTTTCGGCATATGAAACAATGATTTCCCCAAGGTAAAAAAAAACTTCTAGATATGTCATTACTTCAAGTGTGTTCGTATCAAGCTTAAAAAAGAAACGTTTAACTCCACCTAGTACAGCTAAGCTTTTCACTTTTTATAACTGTCTGTCATGAACCTTCACAGTACAACGACCTGTACAATGGGAACGGAAGAAAGACATCACACAGGTCCTTAAAAAGTTTCTTTCGCCACACAGCTGACAAACATTCCAATAAAAAATCACTCTTGCAAGACGCGACATGTCACGTACACCTCTCCAAGGAAGCCGAAAATGCCCCCTTGCATAGTCGCCGAACTAACAACTAAATTTGGCAGCACCGTACCCAACCTAACCTGACACACAGTTCGCAGAAAGGGGTCATTCACGTCCAGAAAGAGCATTAATGGATTCATCAACTGGCCCATATACAAATGCGCCAAACATATTCCTCCAGAGCGGAAACGATGAAACAGATTGGTTCACCGTGTCCGCTCCCAAGTGCTTCCCCATTCAAACGCAGCAAAAACCCTGTGCAACATCTGCACATTGACTCTAGACCAATGAATTGCTTGCATAACGTACGAAAGCTTGGTTACAAAAAATGTGTTATATATTGTGGCACGCGCGAAAATAGACCAACTAAAGCCCATTAGCCCGTCGGCATTCTCACGCACTTTGGCAATTTTACGTTTCCAATATGACTCACTGTCGCGATAATGCTCTAGCGGCACTCCTGAATATTCTGCTTGGGTTACTGTCCAAGGCACGTTCGCGAAAATTGCTAGGGTTGTGGGCGAGTAACCGTGTCAGTACCCCAAACATTTAGCCCTGTTCAATGCATTCACAGAACAAAAGCTTTTCACGTTTCAACCACAACACGAACCCTTTTGTAGTCAGCACAAAATACGGCAATGTCATTTGCATACACGAGAACGTGTACCTCCGCCGAATGCAGACGAAAACCATGAACACTGCTGCTCTGAATTATGTTCAAACAAAACTTCTCAATACCCAAACAAAATAACAATGATGACAGGGGGCAACCCTGACGCACAGGGCGTTACATTCGGATGCGCTCACCCACCTCATTCTTCACTATCAACCGCGTCGTGCATCCCCTGTACGCCATGGCTATGCAAGAGATCATGTCGCACCGTGTCAAAGGCTTTCTTTAGGCCAAGCTGGAGCATTGCGATGTTTTCATGCATGGCGTCGCAACACTCGAGCACAGGCCGGGCTGTGTGGATGTTGATATATATGGTGCGGCCTTTAATACTAAAGGTCTGATATGGGCCTACTAATTTTTGCATAACAGTTTGAGCCGTTTTGCCAGAATATTTATTAATATCTTATAACCTACCTTCGTCAGTGTTAGTGGTCGGTAAACGGTAACTTGTCGCAGTCTAGCTTCATCGTCGCTTTTTGGTATTAAAATTGTGCGGGTTGTTAGAAACGACGAGGAAACATATCCATGTCATAAGCCTCATTAAACAGCGTAGTCAATACTTGCGCATAATTATTCTCGAATACCTTTACAGCGGTGCTACTAGCCCATCCTGTCCAGTAGACTTCCCAGGGATGAGGTGTTTTATAGCTTTCTGCACTTCTTCGGTTGAAATAGGCACTTGTAACCGTTCTTCTGTTTCTTCACTAAGGTTTCGCATTATAGACAGGAAATGGGTTTTAAAGACGTCGGTGGTTACTTTCGTGTAACCAAAAACCCCGCTATATTATTCATAAAAGCCCCTCACTATATTTGCTTTATCGGAGTAAATTACACCGTTCCACTCTATTTGCAGTAAGTCATTCTTGTGGGCATGCCTCTTTTTCCAAGCCGAGAGCACGTTTTGTAGGCATTTTGCCCAATATCCGGCGCTGAGCCCTCGCCCTCACAATCGCTCCTCGATACCGCTCCGTATCTATTGCCTCTAGTTTCCGCTTAACAGAGAGAATTTCTTCGATGCAGGCTCCTGGCTGCTTGCCCTTTTGCACTGTCAAAAACCTCAAGTCATCTCTAAGAGTATTTTCCTTTACTCTTTGCTTTCGCTTTTCATCGCACAATCGTTCAATAGCTTTAATTTTCATTTCCTGCTAAAATCTTTCCCACTTCACTTCAAGAAGATCAGGGTCTTCGATTTGCAGTTCGCGTATCGCCGACGCTGCACATTCCGTAAAGATATCTTTCAGTAGCTTTTCATTAAGTTTCCAGTTTTCCTGCACGAATTTGCTTTTCATTCCTTTGCTCTTCCCTACATGAAAGACGACACGACAATGCTCATTAAATGGCACTGGTTGTACGAGATATTTGCCGCAGAATGGTATCAGTTCGACAGATACGTGCGCTCAATTCAAACGTGCGAGACTCGTTCCCTTGAAATCGGTGAAACGAACTCTAGAACCAAACCCGAGACAATCGCCAACATCTTCGAGATGACAGAGATCAGTTACGTCCCTCAAACAGGCTGTACTCGCATCCCTATAGAAAGTCGAACTGCGTGCCAAGCTTACGTGTACCAAGCGTGCCAAGCTTACGCAGTTAAAATCACCATGTCGGATGACCAGACTGTATCACAATAGTTTCCAACTGTCTCAGAAAGTTTTCGCCTCTCTTCCACGTTAGTCTGCGATTATATACAGATGACGCGCCATTCCAATCCAGCAAATTTCAAGTCACAGATAATCCAACATCGAAAATGCAAGTCTGAACTCTTTCCACAATCGCTCCCACAGACTGGCGGGTCAAAAGCATGCACACTGCCAAAGTACCCACCGCCTGAGACACGCAAACATAGTACCGGCTGCTGAACGGACGCACCATACTGTAGGTCTGGCCTTGACTCTTTATTTTCGTTTCTTGTACCGCTACAATATCTAATTCCTCCGCAGTCACGACTCGTAACAATTGATTTTGCCTCCTTCCGGATGAAAGACTTCTGACATTGAGCGTGGCTACGACGAAGTTTCTTTCAAAAGCCGCCATCGCTTAGCAAGGCCAGGCCACCAGTACGGCGCTTACCTTTGTACGCACAACGTCGCGCCATGTGGTGTCGTCCCGCTAATGTCGTCGCGGGTAAGTGACGACGATCGTTGGCCGCTGGGGACAGGCTGCTTTTGCACTTCATCGGCGTCCCGCTGGCTTTGAAGCAGACGCTGTCTTTGCCCGGGCTCATTGCGGCGACGTTTAGTAGCCGTAGGGTCGACCTCCATGAATTTCCCGTTCCCGTTTTCAGCGGGGCGTGGGATATCCTGCGGTGGCTCGGTAACCTTGTTCATGACTGCCGACTCGGGTGGGCTGAGCGTTCTTCTTCTTCTTCTTCTTCTTCTTCTTCTTCTTCTTCTTCTTCTTCTTCTTCTTCTTCTTCTTCTTCTTCTTCTTCTTCTTCTTCTTCTTCTTCTTCTTCTTCTTCTTCTTCTTCTTCTCCCGTTCGTTCCGCAGTCTTCTTCTTCTTCTTCTCCTGGCGTGTCGTCTTCATTGTCGTCGCGCTTCCATGCAGCCGTTAGCGTCTCGACTACTGGGTTGGAGGCGGCCTGCTCAGCTTAATCCTCGTCAATATGCAGCTCACTGTTTTCGCCGAGTGTTCCTCGCCTAGCCGCGCGGGCGTACGACTTCATGCATTCAGCCTCTTCGTCCCCGTGCGCGTGCCACTAGCTACACTTAGGCACCTTGCCGTCACGCCTAATGTGGCCTGCGTTGCGGCAGCGGATACATATCGGCGCACGCCCAGGCGCGACGACTAACACTGTCCCCTTCCCGATACGCATCAGATGGCGCTCGCGGCTTGCGCCTTCTCGTAGAACCAGCGCACAACTCGAGTAGCCGAGTCAGCGTTTTCAAACCCACTGGCCTTCCATCTATCGCTCGAGACCTTTTTCACTTCGCCGTACTCGGCGAACGCCCGCCTCACAGTTCCGTTGCTCACGTTAAAGGCGCACCAAAGCTCATTCAGCCGCACTACGCACCTTTCAGGGTGAAGAACTACGCAAGTCTTCCCTTTAAGAGTGATGTGTCCGGCGTCGAGCAGCTTTTTCTTGGCCTCTTCGCTGCGGAAGATTACTAAACTTACGTGTGACACCTGGTATGCTCCGATGCCGCCCACCTGTTCAATGACGCCGGCTTCTTTCATCGGCTCGTGGAAATCTTCAAACCTGTAAGGCCTTCCAGCGGTGTCGCAGTGAAGAACAAGCATTGTTTTCTGTCCTTCTCCGGTAGGCAGGGATGGCAGAACAATCATGTAGTCTTTCAAACCGTCCAAAAAGATTTTCGGCGGAGAGCATCGGCCGTTATCACAGCTCGAGAAGAGCCAGCCATCCTGCGTCCTTTCACGACCGTGGCCGGAAGCAGAATGACTATGGTAACGCTGCAGCCGGTCACGCCTCGTGGTAAACTGCAACACTCGCACTGAGCATGAAACATCGTCGTCTTCATCAACTTCTATCTGCACCGCGGTCAGATCAGCTTAACCAAGCTCACAGCTTAACCTGGGTATAATATCGTCGCCAGGCGTGCTGACGACCGAGCAAAGCAAAACCATGAGCTCACCAGGCTAACATGTCCAGCAGTTTCGGGCAAAAATTTTGAAAATGCGAAACATGTAAGATACTTTTTACGGTAATATTGAAGGCAATGATCCATTCTTCCCATATAAAGAAAAATATTTCTTATATAATGTTTCTCTCAGTCGCGTCGAAAAGTTGTCTCCCATAGAAAAGCAATGGAGAACGTTTTTACCATAGCAAAAACCTTAATTGAAAAAAAATTTAAGATTGCCGTCAGGTAATCTGCGCATATGTTCGTGGTTGTATTCAAATCTTACGTTATATGAAAAAAATGGGTTCATAAATGGTTTCGAGTTTAAACGTATTTTTGCCTCGAATTGCTGGTATGATACATGCTTTCGCACGTCTACTCAGTTCAACTGCGGTAAAGCGCCATCTTTCTCTGCAGATCGTTGTTGCTTTCACACCGCTGTTCGCAGAAAAAGTCCCACTCTGTACCAGTGAGTTCCGCTCGGCTACATTTTTAAAATAAAGAAAAACATTGGCGACCTGTAGCCGCTATTTGTACCCTGTGCACAGGTTCATTTACCATTCCGCTTCTGACTGATTCGTGCCATCTGAATGATTCTTGTCTCCAGCTGATGCTGAATACGCGCCTTATGTTCATTCGAAAATATGAGATTGGGATTCTGGTGATGGTGAAGAAATTACTGCTCTGAAATGCGGCAGAAGAATTGCTCCTAAAACGGGTGGCGCAGGCTCGTCCGTTGCACGGCAGCTGGTGAGGGCAGTTCTGCAGCCACGTATTGTTTATCAGGTCCAGTTTCAACATCTTACACGAGCCCAATGAAACCGCCTTGAAGCCGTGAACCGAGAGGCTATGAGGACCATTCCATGCTTTCCACGCATCACACCGGTCATAGCTTTAGTAGAGAATGCGCATCTTAATATCATTGATGAGCTGCTGCAGCAGCGCCGTGATGCGCGCAGCCTTAAGGCAAGTCTATCGCACTCCACGCATGCAATGAGTACTTATGCAACGTCACACTTCATTCTTCAGCCGCGAACGCCAGTTCTTCCCCCATGGAACTTTGTACAGCTCAGCGACAAGCCAACAGATAATCGCCGACGAACATCAGCTAATTCGGCGTCGTTGCTTCGCTAGAAATTCGAAGAACAGATGCTTGCCCGACAGAAGGATCCTGTCACATCTACCACACGTCGACCGGCTGCCTGGCGCAAGCCGTAGAGGCATAGGGGCAGCTTTACGCTTGCCTGTGGTCTAACAGCGAGTGTTGGACAAAATTTATTCATTAAGATCGGTCAGCCCATGCGTGGTGCACGTGTGTCGGTGCGTCGGTGATCGAGGAGGAACTCACTGGGTTGAGGTTTCTCAAACAAAAACTTTACTTGGCGGCAGGGAACAACACATCAAGGTAAAAACGAACAGTGGGAGTGGCAGAAAGAACAATACAAAACACGAAACGCTATGAGCAGGAGACACACAATTCAAAGTTTATTTCGTCCAGTTAGAACAAGAACAACAGAGGGATACAATGCAATAGATTTAGCAAATAAAATGTTATATAGACAAGGAAAAGTCTGGCGGTCAGTTCACATACGGGGGCCAAGGTGGCGACTCCGGCTCGGGTGGCTGTCGATGCGGCGATGGCTCGAAGGCGGCGGACCTTGTGGGAAGGAACGCGTGCCTCGTTGCGGAAATTCGGCCCTCAACGCCGAGGACATACCACCCAACCTCTTTTGCTGCCTATCTTCTCCCGACTGTCTTCAGCTTCAATCAACCAGGACGGGGCCGGTGGTAAGCACACAGTTTCCCTCCCATCATCGGGACGCTTTCTCTTTGTTTTTCCATGCGGGGAAGACGGGCAGAGGGGACGCCGTAACCCGCGAAGCTCCCCCGGAGCGCGCCGGAGAGCCGCGCCCCACGAGAGGGCACAAGGGAACTCAAAAGTCTTATGTCTCCGCGACAGCCGTCGCCTAGTCGGCCAGGCCTGCACGCTCGACTTTCTTCATCCAGCGCATGTGCCCCACCGTCCTTGAAATTGCCACAGTTCCTTAGAACTCCACTGTGGGTTTGGTTTGCCGATGGCTGAGCTCCAAGAAAGACTTCGACGGATCCCCCGCAAGCAGCCGTGCTGCGACCCGGTTACTGCTCCACATGAGCACTCTCCTCTGCTCTATTCCAATGAGCCATGCCCCGCTGGTCTGTGACAGACCCATTGTTGTCTACGTATACGCAATCACCCAAGCCTGCGAAGCAACAACAGCAATATACTTCCCGGCAGGCCTGCTTAAATCAAACCTCCAGGTTTCAACTTACGGAACCCCCTTCGTCCTTTTGTGATGATGTCGTTGCAGTTAAAAAAGCACTCTGCTCTGTGGCCGCCACAACTATGCTCCCTGCGGCCCGCATTGTCATCCGCCCTGATGCGCTTCAAGTAGCCTGGTTGCTGCGACGTGTTAGCCGCTGCCGAACAATATGCCAGGACAGCCACCGGCTCGCGGCACGCATCCCGCAGTCAGTACATATTGAGGGGGTCCCACGGTATCCGCTGAACTCTGAAAGCCAGACTGATTTAGTGACCCGCCTAGTGACTCTTTCATTTGGAAAACTGTACCCCCCCCCCCCCCTCGCGTAGAAAAAAGGAACTCCTCCGGCGCCACACACGCGCTCTCATCTCTCTGTGTGCAGTAACCTTACCCCGCGGTCTTACCTGTGCAGAGGAAGTGGCGCTTAGGAGGATCCGGGTCAGTGTTCCCTCACACCTGCCGTCATTCGGAAGTGGCCTCAGTACAGAGATTTCTTTCCTCGACCTGGGTGTCCGATATGTAAACGCTTGGACATTGAAGCCGACATTCACCACTTACTGTGGGACTGCCCTGCTCTCAAGCCTACAAGGATACGGCACCTGAAGGCGGCGGGTCTTTCACCAAGCAACCCTGCTTGATATACTGCCTTGACGCAGGGACCATACTATCGCTCTCCACTGGACTTCATAAAATCACCTAGCCTTTTTCCATTATGTAATCATTACTGCATCTTTCATCCCACCTTCGCCCATCATTGATTCTCTGAGGGATCAGTTTAGCATAAGAGTTCATATGAGAGCTTATGCGCAAACCGGCCCGGTCTGGAAAAAGTTAGAACTGCTGCTTCGAGTAACAAGTTATATTGCCGATTCGTCCTACGCTCGTAAAAAAATACTCTCTTTCCTTGCGAATGCAAAATAAACTTCACACGATGCTTTCTATAGCATTTAGTGTGAGGCAGTGTTAGAGTGCGCGCTGGTTGCGTGCTCTCCTAGAAACGTTTAGTGTGAGGTAGCTATTCCGGTCTCAGAGGAGATAATCTTGATTCCGCGTGGCAAGGGCAGCCGGTACCTAGCTAGCCAGTAACAAGGAGATGTGCTCTTTTAGTGCCCAGTTTCCGAGACTTTCAGCTCGTGCAGCAAAAGTTTGCGATCAGTGTTATCTCGGCTTTGGTTCCGTGGTCTGCAGCGCCTTCATCAGCGATCGTCTGCAATCGCGGCTGCGGCCAAGCTCGGCTATAAAGATGGCGGCATTGCCATCAGTGGGACCGCGCACGCTTATAGGTAGGCTACCTCAAAACGGGCGTTATCCGCAGGCGTCGCGCGTGGATCTTAAATCTGGCATTTCGCGCGCTAAAGACAGACATGCTGGCGACTGCACTGGACGCCATCAAGCATTGCACATTTACAGCCAAGACTGATAGGTGCCGCATCACGTGCGAGGAAGTCCCGTTTCCGGACCACATCACCAGCGAAGGAAGGCGAATGTCCCGACTCACAGTGATATCCTTTTGGCAACAGATACCAGGGAAGAGCATATTGTAACAGTTGTTACACTGAAAAGGAACTGCAGCGGCTGAACGAGGGCACCAGAGAAACGGACCTACACTTTAGCGTCATCTACTTCTAGAGGCTACGATCTTTCCTCTTCTACTTCCAATCCTCGTGTCACTGCCCCCTCTTCAGGAGCATCGCCCCGATGCGGTGTTATCGTCAGACCGAATAGCGGGGAGAAAAAGTGTTCAAGGGGTACACCACGAGTCTGACATCACGGAATATGACTACATGCAGCCGGAAAGTCACTCGGGGGGTCGCTCGTAGTACGGCTTCTTTCGCACCACATGCACAACGTCGCTGCGCTTGCCATTGTGCGATGAACAAGCTCGCGAGGCTGGTGCAACTTCGTACGTTACGTCGCTGAGGCGGCGGACAACAAGGTAAGGTCGAAGTAGCGGCGCCGTAACTTTTCGGACAGCCCGCGACGACGAACCGGCGTCCAAACCCACACATAGTCGCCTGGGTGGTAGGTAACGTAGCGGCGTCCAAGAATGTAGCGGTCAGCATCGATCTGCTGCTGACGGTGAATGCGGTGTCTGGCCAGTTGCCGTGCTTCTTCCGCGCGCTGAACATAGGTGGCGACGTCGACAACAAGTTCACTCTCACTGTCAGGGGGGTCCACGGGTAGCATAGCATCGAGGGGGGTGGTAACCTGTCGACCGAAGACTAATTCGAACGGAGTGAACGGCGTCGTCTCTTGCTGCGCGGTATTATACGCGAATGTTGCGTATGGGAAAATTTCGTCCCATGTCTTGTGCTCGATATCAATATACATGGAAAGCATGTCGGTCAAGGTCCTGTTGAGGCGTTCTACCAAGCCATTTGTCTGCGGCTGGTAGGCTGTTGTACGTCTATGGCTGGTGTGCGTGAGCTTGAGTACAGCCTCAGTGAAGCGGGCCGTAAATGCAGCTCCACGGTCAGTAATGATAGCTGCAGGAGCGCCATGACGCAGGACGATGTTGTGGACGAAGAAGTCGGCGACTTCAGCAGCAGTACCGTTTGCAAGTGACGTGGTCTCAGCGTATCGGGTCAAATAATCTGTCGCGACCGCAATCCACCGGTTTCCTCTGGTCGACTTCGGAAAAAGGCACAGGAGGTCTATGCCAATTTGCTGAAAAGGGGTCTTTGGTGGTGCTATGGGCTGCAGAAAGCCGGCTGGCTTCAGAGGAGGAGATTTGCGCCGTTGGCAATCCCGGCATGTTGTTACGTATCTACGCACGGATGGGAGTAAATTGGGCCAGTAATACTTAAGCCGAATCTTTGCCAGTGTGCGAATAACCCCCAAGTGGCCGGCGGATGGTTCATCATGACAAGCGCTTAAGATTTCGGAGCGTAACAGGGATGGCACAACAAGCAGAAACGTCTCTTTGTTGCTGTCAAAGCTGCGCTTGTAGAGGACTCCACGCTGCAGAATGAAGGTCTGTAGTCCACGGCGAAACACACGAGGTACATGAGAATTCAAACCCTCCAGATACTTAACGAGTGGCGCCAACTCAGAATCTGCTCGTTGAAGCTGCGCCATACGGGAGATGCTAATGGCACAAAGAACGGGCAATCTTCGGGGATGTCTTGCGTAGCCGGTTCCACGGGCGCTCGTGATAAGCAGTCCGCATCCTAGTGCTGCCGACCCGATTTATAGACGACCGTAACGTCGTACTCCTGTAAACGGAGGCTCCATCTGGCCAACCGGCCAGAAGGGTCTTGAATGCTGGCCAGCCAGCATAGCGAGTGATGATCGCTGACAACACGAAACGGTCGGCCGTAAATGTAAGGTCGAAACTTACTCAGAGCCCAGATGACGGCAAGGCACTCTTTTTCGGTCGTCGAATAGTTCCGTTCCGATCGAGAAAGTGTGCGGCTCGCGTAGGCGATTACTCGCTCTGCGCCGTCCTGCCACTGTACGAGGATCGCTCCGAGGCCGACATTGCTGGCGTCAATGTGGACATCAGTCTCTGCATTCTCGTCAAAATGAGCTACTATTGGTGGACTTTGAAGGCGGCAGCGCAGTTCCTCGAAGGCTGCGTCTTGGGCACTTCCCCATACGAAGGGTGTATCATCTCGAGTCAAGGCAATCAATGGCTCAGCTAGGCGAGAAAAATCTTTAACAAAGCGGCGGTAATACGAGCAGAGGCCCAAAAAACGTCGGAGGGCCTTCTTGTCGGTTGGGCGTGGGAAACTGGAGACGGCGGAAGTCTTGTCGGGGTCTGGAAGAACACCTTGTGCGCTGACAACATGTCCTAAGAAACAGAGCTCCTCGAAGGCGAAATGGCATTTCTCTGGCTTGATCATTAGTTGTGCAGACTGAAGAGCTTGAAGGACAATGCGCAATCGCTGCAAGTGTTGTTCGAAGCTAGACGAAAAGATGACCACGTCGTCCAGGTACACAAGGCACGTCTGCCGCTTCAAACCAGCTAAAAAAGTGTCCATCATGCGTTGAAATGTGGCCGGAGCGAAACAAAGTCCAAACGGGAGCACCTTAAATTCGTACAGACCGTCGGGTGTCACGAAAGCCGTTTTCTCGCGGTCTCGCTCGTCCACCTCGATCTGCCAATATCCGCTTTTCAGATCTAAGGAAGAGAAGAACCTGGCGTCCCGGAGTCAGTCAAGGACATCATCGATCCTCGGGAGTGGGTATACGTCCTTTTTGGTAACATTATTCAGTTTCCTGTAATCAACACAGAATCGCAGCGTGTTGTCTTTCTTTTTCACCAGGACCACCGGCGACACCCACGGACTTGTTGACGACTGTATAACGTCGTCTGCAAGCATTTCATCGACTTGCGTCCTAATAGCTTCGCGCTCTTTAGGCGAAACGCGGTATGGACGCTGACAAATTGGTGGCGTGGCTGAATCGGTGACAATGCGATGCTTGGCTACCGGCGTACGTCCGACCTTGGAGCTAGCCGCGAAGCAATCTTTCAAATCAAGTAGCAGCGACGACAGAAGGTTCTTCTGATGAGGTGACAACTCTGGGTTTATTTTAACCTTCTGAAGGCGTTACTTGGTGCGGCATCGTCGTGAAGATTCACCTGTACGGGGCACAGATTCGGCAACCTATCCACGTCGTCGAGGAAGGCGATGGCCGTTCCCTTGGCGAGGTGCTGAATTTCTTCTAGAGGCTACGATCTTTCTTCTTCTACTTCCAATCCTCGTGTCACTGCCCCCTCTTCAGGAGCATCGCCCCGATGCGCTGTTATCGTCAGACAGAATAGCGGGGAGAAAAAGTGTTCAAGGGGTACGCCACGAGTCTGACATCACGGAATATGACTACATGCAGCCGGAAAGTCACTCGGGGGGTCGCTCGTAGTACGGCTTCTTTCGCACCACATGCACAACGTCGCTGCGCTTGCCATTGTGCGATGAACGAGCTGGCGAGGCTGGTGCATCTTCGTACGTTACGTCGCTGAGGCGGCGGACAACAAGGTAAGGTCGAAGTAGCGGCGCAGTAACTTTTCGGACAGCCCGCGACGACGAACCGGCGTCCAAACCCACACATAGTCGCCTGGGTGGTAGGTGACGTAGCGGCGTCCAAGGTTGTAGCGGTCAGCATCGATCTGCTGCTGACGGTGAATGCGGTGTCTGGCCAGTTGCCGTGCTTCTTCCGCGCGCTGAACATAGGTGGCGACGTCGACAACAAGTTCACTCTCACTGTCGGGGGGGTCCACGGGTAGCATAGCATCGAGGGGGGTGGTAACCTGTCGACCGAAGACTAATTCGAACGGAGTGAACTGCGTCGTCTCTTGCTGCGCGGTATTATACGCGAATGTTGCGTATGGGAGAATTTCGTCCCATGTCTTGTGCTCGATATCAATATACATGGAAAGCATGTCGGTCAAGGTCCTGTTGAGGCGTTCTACCAAGCCATTTGTCTGCGGCTGGTAGGCTGTTGTACGTCTATGGCTGGTGTGCGTGAGCTTGAGTACAGCCTCAGTGAAGCGGGCCGTAAATGCAGCTCCACGGTCAGTAATGATAGCTGCAGGAGCGCCATGACGCAGGACGATGTTGTGGACGAAGAAGTCGGCGACTTCAGCAGCAGTACCGTTTGCAAGTGACGTGGTCTCAGCGTATCGGGTCAAATAATCTGTCGCGACCGCAATCCACCGGTTTCCTCTGGTCGACTTCGGAAAAAGGCACAGGAGGTCTATGCCAATTTGCTGAAAAGGGTTCTTTGGTGGTGCTATGGGCTGCAGAAAGCCGGCTGGCTTCAGAGGAGGAGATTTGCGCCGTTGGCAATCCCGGCATGTTGTTACGTATCTACGCACGGATGGGAGTAAATTGGGCCAGTAATACTTAAGCCGAATCTTTGCCAGTGTGCGAATAACCCCCAAGTGACCGGCGGATGGTTCATCATGACAAGCGCTTAAGATTTCGGAGCGTAACAGGGATGGCACAACATGCAGAAACGTCTCTTTGTTGCTGTCAAAGTTGCGCTTGTAGAGGACTCCACGCTGCAGAATGAAGGTATGTAGTCCACGGCGAAACACACGAGGTACATGAGAATTCAAACCCTCCAGATACACAACGAGTGGCGCCAACTCAGAATCTGCTCGTTGAAGCTGCGCCATACGGGAAATGCTAATGGCACAAAGAACGGGCAATCTTCGGGGATGTCTTGCGTAGCCGGTTCCACGGGCGCTCGTGATAAACAGTCCGCATCCTAGTGCTGCCGACCCGATTTATAGACGACCGTAACGTCGTACTCCTGTAAACGGAGGCTCCATCGGGCCAACCGGCCAGAAGGGTCTTGAATGCTGGCCAGCCAGCATAGCGAGTGATGATCGCTGACAACACGAAACGGTCGGCCGTAAATGTAAGGTCGAAACTTACTCAGAGCCCAGATGACGGCAAGGCACTCTTTTTCGGTCGTCGAATAGTTCCGTCCCGATCGAGAAAGTGTGCGGCTCGCGTAGGCGATTACTCGCTCTGCGCCGTCCTGCCACTGTACGAGGATCGCTCCGAGGCCGACATTGCTGGCGTCAGTGTGGACATCAGTCTCTGCATTCTCGTCAAAATGAGCTAGTATTGGCGGACTTTGAAGGCGGCAGCGGAGTTCCTCGAAGGCTGCGTCTTGGGCACTTCCCCATACGAAGGGTGTGTCATCTCGAGTCAAGGCAATGAATGGCTCAGCTAGGCGAGAAAAATCTTTAACAAAGCGGCGGTAATACGAGCAGAGGCCCAAAAAACGTCGGAGGGCCTTCTTGTCGGTTGGGCGTGGGAAACTGGAGACGGCGGAAGTCTTGTCGGGGTCTGGAAGAACACCTTGTGCGCTGACAACATGTCCTAAGAAACGGAGCTCCTCGAAGGCGAAATGGCATTTCTCTGGCTTGATCATTAGTTGTGCAAACTGAAGAGCTGGAAGGACAATGCGCAATCGCTGCAAGTGTTGTTCGAAGCTAGACGAAAAGATGACCACGTCGTCCAGGTACACAAGGCACGTCTGCCGCTTCAAACCAGCTAAAAAAGTGTCCATCATGCGTTGAAATGTGGCCGGAGCGGAGCAAAGTCCAAACGGGAGCACCTTAAATTCGTACAGACCGTCGGGTGTCACGAAAGCCGTTTTATCGCGGTCTCGCTCGTCCACCTCGATCTGCCAATATCCGCTTTTCAGATCTAAGGAAGAGAAGAACCTGGCGTCCCGGAGTCGGTCAAGGGCATCATCGATCCTCGGGTGTGGGTATACGTCCTTTTTGGTAACATTATTCAGTTTCCTGTAATCAACACAGAACCGCAGCGTGTTGTCTTTCTTTTTCACCAGGACCACCGGCGACACCCACGGACTTGTTGACGACTGTATAACGTCGTCTGCAAGCATTTCATCGACTTGCGTCCTAATAGCTTCGCGCTCTTTAGGCGAAACGCGGTATGGACGCTGACAAACTGGTGGCGTGGCTGTATCGGTGACAATGCGATGCTTGGCTACCGGCGTACGTCCGACCTTGGAGCTAGCCGCGAAGCAATCTTTAAAATCAAGTAGCAGCGACGACAGAAGGTTCTTCTGATGAGGTGACAACTCCGGGTTTATTTTAACCTTCTGAAGGGCGTTACTTGGTGCGGCATCGTCGTGAAGATTCACCTGTACGGGGCACAGATTCGGCAACCTATCCACGTCGTCGAGGAAGGCGACGGCCGTTCCCTTGGCGAGGTGCTGAATTTTGTTCGTGAAATTCGTCAGAAAAACTGTCGCACAGCCGTCATTCAGTTCAACAAGACCGCGCGCGATAGCCACACCCTTCTCGAGCAACAGCGAAGGGTGACTGTCCGCAATACCTTCGTAGTCGTGAAACGAGTCGTTCCTCACTAACACTAGCACACTGGACCGTGGTGGTAGCATTACGTCGTCTTCGACTATACGCAGAGCGTTGACTCCTGGGCCTTCTGTGTTACTGTGCCCCACGGCTTGCTTCGTCGAAAATGTGACTCGCGCCTCGTGTAGATCGATCACAGCACCGTTTGCCTGCAGAAAGTCGAAGCCCAGGATCAAATCTCTCGAACACTCGCTCAACACGACGAATTCACCCACGTAGACGAAACCGCTGATGCCGACTCGGGCTGTGCACCTTCCGGCCAGGCTAATGAGGTGACCTCCAGCCGTGCGACTGCTCGGGCCCAACCATGGTGTCAAAACTTTGCACAATTCCTGGGCGAGGGTGCGGCTCATCACGGAATAGTCAGCCCCAGTATCAAGTAAAGCGATGGTGTCTGTTCCGTCAATCGTCACACGCAAATCAGAAGTAGTGCGTCGGATGTTGTCGTTACCCTGCCCCGGTGAGGAATCAGCGTATCGGTATATCGGCGGCGGAGGATGTTCAGTTTTCATGACAGCAGCGGCCTTGCCTCCGGAGACCGCTGGAATTAGTTTTCCCGGCGTGGGCTGGGAGAACGCCGCTCAGGGTAGCCGGCGTCTCGGCGAGGGCTTGGGGAACGGTAACGCAGCGGAGAAGACGACCTAGGATCGTAGCGACCGTATGTCCCAGGCCTCTGACGGGCCGACATGTGAGCTTCAATTTCGAATGGTTCTTTCGCCATTCCGGGGGCAAGGGTCGTCGGGCGCAAAACCACGCAGACCCACTCGGCGGTACGGGCAGGCCCTGTAAAGATGTCCCGCCTCACAATAGTGGTAGCAAAGGGGCCGCCGGTCCGGTGCACGCCACACTTCACACTTACGTGGCCGCGGATAAGCTGGTCGAGCAGGCACACGGGAAAGACCAGACTGCTGCGCTGCGTGAGTCGCGGTATTCACGTCGTAGCCTGCCGTTGGGGCCCGGCAGAGGACAGATGCATAGGTTGGTCTGACCTCAGTCTGTCTTGGGATCTCAGGCAGTTGTTGCTGTTGTGCTGCTAGGCGCACCTCGTCCCGGACGACTTCAGACAGCGATGTAACAGACGGCGCGCTGGGAGGCAGCTGGAGGGCTTGTAATTCCTCCCTGACGATCGATTTGACTAGGTCCCGTAAAACGGCCGCATCACTCCCTAGCGGCATCGAAGAAACAGCTGTCCCAAGCGTGCTTACATCCTGAGTGTATTGCCGGGCTCGTTGCAGGAGCGTCGTCTCCATGGTAGTCGCTTCCGTGAGGAATTCGGCAACAGTACGCGGTGGACTGCGCACAAGACCGGCGAAAAGTTCCTGCTTGACCCCGCGCATGAGGTGGCGAAGCTTCGTCTCCTCCGCCATGGATGGGTCAGCACGCTTTAAGTGGCGCGTCATGTCCTCTACATACATGCGGATGCTTTCGTTAGTCCGCTGGTTACGGGAGCGAAGCGTAGCTTCAGCTTTCTCCCGGCGGTCTGCGTTGGGGAATGTAACTATGAGATTTTGGCGAAATGTCTCCCAGGTGGACAGGTTGCTCTCGTGGGTTTCGTACCATGTCCTAGCGGAGTCCTCGAGGGCAAAATACACATTATGGAGCTTACGGTCGTCGCTCCAACCGTTGTAGTGGGCGACCCGCTCGACGGTGTCCAGCCAGTCTTCCGCATCTTCGTACACGTCGCCGTGAAAAGATGGCGGTGTTCGCGGCGTGTGGTAGAGGATGGGCGCCGGGAACCTACTGTCTGTGGCCATTTCCGGTGGGACCGTCGGTCGAGGCTGCGTCTTCCTCGTCGGGTTGTCAAGAGGCCCGAACTCAGGTGTCTCATCGTGGAGGCGGCGGCTTGGGCGCTGATGGATCGGTGTGAGTGCCGTCTTTATCTCGTAGGCGTACGCAGGTCGCGAAGCGTACCCAGCACTGCTCCACCAGATGTGTAACAGTTGTTACACTGAAAAGGAACTGCAGCGGCTGAACGAGGGCACCAGAGAAACGGACCTACACTTCAGCGTCGTCTCCTTCTAGAGGCTGCGATCTCTGCTCTGCTGGGAACGATCGGCTAAGTTTCGGGTGGCTGATTGTGGCATTTTCTCTCTGCGTCTTTGCGCGGTAAGGCAGTAAGCCCGGACTATGTCCACCCAGTCTCCCGGCCAGGGGAGTTCCCTCTGGTCGGCTTCTCTGTCAACTGATCTCCTACCGTTGGAAGCTTTTTTGCGCAGTGGTGTCGGCAGTATCCCTGTCGCGCTGGTGCCTAGGGATGGTGGTGCTATCAGGATGAACAACCCTGGTGCTGTTCGGGCTGCTCTCCAGTCGACGACTTCTCATTATGAGTCAATCTCAGAGGTTCGCCAGTTTGGACGCGGTGGGATTCTGTGCAGATCGCCAGACCTCGCCTGTGTAAGAGATTTACTAAACTCCTCATTCTTTGCCTCCCTTCGGGTAAGTTCTTTCATCCCTTCTCATCTGGCGTGCACGAAAGGTATTGTACGAGGTGTAGACTCTTCCCTGTCTCCGGCAGAGACTCTTGAGCTTCTGTCGGCTGCAGGTGTTGTTGCTGTGCACCGCTGTAGCCGGGATGTAAACAACGTGCGGATGCCCACTGAATCAGTGATTGCTACCTTTGCCGGCACTTCCTGCCCCTCTGAAATCAAGGCATGGCCTCTAATTTTTCGGGTAGACCCATTATCATCTCGGCCTCTGCAGTGAAACAACTGCTGGCGTTATGGACATAGCGCTGGCGGTTGGAAATCCAACCTGAGGTGCTGCAACTGTGGGGATGGTCATGCAACAAGCACCTGCACTGAGAAGAATGAGAAGTGTTGCCTTTGCGGTGGTGCGCACTCTGCAAACTACTCAAATTGTCCCTCTCGAGCTCAGGAAATTCAAATTCTGGAAATAATTGACAGGAAACGCTGTTCGCGCCGTGACGCTATTTCAGAGGTCAAAGAACGTGCACGCGGTTATGCCGGTGTGACCGCTCGGCAAGGTGTCATGCTAGACTCAACGCTGTCCCAGGCAATTGCGGCAGCTGTGGAGGCTTCGATGTCTAAAATGGTAGAAAAGATTGTCGCAAGTGTGTCGGAGTGCTTTACAAATGTTCTAGCGGCTCAGATTACACATGCCGTGCAGGCTAGTTTGGCACCTCTTTCGGCAACAATTCCCTCTTATCTTATCCGGTCTCAAATTCCAGTAGCATCACAACCCCAGGAACAAACTTCTGTCACTTCCGCTGTACCTACCTTGGGTACTTCGAGAGATGTTGATATAATGTTTGATTCCGAGATGGTGGAGCCTGATGCGCTGCTTCTTAAGCGCAGTGGGTCCCCCATGTCTCATTCGTTATCTTCTCAGGACACCCAGCCCAAATCAAAGAAGAAGCAGCTTGGCACTAAACCCAAGGATACCATTTTGGAGCAGGCAGTTGCTGCTGCTAGACTTTCGCAACCATAGCGTCGTTGCGAGTTCTGCAGTGGAACTGTCGCTCTATTCTTTCCGCTTCCACAGATTTACACTGCCTTTCTACTCAGCTTAATCCGGATGTCATAATTCTGCAAGAAACGTGGCTTTCAACCGACAAACATTTTCATATCAAAAATTACCGGTCATTCCGCCTAGACCGCCAGTCAAGAGGCGGGGGTTTACTATCTTTAGTCTCTTCAAAATTTTGCCACAGGGCTGTGGTATCTTTTCAACAAATGTCTCCTGACTGTGAAATTTTGGCAATAGACTTTGTGCTTCCTGGGTGCTCTCCATTTTCAATAGCAAATTGTTATTTCCCCAATGGAGTCCAGGATGTTAGACCTCTGGATTTTTTACTCGTAAACTGTAAAAACCCAGTTCTCGTGGCTGGGGACTTCAATTCTCACCATGTGTCTTGGGGTTTTAGGACTAATTCGTGCGGCAAGCGCCTTTGGGACTGGGTTTCTGATCACAACCTGATGTGCTTAAATTCAGGATCGGCCACTTATCTTCGCCCGCCGCGGTGGCTCAGTGGTTAGGGCGCTCGACTACTGATCCGGAGTTCCCGGGTTCGAACCCGACCGCGGCGGCTGCGTTTTTATGGAGGAAAAACGCTAAGGCGCCCGTGTGCTGTGCGATGTCAGTGCACGTTAAAGATCCCCAGGCGGTCGAAATTATTCCGGAGCCCTCCATTACGAAACCTCCTTCCTTTCTTCTTTCACTCCCTTCCTTATCCCTTCCCTTACGGCGTGGTTCAGGTGTCCAACGATATATGAGACAGATACTGCGCCATTTCCTTTCCCCAAAAAAACCAATTATTATTATTATTATTATTATCTTCGCTCACACACTCAATCTGTTTTAGATCTCACGTTCATTAGTCCTGGAATTGGCGTAACGAATTGGTCGACAGTTGATAGCGGCACTTCAAGTGATCATATACCTATTCATTTTGATATCATATGTCGTCTTACTCCGGCGTCTTCTCAGTTGCGGTCACATGTAAATTATGACAGATTTCAGACGGCGTTGCGCTCTGCCCTTGCTCCAGTGTCTAACATCGCCGAGGTCCACCAGTCAGCAAGCATATGTCTGGCTATTGAGGAAAGCCGTAAAAAGTCGGAGTTCCTGGTGAGGCCAATAAAAGGGAATTCTTCTAACTGGTGGAATGCGGACTGTACAAGAGATTACAGGCGGAGGAAGGCAGCATGTAAAAAGCTTATTCATAACCAATGTCCGAATAACTGGAGTGATTATAAATTTATTGCAGCCACCTTTAAACGCACAGTTTCTCGCGCAAAGGAAAAATATGACTCAGAACATTTCGATTATCTTTCAAAGGCGGGCAACCGACGTGCACTATTCGGTTTTCTACGGTCTAGGAAACAGCTCATGTCCTCTCATAATTTTCAGTCATTAGTTATGTCACCTGTAGAAGCTATCGAGGCGGTTGAATTAATAGCCACAGGCCTGCAAAAGCGGTGTCCTCTTCTTTACTACCTATGCGACCATTGTTGTTTGCACCAGTCGTACCAAATGATAATGCCTCACAAGTAAATCTATCAGAGCTTTCACAAGTTGTCCAGAGATTGCCAGCTGCTGCTCCTGGCCCTGATGGTGTTACCACAAAGATGCTCAAGATTCTATTTGAAGAGTCTCCCAACTCCTTATTGCACCTAATAAACTACTCTCTCAAACACGCTTGGATACCTTCTGAGTGGAAGCTGTCCAAGGTGGTCCCTTTACTTAAAAATCAGGGTGGAGGCTATGAATTGGATAATATTAGGCCAATTTCTTTAACATCAAACGTGGTAAAGTTGATAGAAAGGTTGTTACTAATTCGGGTGTCAGCCATTGTGGACCGCAAAAGTATACTCAGCCCGTGCCAACTCGGTTTCCGGCCACGGTGTTCGATATGGAATGTACATGCTGATCTTGAGAGCAGAATTCTCCTTGCTTGTCGTCAACGCCTGGTCGCGGCTTTGGTTACGTTAGATGTCGCCAAAGCTTACGACAGTGTAGAACACTCCATCCTGATACATAGGCTACAGTCTCTTCAATTTCCAGATTATATAGTTGCATGGATATCTGCATTTCTTCATAACAGGGAATTCTTTTGCGTCCATAATGGTGTTCATTCAGAGAGGTATAGACAAACGCGAGGTGTACCGCAAGGAGCTGTTCTTTCTCCTGTGCTCTTTAATATTCTGTTAAGCTCAATTCCTCTCCACCGCCATGTACGCACTTACGTCTGTGCGGACGACATTGCGTTTTTTGCTGCTGCGCCGGATATACATTCTCTATATGGTCTGTTGCAGTCATATTTGAATACACTTGAGCACTGGTTGAGCGCATTACACCTGAAGTTAAATGTTGGCAAGTGCGCCACTCTTGTCTTCCCTCTATTCACTCCTGTAGTGGTCTCTCTCACTTGCCAGATAAAAATAATACCGCAGGTTCAATCCCTAAAATACCTAGGGGTCATTTATGACAACAAACTCACCTGGCGACCTCACATTGACCATGTCGCGGCGAAAGGGGCTCGTGCCGTGGGCATGTTACGGAGACTATGTCATCACCGGTACGGCATGCGCAGAGATGCGCTATTAATGATCTACATAATGTATGTCAGGCCAATTTTAGAATTTGGATCAGTGTTGTTTTCAGGCTCGGCTACATATAAACTTCGCCCTCTCGTCCTTTTAGAGAGGGAAGCACTTCGCATGTGCCTCGGCCTTCCAAAATTTGTGGCTATCAATGTGCTGTACCATGAAGCCAGCATTCCGTCTCTCTTATCACGACTTCAATTTTTAACTGTGCAAACTTACCTCAGGATCTATGAACCCATTTCCACCGTTCCCAAAGCATTTTCTGTTCTCAGCCGACCTCCTTTTTTGGTGTCCCCTGGTCTCGTTTCAATTCCCCTCAGGTAGTGTTTGTGCAAAGATTACTTCAGCCTTTAGATGTAAACATTTATGATATCCTTCCTGCGCTTCGGAATGGGCCCGCTATCCACATTGTTTTCGACGACATATTCCCAAAAAATGCAAAACTTTTGCCACCGAGTATTCTAAATGGCCTTCTAGAAGATCATCTGAGGACCCTACCAACCGATATAGCTATAGCCACTGATGCATCGCAATGCAATGAAAAAGCAGGTGTGGGAATATTTTGCTCCCATTTAGACTTGTCCTTTTCTCTGCGCCTTCCAGATTTCACCCCGATATTTCAAGCAGAGTTTCTAGCAGTTGTACTTGCTCTACGCAAGCTAGACCCCTCTGTTACAGCAGTTGCAGTAATTACTGATTCTTTATCTTTGTGTTCGTCCCTCGCTGCACAGGTTGACGGTCCCATTTTATCAACTTTCTTATCCCTACTTCCTCCGCATTTGAGCCTTGTTCATTTAGTATGGGTTCCCGACCACCGAAGTGTGACAGTAAAAGAGATTGCTGATAATCTCGCAAAGGATTCCCTCAGCGGCCCCGTGTTGCCAATCATCCCGGCTACAGCCTACATTACAGCATCTAGATTTCGGCGACGTGCGTTTTTAAGCACGCAAGACACATCACTTTTAACATCGGCGGATTATGAGCACCTTAAATAATATTGGAACAGGAAAATTTGTTGCTCTCGGCAGCTTGAAGTATCATTGACGAGGCTACGCTGCCGCATCCCCCCTCTAAATTTCTATTTACACAAGTCGGGTTTGGCGCTCTCTCCCCTTTGTGCATTTTGCCGTGAGCCAGAATCCATTGAACATTTTTGGCTGTATTGTCGCCGATTCAACTCACTGAGAAAAAGGTTGCTGGAGGAGCCCTTGCAGCATCTTGGCCTTAGTTTGAGCAGCCCGCTCTTGCTATCATTTGGCGCCACCACATTTGGGTTCAGCCACAGATCTGTTTGCACCGCTGTTCAAAATTTCCTGATAGAATCTCACCGACTGCCTTGCTAAGTGTTTCAACCTTTTCTTTTCTATCAATTATTACATTTTGACTAAATCATTAATATTTAATCACTCTCTTTATTATTATTCTTAAAATTTTAAAATCAAAACACTCATCCCTTTTCTGTTCATGACGAAAAATTCACCGGTGTTATGCTCCCACGTGCTTTTCCTATTTGTTAACTGAGTTCAGTTGAATAGCCACCCGATTCTTGGTCGATCCCCCAGTGTGGGTATGTGCCATCTTTTGATAGGCTAACAACAACAACAACAATTACGCTGGAAAACACTCTGACAGAGTTCAGCAAGCCAGGTTGACCGTAAAACCAACAAGATGTGAGGTGGGCTTTAAAGCCATTTCTTTTCGCGGACACAAGCTGGGGATGGGCCGCATCGCGACGAAAAACATCCTGGTCAAAATGCAGCAAGCCCAGACACCGACGACTAAGAAAGAAGTGCAGTCGTTCCTGGTTTTAACGGGATACTACAAGGACTTCATTCCCTATTATGCCCACATAGCCGATCCGCTTGTCGAACTCACTAAGAAGGGTGCAAGCAAAAAGCTGAATTGGACTGCTGAACATAAAAATGCATTCTGGATGTTAGAATGGCATATGGCAAATACGCCCGTTCTGCTTGCTCCGCATTGAGATAGAGAGTTTGTGCTTCACACTGATGCATCAGACAGAGCATTAGGAGCCGTAAATTTGCAAGAGAATCGCGTGCTGCATCCGTTATTTTTTGCAGTAAGAGATTATCGGCTAAAGAAGGCAACTACTTCACTGTTGAAAAGGAGTGCTTGGCGGTGGTGTGGGCGTAAAGAAATTTCACATTTATCTTTATGGCAGACATCTCAGCATTAAAACGGATCATCAGCCGCTTGAATACTTAACCAAGGCCAAAATGAAAAATAGTAAAGTCATGAGCTGGAGTTTGTCCTTGCGAGAATACTCATTTCAGGTGGAATATATTAAAGGCATAGATAACGTTGGAGCGGACTTCATGAGTAGAGCCAATCGAACAGCTCTAGCTATCTCTGGGATGTATCTTTTTGTTGTTGTTGTTGTTGGGTTTGTTGGGGTTATGTGCTTATACAAGAGATTTTGTTGTGGACATTAACGTGTTCATTAAGAACACCGTATGTACAACGACAGTGGTGTGTTAATGTTCCGTAAGTGCAATTTCGTGTGCTGTGTCAGTGATGTGTCTTTGGTGTGTGCCTGACTTCTACAGTGTGTTGTGTGCTGTGTCCAGAATGGCCACAGAAGATACTCGGTTCGCTGGAAGGCTCAAAGATGAGGTTGATGTGAGCAGTTTTTCAAAGAAAAACTTTTGAGGGAGGGGGTCTTTGTCACAAATATTAGGGAGTCTGAAATAAAAGTATGAACGAAAGAGGTTTGAAGAAGACGACGAGAATGGCCATAAAGATGACGTGGATTAATCGAAGAATAAAGAAGATCAAAAAGAAGTATTCAGTGGGGTGGGAAATGATGATTGGTGGAGAAGAGAAAAAGAAGAGGACGAAGACAAGGATGACTTACACTAACGCCAAGGTTATCAAAACGCGAGGGAGAGTGAGGCACGGGGAGACGAACAGAGAAGCGGAGGCTCCGGCGGGTCATGGACGCTTCGGCTGGAAGAGAGCAACGCCGGCTACTGCTCCGGTGAGCTCTAGTTCGACAACATCGCACCGGGGACTTCCTGCCGTTCCTGAGCCCGTTCCGGGGAGTCAACGGAGGACGCTACCACCTGCTATGGCCAGGAGTGTCTCCAGCGCTGTTGCCACCCATCCGGGTGGTGCCCCCAAAGCCAACAACACCGGCATCACCTCCACGTGCGCTTGGACCGAAAGCTTGTACGACGCTGCCAACTACGCCGCCAGCGACGCCAGCCCGAGCACGTCGAACGCCACCTCGACGACGGCTTCTGGATCCATGCAACGCTGCTCCTCACCGAACCAACGTGGGCACCAACGCCGAACGCTAGTAGTAGAACGATAGTAGTAGACGCTGGTTGAAGTGTTCCCGTGTCGTGTTTATTGGTAGTCTTTGTGTTTTATGCTTGCTTTGTTAGTTTTGTGTTCTTGTGTTTTTGTCACGTAGGATGTATTAAAGGTGCGTCTGTGTGGGTACACCTGTCGCCTAATGCATTCTTTGGGCCCAGTGCTCTCCGGGAGATCCGTGACAAGCTGCCGACCCGCAGCTTTATCGCATTGCTTCGGATGCAAGCTGCACCGATATGATACATCTGAAATGGTTGCCAGCACGCACAACTGCTTCTATTTTGTTACAGATTGTTGTGGTTTTTTCTTCGGGCTTTATCTCGAAAGTTCTTTTTCGGATTAAATTGAGCGCTGCCGAAACAAGCGGTGATTTTGTTTCTCGACGTACGCCGTGCAGGCTCCTTGCTATCGCTTTCTGTTTTACTCATTTCAATGCGCACACAATTGAGGCCAAAAAAATTGGTTGTTGTTTAGCTCCGCTATACCAGGTTCCGCAAAGCAATAGCTTGGGTTTTCTGTGTTTTACGTGGTCATGTGATCCCTATCCTTTACCATATGCCTTTCATGGCCAACAGTGCCTTTGACGTCGTCAGACTCGTCCCGGCGCCGCCGACACACAGTCGCAACCGACGGCTTGGTATCCATAGCTAAACCCCACCAAGGAGCCGCCGGCTCCTGCTTTTCTTTGCCTCCATCGACGCAGCTGTGGCATGTCACGGGGTGCATGATGTAGCGAGTCGCATAGTTCGACGCACGGTGCAGGATCGGCTCGACATTCGGCGGCTCGGTGTTGCGGACTCTCGAACAACCGGCGTAGCTGTGGCATGTTATGCGTTTGTGATGTCATGGCCCGGCTGTTGCAAGGCTACTTTCTTGGAGGCGAGTTTTCTCGCTCTTCCTAGGCGAATAGACCTTACGATTTATAAAAGCTTCATTTGGGAACCACAATAGTGGGCCCGTTAATTGTCCGCGGCATTGTAACCATCACGCAGCAACGCCTTCTGAATACCAAGATTTCAGTAAACCAGGAAAAAAAAGCTTGTGTAGAAATTGTAAAACACCCCCGTATGTGACGTGCATTGCCATGTATAAACAATGTAAAGGATGATTTCATCTGCACTTAACCTTTGCGTAAAGGTGAGTGAAAGCAAAAGCGATGTACACAATGGAAAACGGAATCTTCAGCTAGTTGGCACTGTTCAGCCTGGTTCGGGAGCAAACAGACATGCGTATAAAATTGCCTTACACTGTAGGCTGTGGCGAAGATAATTTGCTTAGGTACATGAAAAGAGTTGAGAAAGTGCCGCCAGTACCCTACACTTCGGAGCTGAAAAAATAATAAATACAACTGCCTGTTGCAAGGTGTTGCATTGAAGGAAGGCTACCAGCAATTTGTTGGTTGAAACTTGAAACGGGCCTGTTTGGAGAACATTCGCTATGTACACAATTTTTTCTCTCTTGCAAAATTAGAATTGAGTGAGCAAGGAGCCCAAAGATGTTTACACATACGAACGTTCATCGTATCTTCTAAAATTAGCTAAGCACAGTTCTTGGTGAACATTTCAATGAGGAGCCAGTCGTTTTGTGTAATTGATGATGATGGTTTTTTTATGGCGCACGCCATATAGCTAAAAAGCGCCATGACACAAGGTTTCTTTTCTCGAGGCGGGGTAACGGACCCATTTCCCAAGCATTTCATAATAAGCCGAGAACCAGTCGACGGGAAAGCTTGTAACCATTGCATCCCCGGTGTGTACCCGGCGGCACAAGGGATCGAACCCCGCACATCCCGCATGCGAGGCGGATGCTCAACCACCTGGCCACTGCTGTGGTTCGGTTTATGTAATTCACCATTCAGTCATAAAGGCTCTGCGCCTAGCAACTACGAACGCAGCACCACCGCACTGGAATACGAGGAAATGCCTGCACGATTTTTTCTAATCATTTGCGCATGCCATCATCAGCAGCAGACAGAGCACAACGGCGACCACTTCCATACAAGAGGCTCTTACATATTCTTCTATTAAACCCTGTCCGGCGCCATCTGCGGCCACAAAGTCCCCGCTGATTCCTTAATGTTGCCTTGCCAAATAGAATTTCTGGGAAACCGTTAATACGCTTGCCTTTGCTTCGAATCCAATCATTTTAGCCTAACAGCCTATCAGTTGTCCTCTCTCCAAATTACAAAGCCCTGCTTATACGGTTGTCTGTTTCATTTAACATCATGTATAACTAACTCGCCCTCTTCTTTAACCCAATGTCCTACCATCCTCTCTTAACGTACCACCCATATTTTCTCTTTCATAACTCGCAGCACCGCCCTCAACCTAACTTGAAGCTTTTCGTTAACCTTCCTATTTACGCCCCATAGGTAAATAGCAAAAAGATGGAAGCATTGTAGGTGGTGTTGGAAAGCCTATTTTCATAAAGGTTACGGGGCAGTGGTAATCGTGGGCCGGGTCCTGTGGCCAGAACATCGATAATTTTTGCTGCTCTGCGGGCCCATTCTATAATCTGTTGCTGATTGCCCAGACTAGAACTGGGCCCACCAAACTCCCCTGAGGAGGTATCAGCATGGGGTGCAGGTGGTTGTTTGAGAAAGGGGCGAGTTGGGCACCCCACATAGACCGCCATAGAGTGGGTTAGGCGCGTTTGCATGACGGGCATTGCGAATCTTATTCTGAGGGAAAGGAGATACGCTTGGTGCAAAGCTTCTGGAAGGATATCTTCTGGAGCAGGCTCCACAACATGACTTGCACTCTTTATTGGTTTGAAAGGTGTGCTGTAAATGTTCTTCGTCGGAGTAGGTTGTAATCTTGGACGTGTATGTCAATCGTTGTGGGGGTAGTGCGTCATTGAGTTGTGGCCGCCTGCAGCCCGATACCCGGGCTGTAATTTTTCGGGGCGAGCGCGTGTGCGCGTTCAATAAAAGCAAGTGACATGTGGCCTGCTCTCCAGACGATGCATACCTTAGTAGGTGCACTGATATCAGTCATACTCTTCAAAATGTGGTACGCACTGGGAGGTAGAAATCCGGCTGATTGCGCCGGTAGGTGCCCTGAGAGTCGGGGACGTGTACTGCGTTCATGTTATAACGGGGTTGTAATTCCACTTGCAGTATCATGACGGCGATGGCTCTCTTTACAGCAGTCAGCTTGCAATGCTTTACTTCCTTCTAGGACCTCGGTCGTGCTTTGCCGTTTTTTCCATTAACCTGGTGTGGTACTGTAAGGAGAGAAACCTTGCATCCTAAAGTATCCTTTTATCAAATATATATCGATATACTCTCCAATACAGTTCGCAGCTTGCCTGCTATGAACAAACCGTGAATTTTGCGTAAGAGGTCGGGTCTTTCTGCAGGACACCCTGGATTATTTTTTTCTCGCTTCCCCAAGAAGGGCTATAGTGGATGCGCAGACGATCTGTATTCTTCTGCATACTTCACATTCGCCGTTTCGTCAACTCGGTACCCGAATGCCTGAATAGCTCCTGAAATATAAAAATTCCGATCGGCCGCCGTGGTGGTTGAGTGGTTATGGCGCTCGCCTGCTGGCCTGAAAGACGCGGGTTCCATCTCGGCCGCGGCGGTCGAATTTCGATGAGGCGAAATTCTAGAGGCCCGTGTACTGTGCGATGTCAGTGCACGTTAAAGAACCCCAGGTGGTCGAAATTGCCGGAGCCCTTCACTACGGCATCTCACATAGCCTGAGTCGCTTTGGGATGTTGAACCCCATATACCAAAAATTATGATCTCTTCTCGTAATTTATGAAGCCTATATGCAAGGGTTCGTTATATTTTGATGCTTTTTATATTCCTGTAAAAACTTCTACGCAGCAAACATTAAGCTGATCGGCCTGCACTTTTTTTTCCAAATCTTCGGCGACCCCTTTCCCACTGATTAGTATGAACTTAGCGTTCTTCCATGATTCTGATCTCATTATAGTAATGAGGGCGGTATCATTGACATATAAATTATACAAAATAGGCAAAATTGTTCAACGCATTGGAATATTATCTTCAGTATTTGAAAATTAATTTGAATTTCATGTACAGAAAGAGTATCCGAAAAGGTCGCACCTTGAGTTGGCAACAACGAAAACTTTGCAAAATAGCGCACAGTGATTAACAGATTTCAATCACTCAGATAACACCAGAAAAAAGCACGGTGTGAGGTGTACAACACATCGCCAGATGATTTTTTTTAATGCAGTGCGTCTACAGCGGAGCGCTGCGCGTGCAAGCCCAGCGTTGCGATGGCGAACTCTTTCTTTTTGCTTGCAGTGTTGTATGTGTGTTGTGGTTCTGCTTTTCGTTGCGCTTTCGTTTCTGTTGGGGTATTTTCCTTTAAATTCTAAATACAGCCTCGTTTTGTTTTCTTTGATCCGTTTGTTGTCTTGTTCGAACCTGCACGATTCTTCGGCGGGCGCTCGAAGCAAGCGAACGTGTTTTTTAGCTCTCCGCTCCTTCAGACGCTGGGCCTAAGGCTTCGCCGCGCTGCGGGGTCTCCGCATGGAGGCCCCAGACACCGTGAATGAGCGACGGCCTGTGTTCGTCAGTGACAATGATCCGGCAGGGCAGGCCGCTCACGCTCACGATCACGGAGACGAACGCCATCCAGAGCAAGGTCGTCCAGCACCATTCGACGAATGCAGGCCGAGATCGCTAATCTGCGGGACACGGTAAGGTGCCTGAAGGTGGCGCTCAGCGCCACCTCGGAGAACCTCGAGTACGTCACCGGTACCTTGGAAGTGTCACCGGCGGACCCTCGCGTTCTAGCCTTGAGGGACGCCATGGCGCTTGCTCACCAGAGGCAGGACTCCATGGCGGCTCCCTACCCGCCATTTCTGGACACCCGTGCGCTTTCTGCCGCAATTGCTGTCTCCTGGGGAACCGGCTGTGATGTCCTCTCCCCCTGATGCTGCTGCTGCGGGCTCACTGCGGATACCTGCAGCCGAGGAGAACATGTGCACCCCGATGGACGAGTCTGTTCTCAGGAAATGGCGACGCTCAACGGGTTCCGAGGAGGAGACGGATGCGGAAACCAACAGGGACATCGCGGTGGCCAAGCGGGAAGCTCGAAGCCTCCCTACCGTCACTGTTCCCTCTCCCCCCGACGGTCGAAGAAGCAGGGCCTGCCCACCAGGAGCCCCATGGAGCCCACCTCCATCCTTCTGCTCATGCTGCTGCTGTTGCTGCTGGGGCCACGGCGTCAGGGAGAAAACCGGGTGCGACCTCACCAAATCCCGCCGCACGAGACCATGCTGCGGCTGCGGCTTCGTCTGCTGGATGCGAGCGCGCTCGACTCCGCCGCGCGCCGCAGCAATGCGCCACAGACAGCGGCGACGCTGATGCTGGGGCCAGCCTGGTCCCGTGGCGCACCATCACTGCCAAGGCGCAGCGGCGTCGGAGAGCTGCCCTGGAGCGAGCTGCGGCTGCTGTGTAGGTCCCGTCCAGCCTGGTGGGGACGGTGCTGTTTCGGCCGGTGAATTGGGGCACCGCATTCATCAGGGAACAGGGCTGGGAGTTGGCCGAGGAGATCGGATTCTGTCTGGGCGTCCTCGCCGTGCGGGTAAACATGCGGCGGAATGCGGTGGCAGTGGACGCGGGGAGCAGCAATACTCCCCAGACCCTGCAAGCCACAGCCGTCACCCGCGGCGTGCCGGTCAGCGCCAAGGAGCCTCCTTCTCGGAACCAAAGCTCCGGCCTGGTGTTCTGTGTGGACGGGCGCAGGACGGCGGAGTAGCTGCTAGGGTCGGCGGAGTCAACGGAAAACGCTCTTCGTTTTGCGGCGCCGACACCACCGGCGTCCATCACCATATTCAAGCGCAGGCTCGCGGTCCGCCCCTGCCGTCCCCGGCTGCTCCAGTGTGCCATGTGCGCCAGCCTGGGGCATGCCACTGAGGTGTGTTGTGCTCCTTCCCGATGCACGCGCTGCGCGCGTCGCACGAGCCTGTACCTGCGCGAGCAAGCCTCGCTGCATTACCTGCGGGGGGCGGAACGCAGCCAATGACCCAGCGTGTGGCAGCGAGAGCGTCACGTGGCCACTTTACTCGCCACATTCATGGCACTGATGTCCAGGTGGGTTGTCCGAGCCGTCGTCCGGGCTGAAACAGCGCCCCAGCCCAGCAACATCAGCAGACGCCGCGCGCTTTCTTATGCGTACGCCTTCAGGGGAGCACCCCAGAAGCAGCAGCCACCGAAGCAACGGCAGCGCCGGCAGCGGCAGCGACGATCCAGTTGCCCGGCGTCCCGTACAGCCCGGCCTAAGCCTGCGGGCGCTTCTCATGGCCAGCCCCCTGACGCACGCGACGCGGAGATCGCGCGCCTAAAGCTGGCGTTGCGCGCCCTCAGCGCACTTTTCACGGAGGGCACCGATGGACACCGGGCTTGCTTAGAAGCAGCGGGTGCCCCCGCACAGATAAACCAGCACGACTGTTAGCCGCCGGACTCCCTCCCGCATGCCATCCATCCTGCATTCCAACGTGCGCTCACTTGCGGCGCGGTACGCCGAAATGCGATTTCGCATCGCACCGGATTCGCCGGAAGTTATCGAGCTGCAGGAGACGTACGTACGTTGACATGACGGGGAGCCCCAGCTGCGGCTACCTGGCTACATTGGCTACCACTCAGCCACCACGTGCGAGGAACCCACCTGTGTCGCAGTGCCCCGTTACACATCTCATCGCCCCGTCAAATCAAGGTGCGTGATATACGTGCGGCAGGACGTCCAGCACACCTTCGTCGGCTCGGCGGCGGCTACATCTGACGCCCAGTGCCTGGTGGATGCAGTGCGCGTCGGTGGTGTGGACACGTTGGTGGCCAGTGTTTAATTGCGTCGAGCTGTCGCGTGGAACGCGCTATGTTTTCGTGCTGTGCCCCGCGCCTAATCATTTGTGATGATTTTAATGACCACAATAGTGCGTGGGGAAGTGCGCTCCTTTCCGCGCGTGGAGACGACCTACACGATGCAGCAACGCAGCTGGGACTCACCCCCTTGAACACCCGCGAGCCCACCTTTCGACGACGCGGAACAACCGGCTCCGGAATCGACGTTGCCTTCGCATCCAGAGGCATCGAGGCGACATGGCGCCGATCACCATCTCTCTGGGGCTCGGATCATTACTCTATCCTAATCTAACCCACTGCGCTGGAGACGCGCCCCAAACCTGCCTACTCCATTACCAACTGGAGTGCGTTCAGGCGGGTGGTCGTCGAGGCGGTGACCACTGTCGCAGATTTCTTTTCAAGTCTAGTCCGAAGCGCTCTCGTAGCCACCCAACGAGCATAGGTAAGGGCAGGGCAGCCCACACCTGATATGAAGCTGCTCAATCTGCGTGATAAGAGAGATCGTGCAGAGCGATGGGCGCGACGGACTGACAGAGCCACCGACAGGATTGTCTACAACCGCTTGGACGCTTAAGCGCGCCGCCACGCTAACAAGCTATACCGCCGGCAGTGGGCTTCACTATGCCAAAGGATGGAGGAAGATGTCAGCTCGCGGAGGCTGTTTGACACCCTGCGGCGCATCACCGAACCACAGGCAAACCGTCAACCTCTGGCCGCCTTCGTAATCTCCAGCTTGCTCAGCTTTGAAGAGTTGGCTGCGCGGTTTGCCGATAGGTTAGCGCCGCCCAGCCCCGCAAACGCAGTTAACATAGCTGCTCCTGAGAGCCCCAGAAGCGACGCCAGTCCCTCGCTCGTCGCCTCGGAAGGTCCATGTGAGGCGCCGTTCACTGCGGCGGAACTGAACAATGCGCTGCAGCGCTGCCGTCGCCACTCGGTGCCCGGACCGGACGGAGTGAGATACCAGATGCTGCGAAACCTGAATGCGCAGCAACGACAGATCCTCCGGCAGCAGATTAACCTGGTGTGGGAACGCGGGGAGCTACCGGAGGATTGGCGATCCGCGGTCGTTTGTCCCATACGAAAGGCAGAGAGCAGTGGATTCCAGACCGTGGCATTAACATCGGTGGCAGATAAGCTCGTGGAGCATATGGCGTTGCAGCGTCTGAACGAACGTTCTGCGGAGGCTGATTTTTAGACGAGCGGCAGACGGGATTCCGTGGGATGCGGTGCACGGCTGATTCTATATCGGACATTGTTACAGCGCTGCTACTAATACGGGACACGCACTCGTGAGCAAACTTTGGTGAGCCTCTGTGCATTCCTCGAACACACGGGCTTGTCGTCCCGTCTGTTCTCCGTCAGGTAGTTACACGCAGTGACAGAATGCTCCGGGAGTTCTAAATTGAACGATTAATAACTGGACGCCCTAATCCAGTTGGTGCGAACACAGTGCTGTGCGCGTGTGTTTTAATTGCTCTAAAATGAAGTAATTACGCGCACAACCTGGACACATCTCTTATTGTGTAAATAGCTTGTATATATTACTTCTTTTATATATTTTGGCTGCGCATACGTAATTGTACAGCCTCACCTTCACTCAAAAAGAAAAATCATTGGATTCATCTCTTATATGAGAAATAATGCTCCGAATTTGACATAAAGAACTACTGATGCCTTCTCAGGTACACACCTTTCTAATCAAATACCAGCATTCCGCGACACCATAAGATTCTTTTTTAGCTCGAAGAAAAACGGAATTAGAAGGGGGCGAGAGGTTAGTGCATTAGAGGGCTAACTGATTTTCGCAACGAAATTGAAGAAGCTGTTTTTGGGGGCTAACTGGTTTTTGCAACAAACTGGAAGAAGCTCTTTCAAGAAAAACGCCAACGAAGCTAAATTGTTGCCGTATTAGTGCGGAATATCATAGAACAGCACCGCTTGCATGTTACAATAAAGACACAATAAAAAAGAGAGGCAAATAAACGTGAATATACAAAGATACGAAGCGGCAACCTTTGGACTGGGAAACGATCACAGATATGACCAGGCTGATACAGATGGGCCAGAGCAGAAAATAAAATCCTTATATACGAAGCAGACAAATAGCTTGGGATAACAGTTCGTTGTTTTCTGAAACGCATTACCCCTACGATTGAATCGCGGATAATTTGCTGTCATACACTTTCGAAACAATCTGCGGTAAGCTGATGCAAATCAAAAGCAGCATAAATTTCGTTTTTGCACAACAATAAGTGGTGAACAGTGTGTAATTTTGGCTTGGTACTTTGCAACCACAATTAGTTTCTTGTTTGTATTTTGAATATAAGGTGGTCATAATTCTTGTAGTTGGGAGCTGCGAATTCGGCCTGTTGAAAACAAATAAGGACTCTCGTTAATCACTTTGGTTTTATTTTCTAGAGGGTAGCGGCTACGGCTCGCCGACACCCAAAAAGCATTAATTTGGACTGTAAACCAACCGGCAACGAAGAATAGAAGTACGTATACTTTCTTACAACTGTCCTTGCAGCTGACATTCAGCAGGTGCTGGAGTGCGCAGTACATGCTTATGCACTTTCTCCACTGCTATTAGTTTCGGCTCCATGAAGTTTTTTTTTTCTGATACACATGAGACCACCCCCCTCGGCACTCCAAGCGGCGGTCCTTTGACTGGCCTCAGACACGCATAATGTGCTTTAAAAATCGAGTAGGATTTCAGTGGATGTCTCCTCGCACGTTCTTTAAGCGCTTCTTTTCTGCAGTTCGTTCCCCGTCAGTCTCTCAGTAGTTATTGCATTTGTAGTAATGCGAGCGCCGTGAGACAACTTAGAAACAACTTAGTAATTAACGGCGAATTTTGGGGACTAAATTTCTGTTTTTTTCCCTCCGACGGTGGATTTTATCTCAGAGTACGGGTAGCACAAAACTTCCATTTAAACATTTAGCTCTTTGTGACCATATCAGTGTGCTTGACTTCGACGGAAAAACCTTTAAAGAGTCTCTTATTGAGCACGCTTAGGTAAGGCAACTGCAGCGTTATTAAAACTCCGTTAATTCAGCGGCGGTAATATTCCATGGGCAGACAAGCTTTCTTTGTTTCACAGTATTAGTGTTTTTACAAGAAGGTAACCAGTAGGTGAGAAATTCCGCAAAAAACTATCAGTAACGCGCGTTGGAAACAGTCCATTTGTTGTTTTGCACGCCTGCATGCGTCAGTCCCCGTTTCGCGGCGTCCTGCGTTCTTCTCTCTTTATTCTTGGCATCTTTTAAAATGGAAGTTCTGAGAGAAAAGATGGCTGCTGCTGTACAATCTGAGCAGCCATTAAGGTCATCGTTTGCCTGTGTGCACTGATGGCGAAAGCAGAGCACTTGACCTCATCTCGCGTCCTGCCTATCTGATTTGTAGCTTGACAATACATAGACCGCGTCAATATCAGAATTTCGGGTCTTTGAATGTTGCACTGCCATGCGGCGGACGCTACGGCATTTGCACATTTTTTTGTATGAACCTCAAAATATCCCACTCAATAACCTGAGAGAGTCTCCAAAGAGAGATTCTTTGGAAAAACTGAGGCGTGAAATTGTAATCTGGATAAAAAATAATGCAGCCATAAAAGAGGCATATTGTTCTTCCATTAGCCGCTCTATTAAATATGAGTAGCAGATAACATGGGAGCTAATTTGCTCCTAAAACCCTCCCATAAATTGGTGATAGTGATGGTGGATTGTAACGGCTCAAGAGCATCTGTGGCATAAGAATGCCATGACGGAAGGTATTTTTCTTGTAATAAAGGCGCGTTCAAAGACCCATTTCCCAACCATTTCACTATAAACAAGCTGAGCACCAGACCAGGGGAAAGCTTGTGCCTATTGCATCACCGGTGGGTATCCGGTGCCACTAGGTATTGATCCCCGCACCTACCGCATGCGACGCGGATGCTCAACCACTTCGCTACTGCAGTGGTTCGGTTTGTGTAATTCATAAATCAGTCCTAAAGCCTCTGCCTCTAGCAAATACGAGCGCAGCGCCTTCGTACTGGAATACAAGGAAGTGCCTGCACGATTTTTTCCAATCATTTAAGCATGCCATCAGCTGCAGCAGACAGAGCTCAACGTCATTCACTTCCATACAAGAGGTTCTCACTTATTCTTCTAAAAAACCACATCCGGTGCCATCTGCGGCCGCCAAATCCCGGCTGATTTTTTAAAGATGCCTCGCCAAAAGAATTTCTGCTAACCCTTACTACGCTTGCTTTTGATTTGAATCCATTCATTCTAGCCGAACAGCCCATCAGTTGTCCTGCCTTCGATTTACAAAGCCCTGGTTATACTGTTATTTGTATCATTTAACATCGTATATAACTGACTCGCCCTCTTCTTTAACCCAATGTCCTTGCATTCCTGTCTCTTCACGTAACACCCATAATTTCTCTTTCATATCTCGAAGCACCGCCCTCAACCTAACTTCAAGCTTTTCGTTAGCCTTCCTATTTACGCCCCATAGGTAAACAGCGCAAAAGAAGGAAGCATTCTAGGTAATGGCGAAAAGCTTATTTTCGTAAAGGTTACGGTTGTTGTGCTCGCGCTCCCTTCCTGCTGTAGAGTTCGGCGAATTTGGACATGGGGAGGATTCCATGAAAACTACCGCGAAGGTGAATGAGCCCTCTGGAAGAAACGTGGCGGCAGGAATGTCGGATGCAGCGACGATAATAGCGTCTCCACGTGTTCAAACAGGCCATCGGGACGACGAAGTACAAGTTGAGTGTTGTCCTCTTCGGTCACATTGGGGTTGAACAATTGCCCGAGAGCTGCGCCTTGGACAGAGCAGCCACGTTCCGGTCATCAGACGACGGAGTACAAGATCTGTTAACCCCTGCTGGGGCCAGCCCGCATTCCTGTGTAACCCAGGCGCCTTCTTGTACCCCATGGGCGCAGTCCGGACCCACGTGCGCGCCCACCTGAAGGCCGCGTGGACGACAACGTGACCGGTTCCTGTTCCCTTTCCCTCAACCGATCTGCGAGAGAACATCAGGACCGCCCTGCCGTGGGTGGGACCATCAGTGCCATTGTTTCAGTGGACATCATTTTTCGAACTGTATTCCCCAGCTCGAGATCTGGGGAATACGAAGAGTATTTAACGAGCTGATGGTTTGGTACCAGAAGAGAACCCCTCCCCCCCCCCTCCTCTTGAGAGATACCCATTGATGCGAGAGACTCCTGACTGCTCAGCTCTCTTTACTGAGAAGCACTCTCATTTGCCCTTAGTGTACATTATGTAAATAGTTTTTGTATAAAGTTATCCCAGTTTTCTTCCTCCGATTGTCCTCGTCTCTTGTCCTCGTCTCTTCTCTGGCCGTCACGCTACCTGAATCCCAACACGGTGCAGTGGTAATTGTGGGCGGGTTCCTGTTCCCCGGCATCGTAAAATTTTGCTGCTCTGCGGCCCATGGTATCATCTGTTGCTGATCGCCCAGACTAGAGCTGGGCTCACCAAATTCCCCTGAGGAGGTAGCAGTGTGGGGTGCATGTGGTTGTTTGGGGAGGGGAGGAGATGGACACCCCACGTAGAGCACCATAGAATGGGTTTGGCGCGCTTGCATGACGGGCATTGCGAATCTTATTCTGAGGGGAAGGAGATACCATTGGGTAAAGCTTCTGGAAGGATATCTTCTGGAGCAGGCTCCACAACATGGCTTCAGCTCATTATTGGAATGAAGGGTGTGCTGAAACTGTTCTTCGCTGGAGTAGGTTGTATTCTAGGGTGTGGATGTGAATCACTGTGGGGGTAGTGCGTCATTGAGTTGTGGCTGCCTGCAGCCCTATATCCGGGCTGTAATTTGTCCGGGCGAGCGCGTGTGCGCGCTCATTAAAATTAAGTGTCAGGTTACCTGCGGCCCAGACGATGAATATTTTCTCAGGTGCGCTGTTATCAGACAGACTCTTCAATATGTGGAGCGCACTGGGAGCTAGGAGTCCGGCTGATTGCTTCCGGTAGGTGCCCTGAGAGTCGTGGATGTGTACTACGTTCATGTTATAACGGGGGTGTAATGCCACTTGTAGTATCATGAAGGCGATGGCTCTCTTTTCAGCTGACCTGTTCAAACTCAAGGAGATTGGTGCGACCACTTCTTTTTGGCTGGTAATAGTGCTCCTTAGAAAAAAAAGGCAATAGTTCATGACCACAAGCCGGTCATATGCATGCTAGTCCCGAAGTATTTCGTTTGTTGTTACAGACACTAGTAAAGTGCTGTTCATTGCATGAGGGTGCCCACAAAATGCAAGCCGCGCATTCTTCTTTTGCGGAATATGTCACTGCCGTCGTTGGAATCAGTGGGGACTGCCTGCCTATGTTGATGAAATCGCTGTCAGCTTGCAATGCTTTACTTCCTTCTAGGACCTGCATCGTGGTTTGCAGTTTTTTCCATTCACCTGGTGTGGCACTGTAAGTAGAGAAACATTGCAGCCTAAGGTACCCTTTTATCAAATATATATCCCTATGCTCCCCAATGCAGTTCGCAGCTTGCCTGCTATGTACAAACCGTGAGTTGTGCCGAAGATGTCGGGTCTTCGTGCATGACGTCCTGGATGATTGAGTTTTTCTCGCTCTCCCTAAGGAGGACTGTGGTGGATGCGCAGAAGATCTGAATATTTCTGCATAGTTCTCATTCGTCGTTTCGTCACCTCGGTACCAAATGCCTGAATGGCTCCTGAAATTTAAAAATTCGGAACGCTTCTCGTAATATATGAAGCCTATGTACAAAGGTTCATTACACTGTGATGCTTTTTATATTCCTTTAAAATCTTCTACGCATCAAACATTAAGTTCATAGCATGTAGTTTTTTTCCAAATCTTGGGCAACCCTTTCCCACCGATTCGTATGAAGCTAGCGTTACCCCATGATTCCGGTCTCATTATAGTAATGAGGGCGGTATCATTGACATAAATTATACAAAATAGGCAAAATTCTTCTACGCATTGGAATCTTATCTTCAGTTGTTGAAAATAATTTGAACTTCACGTACAGAAATAGTATCCGAAAAGGACGCACCCTTAGTTGGCATGAACGAAAACTTTGCAAAATAGCCCACAGTGATTATTGGACTTCACTGACTCAGAGAAATCTAGAAAAAATCACGTTGTGAGGTGCACAACACATCGCCAGGGGATTTTTTTAATGTGGTGCATCAATAGTGATGCGTCGACCGCGGATCGCTACGCTTCCCAGTCCAGCGTTGCGAGTGTGCACGTGCGAATGGTGTGCGCTATGCAACGGCAACGGAGAGCGTGTCGACCATGAGGAGCGGACAGCAGACGTGGCTGAAAACCGAGGCGTGAAGGGAGACAGCGCCGCGGAAAATGGGTTATTCAAGAGTGACGGTGGCAGCCGTCGAACGTTGGATCCGTGCTGCAGGGGACCTCCCTTGGATAACCATCGCAAGCCTCCGGCGTTCAATTCAAGCGTAGAGGTGCCACACGTCAGACGCTGGGTGCGTGCTGCCGTGTGCCTCACTTGGATAACCGACGCGAGCCTCCTGCGTCCCATTCAGGCGTAGAAATAGCTGCTGTCGGACGTTAGGTCGGTGCTGCCATAGACCTCCCTTAGATCACCGACGCGAGCCTCCTGCATTCAATTCAAGGTGTAGGCGGCACCCCTCAGACGCTGGGTCCGAGCTGCCGTGGGCCTACCTTGGGTCACCGACGCAAGCCTCCTGCGTTCAAGTCAAGCGTGGACGTCGCACCCCTCAGACGCTGAGTCCGAGCGGCCGTCGGCCTACCTTGGATCACCGACGCAAGCCTCCTGCGTTCAATTCAAGCGTAGACGTCGCACCCGTCAGACGCTGGGTATGTGCTACCGTGGGCCTGCCTTGCATCACCGACGCATGCCTCCCGTGTTCAATTCAAGCGTGGAGGTTGCACCCGTCAAACGCTGGGTCCGTGCCGCCGTGTGTCTCCCTTGGATCAGCGACGCAAGCTTCTTGCGTTTCATTCAACCTTGGAGGTGGCTGCTGTCCGTCGTTTGGTCTGTGTGGCCGTGGACTATCCTTGGATCACCGACGCGAGACTCCTACGTTCCTTTCAAGTTTGGAGGTTGCAGCCGAAGGATTAAGGGTCCGTGTAGCCGAGAGGCTACCTTGGATAACCTGCATTAAGCTTACGGCGTTTCGGAACAGCGTCGGTGGGTCCCAGCTGCACCTCTTTTTCTGCTGCTAAATTCCTGGGGCGGCCGTCGGAACTCGAGCCGTGTCATCCTGTGGTCCTCTTCGCTCCTACTAACACTTGGCTCTCTTCCGCCGCTGCCTTCGACGCAACGTCAGGGACGCGTCGCACTTCTTCCACCAGCCTCCGTCCTGTCTTCATTGCATCTCCGCTTCACCTGGGGTGCTCATATATGGCGAACTCTTTCATTTAGCCTGTAGTGTTGTACTTGTGTTGTGTGTGTGCTTTTCTTTGTGCTTTATTTTCTGTTTGGCTCTTTTTCTTTAAATTCTAAATACAGCTTCGTCTTGTTTTGTTTGATCCGTTTGTTGTCTTGTTCGAACCTTCAGGCGATAGCGTTCCCCTTCGGCAGTTGGGGACGCGTCACTTTAATTCGTGACACACTGCAACTTTTTGTCTCAAAGGGTGTGTTTAAAACTAAACATAGCTCGCAAAACGCTTTTAGCATGGTGGGGGTTTTTGCTCCTTGTGCTGCACAAAGCACTGTACACGTAAACCAGATTTGTTCGTGGACTACCTTTGATGATCGTGACTGGCTACGAGAGAATAATTTACGAACTTCATGGAAGCGAATCGGCAGAAAGTAAACTTGTTTTTTTAAACAAAAGCAATTATTCTAAATGGTAAATGCTACTATTTTTTGAAGCTTGTTTTCTTTCTACTTCATTCTTTCCCAAAAGAACCACACAAGGATAATTCGAGCCATCCAGAACATATTTCTTTGGCGCTAATTATCTAAAGCGTAATGTGCTCTATGCTTTCATGATATCGTTCTTGTGGATCGAATGTAACACTTTCACACCAAGACAACTTTGCTTGTTCAATTTCCAGCCAGAAAACACGAACTGAATCTCGCCTTCCATGGGGAGCGGACCAAAAAGAAGCTTCAAGTAAAACATGCATGTTATGAGAGAGTTGCTGCACATACGTAAATGTACAGCCTCACCTTCACCCAAAAAGAAAACGCATTGAATTCATCTCTTATGTGAGAAATAATGCTCCGAATTTGTCATAAAGAACTACTGATGCCTTCAAACGCACACACCTTTCTAAGCAAATGCCAGCATTCCGCAACACTACAACATTCTTTCTTAGCTCCAAGAAAGACGGAATTAAAAGGGGGCAAGAGGTTGGTGCTTTGGGGGCGAACTGATTTTCCACTACAAACTGGAAGCTGTTTTTAGCGGCTTACTGGTTTTCCGAAACCAACTGAAGAAGCTCTTTCAAGGAAAAAGCCAACGAAGCTTGATTATTGCCGTATTAAAGCGGAATAGCATCGAACAGCACCGCACACATCTTTCAATAAGGACACAATAAAGAGAGGTAAATAAACGTGAATATACAAAGATACGAACCCGCAATCTTATTACTGGGAAACGACCACAGATATGACCAGGCCTCTACAGATGGGCCAGAGCAGGAAATAAAATCCTTATATACGAAGCACACGCATTGCTTGGCCTTACAGCTCGCTGTTTTCTCGAACGCATAACCCCTTAAATTGAATCACGGTTACTTTGCTATCATACACTTTCTCAACAATCTGCTGTAAGCTGATGTACATCAGAAGCGGCCTAATTTTCGTCTTTTCCACAATATTAACTGCTGAACCGTGTGTAATTTGCGCTCGGTGCTTTGCAACCACAGGTGGTTGTTTTTTTTTGTATTTTGAATATAACGTGGTCTTATTTGTTCTAGTTGGGAGCTGCGAATATGGCCGGTTGAAAACAAGTAAAGACGCTCGTTAATCACTTTGGTTTTTGTTGCTAGAAAGCAGCGGCTACGCCCGCCCGATACTTACGAAGCATTACTTTGCACACTAAAAAGAGAGGCAAATAAAAATGAAATTACGTATATTTTCTTACAGCTATCCTTGCAGCTCACATTCAACAGGTGCTGGAGTGCCAAGTATATGCTTATAAACTTTCTCCACTGCAATTATTTTCGGCTAAATGAAGTTTTTTTTTTCTCAAGCAGAGCAGTCCCTCCAACTCGGCTCTGCAAGCGGCGGTCCCTTGACTGCCCTCAGACGGCATAATGCGCTTATATTATCGAGTAGGATTCCAGTGTAGGTCTCCTCGCACGTTTTTGTTGCTCTTCTTTTCTGCAGTTCGTTCCCCGTTAGTCTCTCAGTAGTTAGTCCATTTGTAGTAATGCGAGCGCCGTGAGATAACTTAGTAACAACTTAGTAACTAACGGCGAATTTTGAGGACTAAATTTCTGTTTGCTCCCCTCCTACGGTGGATTTTATTTCAGAGTATGGGTAGCACAAAACTTCCATTTAAACCTTTAGCTCTTTGTGATCATATCAGTGTGCTCGGATTCGGCGGGAAAACATTTAAAGGGTCTCTTATTGAGCATGCTTAGGTAAGGCAACTGCAGCGTTATTAAAACTCCGTTAAGTCAGCAGTGGTATTATTCCATGGGCAGACAAGCTTTCTTTGTTTCACAGTATTAGTGCTTTTAGAAGAAGGTAACCAGTACGTGAAAAATTTTGCAAATAAAAACGATTCCTAGAACTGTCACCAACGCGCGTTGGAAACAGTCCATTTGTTGTTTTGCACGCCTGCATGTAAGAAATATCTGTCATCGATATTCAATCTCTCACATTCAGCTGCACCGATTACACTATACTCGGCTGGCTGGATAACATGGAAATCATTGAACACGTTGTGAAGATTGATAGCGGCTTCACTTTCAGCACCGGCAAGAGCGTTCCAATCTTCTGAAAGTTTTTTTTTTGTGCATTCAAAGAGCATTTCACATTTTGGCTGAATAAAAATATTGCAAACATTAAACAGGGAGGCACCACAGAGCGCTGCTTCTTTCTTTCTTCGTTCGTTCTGTTCATTTTCACAAAGCCAGTTTTGACGTCACTTATAACACAGCCACACAAATGCAGAAAGTAAGCGTAGCTCAGCTATTCACTAAGACAGTGTATGCTTTTCCTCGTCGTCTGAGAAGCAGCAATCAATTGTGTCGAGATGTCTATCCAACAAGATCTATTTTTGGATGTGTGACCTTAAGGAGGAAGCATGGAAAAGAACAAACACAAAGGGAAGATTGAGCCCCTTCCCACCAAAGTTCTGCAAATTGTCGCTATTTCTTGTTGTTTATGGCTTGAGTGGGCAAGAAATGCGTCATTCCCCGTTTCGCGGCGTCCTGCGTTCTTCTCTCTTTATGCTTGGCATGTTTTAAAACGGAAGTTCTGAGAGACAAGATGGCTGCTGCTGTACAATCTGAGCAGCCATTAAGGTGATCGTTTGCCTGTGTGCACTGATGGTGAAAGAGGAGCACTTGACCACATCTCGTGTCCTGCCTATCTGATTTGTAGCTTGACAATACAAAGACCGCGTCAATATCAGAATTTCGGGTATTCGAATGCCGCACTGCCATGCGGCGGACGCTACGGCTTTTGCTCAACTTTTTTTTGTATGAACCTCAAAATATATCCTATTCAGTAACCACAGAGAGTCCTTGAATTGAGATCCTTTGGAAAAACTCAGGCGTGAATCAGTAATCTGGATAAAAAAATAACTCAAGCATAAAGGAGGCATATTGTTCTTCTATTAGCCGCTCTATTAGATATGAGTTGCAGGCAACCTAGCAGCTGATTTGCTGCGAAAAACCTTGTGTAATTTGAGGATAGTGATGGTGGATTGTTATGGCTCAAGGGCATCTGTGGCCAAAGAATGCCATGCCGCAAAGTATTTTTCTTGTAATAGTTTCACCATAAATAAACCGAGCACCAGGCCAGGGGAAAGCTTGTACCCATTGCATCACAGGTGAGTACCCGACGGCACTGGGGATCGAACCCCGCACTTCCGGCATGCGACGTGGATGCTCAACCACTTCGCCACCGCTGTGGTTCGGATAGCGTAATTCCTAATTCAGTCCTAAATACTCGGGGCCCAGCAACTACGAGAGCAGCGCCTCCGTACTGGAATACGAGGAAGTGGTTGCGCGATTTTTTCAAATCATTTACGCATGCCATCTTCAGCAGCAAAAAGAGCTGAACGGCGTCCAAATCCATACAAGAGGTTCTCACATATTCTTCTAATAAAGCCTTTCCGGCGCCATCTGCGCGACCAAGTCCCCACTGGTTCGTTAAAGATGCCTCGCCAAAAGAACTTCTGCTAACCTTCACTACATTTGCCTTTGCTTCGAAGCCATTCATTATAGCCTAACAGCCTATCAGTTGTCCTGTCTCCAAATTACAAAGCCCGGCTTGTAGTGTTATCTGTTTTATTTACCATCGTATTTAACTAACTCGCGCTCTTCATTAAACCACTGTTCTAGCATCCTGTCTCTTCACGTAGCACCCATATTTTCTCTTTCATAACTCGCAGCGCCGCCCTCAACATAACTTGAAGCTCTTCGTTAACCTTCCTATTTACGCCCCATAGGTAAATAGCAAAAAGATGGAAGCATTGTAGGTGGTGGTGAAAAGCTTTCATAAAGGTGACGGGGAAGTGGTAATCGTGGGCGGGGTCCTGCACCCAGGACATCGATAAATTTTGCAGCTCGGCGGGCCCATGCTATCATCTGTTGCTGATCGCCCAGACTTGAGCTGGGCGCACCAAATTCTCCTGAGGAGGTAGCAGTGTGGGGATCAGGTAGTTGTACGCGGGGCAGGGAGGAGTTGGGCACCCCACATAGACCGCCATAGAGTTGGTTAGGCGCGCTTGCACGACGGTTATTGCGAATCTTATTCTGAGGGAAAGGAGATACGCTTGGTGCAAAGCTTCTGGAAGGATATTTTTTTGAGCTGGCACCACACCATGGCTTCCGCTTTTTATTTGTATGAAGGGTGTGCTCTAAATGTTCTTCGTTGGAGTAGGTTGTATTCTAGGAAGTGTATGTCAAACGCTGTGGGGGTAGTGCCCCATTGAATTGTGGCCGCCTGCAGCCCGATACCCGGGCTGTAATTTCTCGGGGCGAGCGCGTGTGCGCGCTCATTAAGCAAGTGACACGTGGCCTGCTGTCCAGACGATGCACACCTTAGTAGGTGCACGGATATCAGACAGACTCTTCAAAGTGTGGTACGCACTGGGAGGTAGAAATCCGGCTGATTGCTGCCGGTAGGTGCCCTGAGAGCCGGGGACGTGTACGGCGTTCATGTTATAACGGGGTTGTAATGCCACTTGCTGTATCTTGACGGCGATGGCTCTCTTTACAGCTGACCTGTTTGAACTCAAGGAGATTGGTGCGACCACTTCTTCCTGGCCGGTAATAGTGTTCCTTAGAGAAAAAAAGGCAATAGTTCATGACCAAAATGCTGTCATATGCATGCTGGTTCCGAAGTATTTCGTTTATTGTTACAGACACTAGTAACGTGCTGTTCATTACATGAGGGTGCCCACAATATGCAAGCCGCTCATTCTTCTTATGCGGAATATGTCACTCCCGTGATTCGAATCAGTGGGGACTGCCTGCCTGCGTGGATGAACTCGCTGTCAGCTTGTAATCTTTTACTTCCTTCTAGGACCTTGGTCGTGTTTTGCTGTTTTTCCCAGTCAGCTGTCGTAGCACTGTAAGTGGAGAAACCTTGCATCCTAAGGTATCCTTTTATCAAATATATATGCCTATACTCCCCAATACATTTCGCAGCTTGCCTGCTATGAACAAACCGTGAGATGTGCGTAAGAGGTCGGGTCTCTCTGCATGACGCCCTGGATTATTTTTTTCTCGTTCTCCCCAAGAAGGACTATAGTGGATGCGCAGACGATCTGGATATTTCTGCATACTTCAAATTCGCCGTTTCGTCTCCTCTGTACCCGAATGCCTGAATGGCTCCTGAAATATAAAAATTCGGATCGCTTCTCGTAATCTAAGAAGCCTATATACAAAGGTTCGTTATATTTTGATGTTTTTTATATTCCTTTAAAATCTTGTACGCAGCAAACATCAAGCTGATCGGCCTGTACTTTTTTTGCAAATCTTCGGCAACCCCTTTCCCACTGATTAGTATGAAGCAAGCGTTATTCCATGATTCCGATCTCATTATAGATATCAGGGCGGTATTATTGACATATAAATTATACAAAATAGGCAAAATTGTCCAACGCATTGGAATATTATATTCAGTATTTGAAAATTAATTTGAATTTCGTCTACAGAAACAGTATCCGAAAACGTCGCACCTTGAGTTTACGAGAACGAAAAATTTGCAAAATAGCCCACAGTGATTAACAGATTTCAATCACTCGGATAAATCTAGAAAAAAGCACGGTGTAAGGTGCACAACAAATCGCCAGGGGATTTTTTTTAATGCGGTGCGTCGACAGCGGAGCGCTGCGCGTGCCAGCCCAGCGTTGCGATGGCGAACTCTTTCATTTAGCCTCTGGTGTTGTATGTGTGTTGTGTGTCTGCTTTTCTTTGCGCTTTCGTTTCTGTTTGGGTCTTTTCCTTCAAAATTGTAAATACGGCTTCGTTTTGTTTTCTTTGATCCGTTTGCTGTCTTGTTCGAACCTGCACGATTCTTCGGCGGGCGCTCGAAGCGAGTGGACGTGTTTTTTTAGCTCTCCGCTCCTTGAGACGCTGGGCCTATGGCTTCACGGCACAGCGGGGTCTCCCCATGGAGGCCACAGACACCGTGAAAGAGCGACGGCCTGCGTTCGGCAGTGACAATGAGCCGGCAGGGCAGGCCGCTCACGCTCACGATCAAGGAGACGAACGCCATCCAGAGCAAGGTCGTTCAGCACCATTCCGCAAATGCAGGCCGAGATCGCTGATCTGCGGGACACGGTAAGGTGCCTGAAGGCGGCGCTCAACACCACCTCGGGGAACCTCGAGTCCGTCATCGGGACCTTGGACGTCTCACCGGCGGACCCACGCGTTCTTCTAGCCTTGCGGGACGCCATGGCGCTTGCTCACCAGACGTAGGACTCCATGGCGGTTTACTACCCGCCATTTCTGGCCACCGGTGCGTTTTCTGCCGCCATTGCTATCTCCTGGGGAACCGGCTGTGATGTCCTCTCCCCCTGATGCTGCTGCTGCGGACTCACTGCGGATACCTGCAGCCGAGGAGAACATGTGCACCCCGATGGACGAGTCTGTTCTCACGAAACGGCGACGCTCAACCGGGTCCGAGGAGGAGACGGACGCCGAAACCAACAGGGACATCGCGGTGGCCAAGCGGGAAGCTCGAAGCCTCCCCACCGTCACTGTTCCCTCTCCCCCCACACTCGAAGGAGCAGGGCCTGCCCAGCACGAGCCCCATGGAGCCCACCTTCAGCCTGCTCCAGTTGCTGCTGCTGTTGCTGCTGGGGGGACGGCGTCCGGAAGAAAACCGGGTGCGACCTCGCCAAATCTCGCCGCACGAAACCAGGCTGCGGCTGCGGCTTCGTCTACTAGTAGCGAGCGCGCCCAATTCCACTTCGCGACGCAGCAATGCGCCGCAGACAGCGGCGACGCTGATGCTGGGGCCAGCCTGGTCCCGTGGAGCACCATCACTACCAAGGCGCAGCGGCGTCGGAGAGCTGCCCTGGAGCGAGCCGCGGCTGCCGTGGAGGTCCCGTCCAGCCTGGTGGGGACGGTGCTGTTTCGGCCGGCGAACTGGGGCATCGCATTCACCAGGAAACACGGCTGGGAGTTGGCCGAGGAGATCGGATTCCGTCTGGGCGTCCTCGCGGTCCGGGTAAACATGCGGCGGAATGCGGTGGCAGTGGACGCGGGGAGCAGCAGTGCTGTCCAGACCCTGCTAGCCACAGCCGCCATCCGTGGCGTGCCGGACTGCGCCAAGGAGCCTCCTCCTCGGAACCAAAGCTCCGGCCTAGGTTTCGGTATGGACGGGCGCAGGACGGCGGAGCAGTTGCTAGCAGCGGCGGAGTCAACGGTGCCGATGGTATCGGCGTCTCTGTCGGGCAGCACACTCGCTCTCCGTTTTGCGGCGCCGACACTTCCGGCTTCCATCACCATATTCAAGCGCAGCCTCGCGGTCCGCCCCTGCCGTCCCCGGCCGCTCCAGTGTGCCAAGTGCGCGAGCCTTCGGCATGCCACTGAGGTGTGTTGTGCTCCTGCCCGATGCACGCGCTGCGGCGGGCCGCACGAGCCTGGTACCTGCGCGAGCAAGCCCCGCTGCATTAACTGCGGTGGGCGGAACGCAGCCATTGACCCAGCGTGCCCGCACTGGCAGCGAGAGCGTCACGTGGCCACTTTAATAGCCACATCCATGGCACAGATGTCCAGGCGGGTTGTCCGAGCTGTCGTCCGGCCTGAAACACCGTCTCCAGCCCAGCAACATCAGCAGACGCCGCGCGCTTTCTTATGCGCACGCCGTCAAGGGAGCACCCCAGGCGCAGCAGCCACCGAAGCAACGGCAGCGCCGGCAGCGGCAGCGACGATCCGGTTTCACGGCGTCCCGTACAGCGCGGCCCGAGCCTGCGGGCGCTTCTCATGGCCAGCCCCCTGACGCACGCGACGCGGAGATCGCGCGCCTAAAGCTGGCGTTGCGCGCCCTCAGCGCACTTTTCCCGGCGGGCACCGATGGACACCGGGCTTGCTTAGAAGCAGCGGGTGCCCCCGCTCAGATAAGCCAGCATGACGGCTAGCCGCCGGACTCCATCCCGCATACCATCCATCCTGCAGTGGAACGTGCGCTCACTTGCAGCGCGGTACGCCGAAATGCGAGTTCGCATCGCACAGGATTCGCCGGAAGTTATCGCGCTGCAGGAGACGTACATACGTTCACATGACGGGGAGCCCCAGATGCGGCTACCTGGCTACATTGGCTACCACTCAGCCACCACGTGCGAGGAGCCCACCTGTGCTCGCAGTGCCCTGTTGTTACACATCTCATCGCCCCGTCAAATCATGGTGCGCGATATACGTGCGGCAGGACGTCCAGCACACCCTCGTCGGCTTGGCGGCGGCTACATCTGACGCCCAGAAGTGCGTGGTGGTGACAGTGCGCGTCTGTGGTGTTGGCACGTGGGTGGCCAGTGTTTATGTGCGTCCAACTGTCGCGTGGAACGCGCTGTGTTTTCTTGCTGTGTTTTCGTGCTGTGCCCCGCGCCAAATCATCTGTGGTGATTTCAACGCCCACCATAGTGCGTGGGGCAGTGCGCGCCACTCCGCGCGTGGAGACGACCTGCACGACGCAGCAACGCAGCTGGGACTCACCCCCTTGAACACCGGCGAGCCCACCTTTCGAGGACGCGGAACAACCGGCTCCTGCATCGACGTTGCCTTCGCATTCAGAGGCATCGAGGTGACATGGCGCCGATCACCATCTCTCTGGTGCTCGGATCATTACTCCATCCTAATCGAACCCACTGCGTTGGAGGCGCGCCCCAAACCTGCCTACTCCATTACCAACTGGAGTGCGTACAGGTGGGTGGTCGACGAAGCGGCGGCCACTGTCGCAGATTTCTTTTCAAGTCTAGTCCGAAGCGCTCTCGTAGCCACCCAACGAGCAGAGGTAAGGGAAGGGCAGCCCACACCTGATATGAAGCTGCTCAATCTGCGCGAGAAGAGGGATAGCGCAGAGCGACGGGCGCGACGGACTGACAGAGCCGCCGACTGGACTGTCTACAACCGCTTGGACGCGGCAGCGCGCCGCCACGCCAGCAAGCTTTACCGCCGGCAGTGGACTTCACTATGCCAAAGGATGGAGGAAGATGTCAGCTCGCGGAGGCTGTTTGACACCCTGCGGCGCATCACCGAACCACAGGCAAACCGTCAACCTCTGGCCGCCTTCGCAATCTCCAGCGCGCTCAGTTTTGAAGAGTTGGCAGCGCGGTTTGCCGATCGGTTCGCGCCGCCCTAGCCCCGCAAAAGCAGTTAACATAGCTGCTCCTGAGAGCCCCAGAAGCGACGCCAGTCCCTCGCCCGTCGCCTCGGAAGGTCCATGTGAGGCGCTGTTCACCGCTGCGGAACTGAACAATGCGCTGCAGCGCTGCCGCCGCCGCTCGGCGCCCGGACCGGACGGGGTGACATACCAGATGCTGCGAAACCTGAATGCACAGCAACGACAGATCCTCCTGCAGCAGATCAACCTGGTGTGGGAACGCGGGGAGCTACCGGAGGATTGGCGAACCGCGGTCGTTTGTCCCATCCGAAAGGCAGGGCACCAACCTACGGAGCTGAGCGGTTCCGGCCAGTGGAATTAACATCGGCTTCAGGTAAGCTCATAGAGCATATGGCGTTGCGGCGTCTGAACAAGCTTTCTGCGGAGGCTGATTTGTTTGACGAGCGGCACACGTGTTTCCGTGGGATGCGGTGCTCGGCTGATTATATATCGGACATTGTTACAGCGGTGTTGCTAAAACTGGACACGCACCCGTGAGCAAACTTTGGTGAGCCTCTGTGCATTCCTTGAACACACGGGCTTCTCGCTCCGGTCTGTTCTCCATCAGGTAGTTACACGCAGTGCAGAACGCTCCGGGAGTTCTAAATTGAACGATTAATAACTGGACGCCCTGATCCAGTTGCAGCGAACACAGTGCTGTGCGCGTGTGTTTTAATTCCTCTAAAATGAACTAATCAGGCGCATAACCTGGACACATTTCTTATTGTGTAAATAGTTTGTATATATTACTTCTCCCCTTATCCTCTCTTCCTGTACCCTCACCTCTTTCATTTAAATTCTCCATTGTACCTGCTATCCTTTACTTCCGCTGCGTTAGCTCAGGTGCTTCAGTGTCGATGGCAGATGCCGGGGCTAGCAAAAATCTTTTCCTTCCTTTTTACTATTATTTTAATAAAAAACTACTACCACCACAACCGAACCTGCACGCGATAGCGTTCCCCTTCGGCAGTTGTGGACGCGTGACTAATTCGTGACACACTGCAATTTTTTGTCCCAAAGGATGTGTTTAAAACTAAAGATAGCTCGTAAAACGATTCTTTCTTGGTGGTGGTCTTTGCTCCTTGTGCTGCACAAAACACAGAACAACAAAACCTGATTTGTCCGTGGACAACCTTTGATGATCCTGACAGGTTACGAGAGAACACTTTACGAACTTCATGGAATCGAATCGTAAGAAAGGAAAGTTGTTTTCCTAAAACTAAATAATTGATTCTAAAATTGAAATGCCACTATTTTTGAAGCTTGTTTTCTTTCTACTTCATTTTTTCCAAAAGAACCGCACAAGGATGATTCGAGATATCCGGCACATATTTCTTTAGCGCTAATTGTCTAAAGCGTAATGCGCTCTATGCGTTCATGATATCTTTCTTTTGGATCGAATGTAATACTTTCACACCAAGGCAACCTTACTTTTCCATTTTACAGCCAGAAAACTCGGACAGAATCTCTCCTTCCATGGGGAGCGGTCAAAAAAGAAGCTTCAAGTAAAAGGCGCATGTTATGAGAATTTTGGCTGCGCATACGTAATTGTACAGCCTCACCTTCACTCAAAAAGAAAAATCATTGAATTCATCTCTTATATGAGAAATAATGTTCCGAATTTTTCATAAAGAAGTACTGATTCCTTCTCAGGTACACACCTTTTTAAGCAAATACCAGCATTCCGCGACACCATAAGATTCTTTTTTAGCTCCAAGAAAAACGGAATTAAAAGGGGGAGAGAGGTTAGTGCATTAGAGGGCTGACTGATTTTTCGCAACGAATTTGAAGAAGCTGTTTTTAGGGGCTAACTGGTTTTCCGCAACCAACTGGAAGAAGCTCTTTCAAAGAAAACGCCAACGAAGCTTGATTATTGCCGTATTAGAGCGGAATAGCATCGAACAGCACCAGCTCGCATGTTACAATAAAGACACAATAAAATAAGAGAAGTAAATAAACGTGAATATACAAAGATAAGAAGCGGAAATCTTTGGATCGGCCTCTTGAAAACAAATAAGGACTCTCGTTAATCACTTTGGTTTTATTTTCTAGAAGGGCAGCGGCTACGGCTCGCCGACACTTACACAGCATTACTTTGGACTGTAAACAAACCGGCAACGAAGAATGGAAGTACGTATACTTTCTTACAACTGTTCTTGCAGCTGACATTCAGCAGGCGCTGGAGTGCGCAGTACATGCTTATGCACTTTCTCCACTGCTATTAGTTTCGGCTCCATGAAGTTTTTTTTTTCTGATACACATGAGATCATCCCCCTCGGCACTCCAAGCGGCGGTCCTTTGACTGGCCTCAGACACGCATAATGCGCTTTAAAAATCGAGTAGGATTGCAGTGGATGTCTCCTCGCACGTTCTTTAAGCGCTTCTTTTCTGCAGTTCGTTCCCCGTTAGTCTCTCAGTAGTTAGTGCATTTGTAGTAATGCGAGCGCCGTGAGACAACTTAGTAACAACTTGGTAACTAACGGCGAATTTTGAGGACTAAATTTCTGTTTGCTCCCCTCCGACGGTGGATTTTATCTCAGAGTATGGGTAGCACAAAACTTCCATTTAAACATTTAGCTCTTTGTGATCATATCAGTGTGCTTGACTTCGACTGGAAATCCTTTAAAGAGTCTGTTATTGAGCACGCTTAGGTAAGGCAACTGCAGCGTTATTAAAACTCCGTTAATTCAGCGGTGGTATTATTCCATGGGCAGACAAGCTTTCTTTGTTTCACAGTATTAGTGCTTTTAGAAGAAGGTAACCAGTACGTGAAAAATTTTGCAAATAAAAACGATTCCTAGAACTGTCACCAACGTGCGTTGGAAACAGTCCATTTGTTGTTTTGCACGCCTGCATGTAACAAATATCTGTCATCTATATTCATTCTGTCACATTCAGCTGCACCGATTAGACTATACTCGGCTGGCTGGAAAACATGGAAAACAATGAACACATGGTGAAGATTGATAGCGGCTTCACTTTCAGCACCGGCAAGAGCGTTCCAATATTCTGAAAGTTTTTTTTTGTGCATTCAAAGAGCATTTCATATTTTGGCTGAATAAAAATATTGCAAACTTTAAACACGGAGGCACCACAGAGCGCTGCTTCTTTCTTTCTTCGTTCGTTCTATTCATTTTCACAAGGCCAGCTTTGACGTCACCTATAACACAGCCACACAAATGCAGAAATTAAGCCTGGCTCAACTATTTGCTAAGACAGCGTAATCTTTTCCTCGTCGACTGAGAAGCAGCAATCAATTGTGTCGAGATGTCTATCCAACAAGATCTATTTTTGGATTTGTGACCTTAAGGAGGAAGCTTGGAAAAGAACAAACACAAAGGGAAGATTGAGCGCCTTCCCACCAAAGTTCTGCAAATTGTCGCTATTTCTTGTTGTTTATGGCTTGAGTGGGCAAGAAATGCGTCAGTCCCCGTTTCGCGGTGTCCTGCGTTCTTCTCTCTTTATCTTTGGCATCTTTTAATATGGAAGTTCTGAGAGACAAGATGGCTGCTGCTGTACAATCTGAGCAGCCATTAAGGTGATCATTTGCCTGTGTGCACTGATGGCGAAAGCAGAGCACTTGACCTCATCTCGTCTCCTGCCTATCTGATTTGTAGGTTGACAATACATAGATCGCGTCAATATCAGAATTTCGGGTCTTCGAATGCTGCACTGCCATGCGGCGGACGCTACGGCTTTTGCTCAACTTTTTTTTGTATGAACCTCAAAATATATCCTACTCAGTAACCACATAGAGTCTTCGAAGTGAGATCCTTTGGAAAAACTCAGTCGTGAATCAGTAATGTGGATAAAAAAATAACTCAAGCATAAAGGAGGCATATTGATCTTCTATTAGCCGCTCTATTAGATATGAGTTGCAGGCAACATGGCAGCTGATTTGCTGCGAAAAACCTTGCGTAATTTGAGGATAGTGATGGTGGATTGTTATGGCTCAAGGGCATCTGTGGCCAAAGAATGCCGTGCCGCAAAGTATTTTTCTTGTAATAGTTTCACCATAAATAAGCCGAGCACCAGGCCAGGGGAAAGCTTGTACCCATTGCATCACAGGTGAGTACCCGACGGCACTGGGGATCGAGCCCAGCACCTCCGGCATGCGACGCGGATGCTCAACCACTTCGCCACCGCTGTGGTTCGGATAGCGTAATTCCTAATTCAGTCCTAAATACTCGGCGCCCAGCAACTACGAGAGCAGCGCCTCCGTACTGGAATACGAGGAAGTGCTTGCACGATTTTTTCCAACCATTTACGCATACCATCATGAGCAGCAGACAGAGCCCAACGGCGTCCACTTCCATACAAGAGGCTCTCACATATTCTTCTAATAAACCCTGTCCGCCGCCATCTGCGGCCACCAAGTCCCCGCTGATTTCTTAAAGATGCCTCGCCAAAAGAACTTCTGCTAACCTTTACTACGTTTGCTTTTGCTTCGAATCCATTCATTATAGCCTAACAGCCTATTTATTTTATTTATTTATTTATTTATGTGCATACTGCAGACCATGATTAGGTCCAAGCAGGAAGGGCAGGTGCACAAAAAGCAAAAGTATAGCAACAAAAATACAACAATACAGCAAAGAATGTAGTAAAACAACAATAGAGCAATGCAAGACAAAGCAGAAAAAAATACATAATACGCAATATCAAAGATGGCTGAGGAACGCGTCTGTTTTTCAGGGTTGATTTGGTTCGGTTAATGAGTTCCAGTCAGATATGGTGCGTGGGAAAAAGGAAAACTTGAACGAGTTAGTCCGGGCAAAATATGGTTTTAAAAGAGCTTTGTGATAGTGTCGTGTATTCCGTGTTGGCATTGGGGAAAAATAAGCAGAAGGGTCAAGTCTGAGTTTATTATTAAGAAGTAATGCAAGAAAATCTAAACGAAAATTTCGTCTTCTTACCTGTAGTTCTTCAATACCGTTAGCATGCATCAAGTCTGAGGGGGAGTCAGTGGGTAGATATTTTGAATATATGAATCTAATTCGTTTCCTTTGAACATTCTCGAGCTTTCTTATGTTGGACTTAGTATACGGGTCCCAAATTATGCAAGCATATTCAAGCTTGGGTCTAATTAGAGTATTGTAACCTAAGAGCTTAACGTTAGCGGGGGCGTTTCGAAGTTTATGCCTTATATAACAGAGCTTACGGAATGCGAGTGAACAGATGTTATCTATGTGAGAGTTCCAGGAAAGGTTATCCTGTCTCTTAACGTAGCACATATTTTCTCTTTCATAACTCGCCCTGCCGCCCTCAACATAACTTGAAGCTCTTCGTTAACCTTCCTATTTACGCCCCATAGGTAAATAGCAAAAAAATGGAAGCATTGTAGGTGGTGGTGAAAAGCTTATTTTCATAAAGGTGACGGGGAAGTGGTAATCGTGGGCGGGGTCCTGCACCCAGGCCATCGATAAATTTTGCTGCTCTGTGGGCCCATGCTATCATCTGTTGCTGATCGTCCAGACTAGAGCTGGGCGCACCAAATTCCCCTGAAGAGGTTAGCAGTGTGGGGATCAGGTAGTTGTAAGGGGGGGGGGGGGGGAGGAGTTGGGCACCCCACATAGACCGCCATAGAGTTGGTTAGGCGCGCTTGCATGACGGTTATTGCGAATCTTATTGAGGGGAAGGAGATACGCTTGGTGCAAAGCTTCTGGAAGGATATCTTTTGGAGCTGGCACCACACCATGGCTTCCGCTTTTTATTTGTATGAAGGGTGTGCTCTAAATGTTCTTCGTTGGAGTAGGTTGTATTCTAGGAAGTGTATGTCAATCGCTGTGGGGGTAGTGCGCCATTGAATTGTGGCCGCCTGTAGCCCGATACCCGGGCTGCTAATTTCTCGGGGCGAGCGCGTGTGCGCGCTCATTAAGCAAGTGACACGTGGCCTGCTGTCCAGACGATGCATACCTTAGTAGGTGCACTGATATCAGACAGACTCTTCAAAGTGTGGTACGCACTGGGAGGTAGAAATCCGGCTGATTGCTGCCGGTAGGTGCCCTGAGAGCCGGGGACGTGTACGGCGCTCATGTTATAACGGGGTTGTAATGCCACTAGCAGTATCGCGACGGCGATGGCTCTCTTTACAGCTCACCTGTTTGAACTCAAGGAGATTGGTGCGACAACTTCTTCCTGGCCGGTAATAGTGTTCCTTAAAGAAAAAAAGGCAATAGTTCATGACCAAAATGCTGTCATATGCATGCTGGTTCCGAAGTATTTCGTTTATTGTTACAGACACTAGTAACGTGCTGTTCATTACATGAGGGTGCCCACAATATGCAAGCCGCTCATTCTTATGCGGAATATGTCACTCCCGTGATTCGAATCAGTGGGGACTGCCTGCCTATGTGGGTGAACTCGCTGTCAGCTTGTAACCTACTTCCTTCTAGGACCTTGGTCGTGTTTTGCTGTTTTTCCCAGTCAGCTGTCGTAGCACTGTAAGTGGAGAAACCTTGCATCCTAAGGTATCCTTTTATCAAATATATATCCCTAGACTCAGCAATACAGTTCGCAGCTTGCCTGCTTAGAACAAACCGTGAGATGTGCGTAAGAAGTCGGGTTTCTCTGCATGACGCCCTGGATGATTTTTTTCTCGTTCTCCCCAAGAAGGACTATAGTGGATGCGCAGACGATCTGGATATTTCTGCATACTTCAAATTCGCCGTTTCGTCTCCTCTGTACCCGAATGCCCTGAATGGCTCCTGAAATATAAAAATTCGGATCGCTTCTCGTAATCTAAGAAGCCTATATACAAAGGTTCGTTATATTTTGATGTTTTTTATATTCCTTTAAAATCTTGTACGCAGCAAACATCAAGCTGATCGGCCTGTACTTTTTTTGCAAATCTTCGGCAACCCCTTTCCCACTGATTAGTATGAAGCAAGCGTTATTCCATGATTCCGATCTCATTATAGTTATCAGGGCGGTATTATTGACATATAAATTATACAAAATAGGCAAAATTGTTCAACGCATTGGAATAATATATTCAGTATTTGAAAATTAATTTGAATTTCGTGTACAGAAACAGTGTCCGAAAACGTCGCACCTTGAGTTGGCAAGAACGAAAAATTTGCAAAATAGCCCACAGTGATTAACAGATTTCAATCACTCAGATAAATCCAGAAAAAAGCACGGTGTGAGGTGCACAACACATCGCCAGGGGATTTTTTTTTAATGCGGTGCGTCGACAGCGGAGCGCTGCGCGTGCCAGCCCAGCGTTGCGATGGCGAACTCTTTCATTTAGCCTCTGGTGTTGTATGTGTGTTGTGTGTCTGCTTTTCTTTGCGCTTTCGTGTCTGTTTGGCTCTTTTCCTTCAAAATTCTGAGTACGGCTTCGTTTTGTTTTCTTTGATCCGTTTGCTGTCTTGTTCGAACCTGCACGATTCTTCGACCGGCGCTCGAAGCGAGTGGACGTGTTTTTTTAAGCTCTCCGCAAATTGAGACGCTGGGCCTATGGCTTCACGGCGCAGCGGGGTCTCCCCATGGAGGCCACAGACACCGTGAAAGAGCGACGGCCTGCGTTCGGCAGTGACAATGAGCCGGCAGGGCAGGCCGCTCACGCTCACGATCAAGGAGACGAACGCCATCCAGAGCAAGGTCGTTCAGCACCATTCCGCAAATGCAGGCCGAGATCGCTGATCTGCGGGACACGGTAAGGTGCCTGAAGGCGGCGCTCAACACCACCTCGGGGAACCTCGAGTCCGTCATCGGGACCTTGGACGTCTCACCGGCGGACCCACGCGTTCTTCTAGCCTTGCGGGACGCCATGGCGCTTGCTCACCAGACGTAGGACTCCATGGCGGTTTACTACCCGCCATTTCTGGCCACCGGTGCGTTTTCTGCCGCCATTGCTATCTCCTGGGGAACCGGGTGTGTTGTCCTCTCCCCCTGATGCTGCTGCTGCGGGCTCACTGCGGATACCTGCAGCCGAGGAGAACATGTGCACCCCGATGGACAAGTCTGTTCTCACGAAACGGCGACGCTCAACCGGGTTCGAGGAGGAGACGGACGCCGAAACCAACAGGGACATCGCGGTGGCCAAGCGGGAAGCTCGAAGCCTCCCCACCGTCACTGTTCCCTCTCCCCCCACACTCGAAGGAGCAGGGTCTGCCCAGCACGAGCCCCATGGAGCCCACCTTCAGCCTGCTCCAGTTGCTGCTGCTGTTGCTGCTGGGGGGACGGCGTCCGGAAGAAAACCGGGTGCGACCTCGCCAAATCTCGCCGCACGAAACCAGGCTGCGGCTGCGGCTTCGTCTACTAGTAGCGAGCGCGCCCAATTCCACTTCGCGACGCAGCAATGCGCCGCAGACAGCGGCGACGCTGATGCTGGGGCCAGCCTGGTCCCGTGGAGCACCATCACTACCAAGGCGCAGCGGCGTCGGAGAGCTGCCCTGGGAGCGAGCCGCGGCTGCCGTGGAGGTCCCGTCCAGCCTGGTGGGGACGGTGCTGTTTCGGCCGGCGAACTGGGGCATCGCATTCACCAGGAAACACGGCTGGGAGTTGGCCGAGGAGATCGGATTCCGTCTGGGCGTCCTCGCCGTCCGGGTAAACATGCGGCGGAATGCGGTGGCAGTGGACGCGGGGAGCAGCAGTGCTGTCCAGACCCTGCTAGCCACAGCCGCCATCCGTGGCGTGCCGGTCTGCGCCAAGGAGCCTCCTCCTCGGAACCAAAGCTCCGGCCTGGTCTTCGGTATGGACGGTCGCAGGACGGCGGAGTAGCTGCTAGCGGCGGCGGAGTGAACGATGCCGATGGTATCGGCGTCTCGGTCGGGCAGCACACTCGCTCTCCGTTTTGCGGCGCCGACACTACCGGCTTCCATCACCATATTCAAGCGCAGCCTCGCGGTCCGCCCCTGCCGTCCCCGGCCGCTCCAGTGTGCCAAGTGCGCGAGCCTTCGGCATGCCACTGAGGTGTGTTGTGCTCCTGCCCGATGCACGCGCTGCGGCGGGCCGCACGAGCCTGGTACCTGCGCGAGCAAGCCCCGCTGCATTAACTGCGGTGGGCGGAACGCAGCCATTGACCCAGCGTGCCCGCACTGGCAGCGAGAGCGTCACGTGGCCACTTTAATAGCCACATCCATGGCACAGATATCCAGGCGGGTTGTCCGAGCTGTCGTCCGGCCTGAAACACCGTCTCCAGCCCAGCAACATCAGCAGACGCCGCGCGCTTTCTTATGCGCACGCCGTCAAGGGAGCACCCCAGGCGCAGCAGCCACCGAAGCAACGGCAGCGCCGGCAGCGGCAGCGACGATTCGGTTTCACGGCGTCCCGTACAGCGCGGCCCGAGCCTGCGGGTGCTTCTCATGGCCAGCCCCCTGACGCACGCGACGCGGAGATCGCGCGCCTAAAGCTGGCGTTGCGCGCCCTCAGCGCACTTTTCCCGGCGGGCACCGATGGACACCGGGCTTGCTTAGAAGCAGCGGGTGCCCCCGCTCAGATAAGCCAGCATGACGGCTAGCCGCCGGACTCCATCCCGCATACCATCCATCCTGCAGTGGAACTTGCGCTCACTTGCAGCGCGGTACGCCGAAATGCGAGTTCGCATCGCACAGTATTCGCCGGAAGTTATCGCGCTGCAGGAGACGTACATACGTTCACATGACGGGGAGCCCCAGATGCGGCTACCTGGCTACATTGGCTACCACTCAGCCACCACGTGCGAGGAACCTACCTGTGTCGCAGTGCCATGTTGTTACACATCTCATCGCCTCGTAAAATCAAGGTGCGCGATATACGTGCGGCAGGACGTCCAGCACACCCTCGTCGGCTTTGCGGCGGCTACATCTGACGCCCAGAAGTGCGTGGTGGTGACAGTGCGCGTCTGTGGTGTTGGCACGTTGGTGGCCAGTGTTTATGTGCGTCCAACTGTCGCGTGGAACGCGCTGTGTTTTCTTGCTGTGCCCCGCGCCAAATCATCTGTGGTGATTTTAACGCCCACCATAGTGCGTGGGGCAGTACGCGTCACTCCGAGCGTGGAGACGACCTGCAAGACGGAGCAACGCAGCTGGGACTCACCTTCTTGAACACCGGCGAGCCCACCTTTCGAGGACGCGGAACAACCGGCTCCTGCATCGACGTTGCCTTCGCATTCAGAGGCATCGAGGCGACATGGCGCCGATCACCATCTCTCTGGGGCTCGGATCATTACTCCATCCTAATCGAACCCACTGCGCTGGAGGCGCGCCCCAAACCTGCCTACTCCTTTACCAACTGGAGTGCGCTCTCGCAGCCACCCAATGAGCAGAGGTAAGGGAAGGGCAGCCCACACCTGTTATGAAGCTGCTCAATCTGCGCGAGAAGAGGGATAGCGCAGAGCGACGGGCGCGACGGTCTGACAGAGCCGCCGACTGGACTGTCTACAACCGCTTGGACGCGGCAGCGCGCCGCCACGCCAGCAAGCTATACCGCCGGCAGTGGACTTCACTATGACAAAGGATGGAGGAAGATGTGAGCTCGCGGAGGCTGTTTGACACCCTGCGGCGCATCACCGAACCACAGGCAAACCGTCAACCTCTGGCCGCCTTCGCAGTCACCAGCTTGCTCAGTTTTGAAGAGTTGGCTGCGCGGTTGGCCGATGGGTTCGCGCCACCCAGCCCCGCAAACGCAGTTAACATAGCTGCTTCTGAGAGCCCCAGAAGCGACGCCAGTCCCTCGCTCGTCGCCTCGGAAGGTCCATGTCAGGCGCCGTTCACCGCAGCGGAACTGAACAATGCGCTGCAGCGCTGCCGCCGCCGCTCGGCGCCCGGACCGGACGGCGTGACATACCAGATGCTGCGAAACCTGAATGCACAGCAACGACAGATCAACCTTGTGTGGGAACGCGGGGAGCTACCGGAGGATTGGCGAACCGCGGTCGTTTGTCCCATCCGAAAGGCAGGGCACCAACCTACGGAGCTGAGCGGATTCCGGCCAGTGGAATTAACATCGGCTTCAGGTAAGCTCATAGAGCATATGGCGTTGCGGCGTCTGAACAAGCTTTCTGCGGAGGCTGATTTGTTTGACGAGCGGCACACGTGTTTCCGTGGGATGCGGTGCTCGGCTGATTATATATCGGACATTGTTACAGCCGTGCTGCTAAAACTGGACACGCACTCGTGAGCAAACTTTGGTGAGCCTCTGTGCATTCCTTGAAGACACGGGCTTCTCGTCCGGTCTGTTCTCCGTCAGGTAGTTACACGCAGTGACAGAGCGCTCCGGGAGTTCTAAATTGAACGATTAATAACTGGACGCCCTGATCCAGTTGCAGCGAACACAGTGCTGTGCGCGTGTGTTTTAATTCCTCTAAAATGAACTAATCAGGCGCATAACCTGGACACATTTCTTATTGTGTAAATAGTTTGTATATATTACTTCTCCCCTTATCCTCTCTTCCTGTACCCTCACCTCTTTCATTTGAATTCTCCATTGTACCTGCTATCCTTTACATCCGCTGCGTTAGCTCAGGTGCTTCAGTGTCGATGGCAGATGCCGGGGCTAGCAAAAAGCTTTTCCTTCCTTTTTACTATAATTTTAATAAAAAAACCACTACCACCACCACCGAACCTGTACGCGATAGCGTTTCCCTTATGCAATTGGGGACGCGTCACTTTAATTCGTGACACACTGGAAATATTTGTCCCAAAGGGTGTGTTTGAAACTAAAGATAGCTCGTAAAACGCTTTTTGCTTGGACTTGGTCTTTGCTCCTTGTGCTGCACAAAACACAGAACAACAAAACCTGATTTGTCCGTGGACAACCTTTGATGATCCTGACAGGTTACGAGAGAACACTTTACGAACTTCATGGAATCGAATCGTAAGAAAGGAAAGTTGTTTTCCTAAAACTAAAGCAATTGATTCTAAAATTGAAATGCCACTATTTTTGGAACCTTGTTTTCTTTCTACTTCATTCTTTTCCAAAAGAACCGCACAAGGATGATTCGAGATATCCGGCACATATTTCTTTAGCGCTAATTGTCTAAAGCGTAATGTGCTCTATGCGTTCATGATATCTTTCTTTTGGATCGAATGTAATACTTTCACACCAAGACAACTTTCCTTTTCCATTTTACAGCCAGAAAACTCGGACAGAATCTCTCCTTCCATGGGGAGCGGACAAAAAAGAAGCTTCAAGTAAAAGGCGCATGTTATGAGAATTTTTGCTGCGCATACGTAATTGTACAGCCTCACCTTCACTCAAAAAAAAATCATTGAATTTATCTCTTATATGAGAAATAATGTTCCGAATTTTTCATAAAGAAGTACTGATTCCTTCTCAGGTACACACCTTTTTAAGCAAATACCAGCATTCCGCGACACCATAAGATTCTTTTTTAGCTCCAAGAAAAACGGAATTAAAAGGGGTAGAGAGGTTAGTGCATTAGAGGGCTGACTGATTTTTCGCAACGAATTTGAAGAAGCTGTTTTTAGGGGCAAACTGGTTTTCCGCAACCAACTGGAAGAAGCTCTTTCAAGGAATACGCCAGCGAAGCTTGATTATTGCCGTATTAGAACGGAATAGCATCGAACAGCACCACTCGCATGTTACAATAAAGACACAATAAAATAAGAGAAGTAAATAAACGTGAACATACAAAGAAACGAAGCGGCAATCTTTGGATCGGCCTCTTGAAAACAAATAAGGACTCTCGTTAATCACTTTGGTTTTATTTTCTAGAGGGCAGCGGCTACGGCTCGCCGAAACTTACACAGCATTACTTTGGACTGTAAACAAACCGGCAACATAGAATGGAAGTACGTATACTTTCTTACAACTGTCCTTGCAGCTGACATTCAGCAGGCGCTGGAGTGCGCAGTACATGCTTATGCACTTTCTCCACTGCTATTAGTTTCGGCTCCATGAAGTTTTTTTTTTATGATACACATGAGACCATCCCCCTCGGCACTCCAAGCGGCGGTCCTCTGACTGTCTCAGACACGCATAATGCGCTTTAAAAATCGAGTAGGATTGCAGTGGATGTCTCCTCGCACGTTCTTTAAGCGCTTCTTTTCTGCAGTTCGTTCCCCGTTAGTCTCTCAGTAGTTAGTGCACTTGTAGTAATGCGAGCGCGGTGAGACAACTTAGTAACAACTTGGTAACTAACGGCGAATTTTGAGGACTAAATTTCTGTTTGCTCCCCTCCGACGGTGGATTTTATCTCAGAGTATGGGTAGGACGAAACTTCCATTTAAACATTTAGCTCTTTGTGATCATATCAGTGTGCTTGACTTCGACGGGAAAACCTTTAAAGAGTCTGTTATTGAGCACGCTTAGGTGAGGCAACTGCAGCGTTATTAAAACTCCGTTAATTCAGCGGTGGTATTATTCCATGGGCAGACAAGCTTTCCTTGTTTCACAGTATTAGTGTTTTTACAAGAAGGTAACAAGTACGTGAAAAATTTTGCAAATAAAAACGTTTCCTAGAACTGTCACCAACGCGCGTTGGAAACAGTCCATTTGTTGTTTTTCACGCCTGCATGTAAGAAATATCTGTCATCGATATACAATGTGTCACATTCAGCTGCACTGATTACACTATACTCGGCTGGCTGGAAAACATGGAAACCAATGAACACGTGGTGAAGATTGATAGCGGCTTCACTTTCAGCACCGGCAAGAGCGTTCCAATATTCTGAAAGTTTTTTTTTGTGCATTCAAAGAGCATTTCATATTTTGGCTGAATAAACATATTGCAAAATTTAAACACGGAGGCACCACAGAGCGCTGCTTCTTTCTTTCTTCGTTCGTTCTATTCATTTTCACAAGGCCAGCTTTGACGTCACCTATAACACAGCCACACAAATGCAGAAATTAAGCCTGGCTCAACTACTCACTAAGACCGCGTAATCTTTTCCTCGTCGACTGAGAAGCAGCAATCAATTGTGTCGAGATGTCTATCCAACAAGATATATTTTTGGATTTGTGACCTTAAGGAGGAAGCGTAGAAAAGAGCAAACACAAAGGGAAGATTGAGCGCCTTCCCACCAAAGTTCTGCAATTTGTCGCTATTTCTTGTTGTTTATGGCTTGAGTGGGCAAGAAATGCTTCAGTCCCCGTTTCGCGGCCTCCTGCGTTCTTCCCTCTTTATGCTTGGCATCTTTTAAAACGGAAGTTCTGAGAGACAAGATGGCTGCTGGTGTACAATCTGAGCAGCCATTAAGGTGATCGTTTGCCTGTGTGCACTGATGGCGAAAGCAGAGCACTTGACCTCATGTCGTGTCCTGCCTGTCTGATTTGTAGCTTGACAATACATACACCGCGTCAATATCAGAATTTCGGGTCTTCGAATGCTGCACTGCAATGCGGCGGACGCTACGGCTTTTGCACATTTTTTTTTTGTATGAACCTCAAATTATCCCACTCAGTGACCTGAGAGAGTCTCCAAAGTGAGACCCTTTGGAAAAACTGAGACGTGAAATAGTAATCTGGATAAAATTAATGCAACCATCTAAGATTCATATTGTTCTTCCATTAGCCGCTCTATTAGATATGAGTAGCAGGTAACATGGGAGCTAATTTGCTCCGAAAATTCTTGCATAAATTGGTGATAGTGGTGGTGGATTGTTATCGCCAAAGACCATCTGTGGCCAAAAAATGCCATGCCGGAAGGTATTTTTCTTGTAATAAATGTGCGTTGAAAGACCCATTTCGTGGGCATTTCATCATAAACAAGCCGAGCACCAGACCAGTGGAAAGCTTATGCCCATTTCATCACCGGTGGGTACCCGGCGCCACTAGGGATTGATCTCCGCACCTCCGGCATGCGACGCGGATGCTCAACCACTTCGCTACTGCAGTGGTTCGGTTTGTTTAATTCATAAATCAGTCCTAAAGCCTCTGCCTCTAGCAAATACGAGCGCAGCGCCTTCGTACTGGAATACAAGGAAGTGCCTGCACGATTTTTTCCAATGATTTACGCATGCCATCAGCTGCAGTAAACAGAGTTCAACGGCGCCCACTTCCATTCAAGAGGTTCTCACATATTCTTCTAAAAAACCCTGTCCGGCGCAATCTGCGGCCGCCAAATCCCCTCTCATTTCTTAAAGATGCCCCGCGAAAAGAATTTCTGCTAACCCTTACTACGCTTGCCTTTGCTCTGAATCCATTCATTCTAGCCTAACAGCCCATCAGTTCTCCTGCCTTCGATTTAGAAGGCCCTTGTTATTCTGTTATTTGTATCATTTAACATTGTACATAACTAACTCGCCTTCTTCTTTAACCCAAAGTCCTTGCATTCCTGTCTCTTTACGTAACACCAATATTTTCTCTTTCACATCTCGAAGCACCGCCCTCAACCTAACTTCAAGCTTTTCGTTAGCCTTCCTATTTACGCCCCATAGGTAAATAGCGAAAAGAAGGAAGCATTCTAGGTGGTGGCGAAAAGCTTATTTTCATAAAGGTTACAAATGTTGTGCTCGCGCTCCCTTCCTGCTGTTGAGTTCGGTGAATTTCGAAATGGGGAGGATTCCCTGAAAACCACCGCGAAGGTGAATGAGCCCTCTGGAAGAAACGTGGCTGCAGGAATGTCGGATGCAGCGACAATAATAGCGTCCCCACGTGTTGAAGCATGCCATCGCGACGACGAAGTACCAGATGAGTGTTGTCCTCTTTGGTCACGCTGGGGTTGAACAATTGCCCGAGAGCTGCGCCTTTAACAGAGGTTCCACGTTCCGGTCATCAGGTGACGAAGGACAAGATCAGTTTTGTCCTCTTCAATCACGCTGGGGTTGAACAATTGCCCGAGAGCTGCACCTTGGACAGATGATCCACGTTCCGGTCATCAGACGACGGAGTACAAGATCTTTAAACCCTTCTGCGAGACAGCCCGCATTTCTGTGTCACGCAGGCGCCTTTCTGTACCAAATGGGCGCACTCCGGACCCACGTGCGCGCCCACTTGGAGGCCGCGCTACGACAACGTCGCCGGGACCAGTTCCCTTTCCGTCGACTGTGATGCGAGAAAACATCAGGATCGCCCTGCCGTGGGTGGGCTATCAATGTAATCGTTTGATTGGACATCAATCTTGGAACTGTATTCCCCAGCTAGGGATCCCCAGCTAGACCCCCCCCCCCCTCTTGAGAGATACCCTTTGCTTGGAGAGACTCCCGACTGCTAAGAAGCTCTCTTTACGGAGAAGCAGTCTCAGTTGCCCTTAATTGTAAATTATGTAAATTGTCTTTGTATAAAGTTTTCCCAGTTTTATTCCTCCGATCGTCCTCGTCTCTTCTCCGGACCAGGCACGCTACATGAATCCCAACAACTGGATGGCAGCTGTGGGACATCCACGTCAAGTTACCGGCTCCAACGGACTTCGGCAGCTATGTGACTGACGGGCGTCAGCTATACCTTGGCAGGGTGAGTTCCAACGTTTTCCGTTTATTTCGCCAGACCGTACTAGCACAGGCAGATGTTAGTTGCGGATTCCTGTTGTCGGGGAAATTGATTTAGACAAACTGTTCACTTCAAGCTAGGGCTTTTGTTTTAGTGGGCTTGCTAACGCATGGTGGAACTCACGATGAAGTTATAAGTGCAGGAGCTGCTCGAAATGTGCTAGGAGCTGGGAATTTCGCTGCGTGCTGCGAAAAGAAAAAAAAATTCTCTAGATTATGCGGCAGAAGGAGGTAACTACTGAGGAGGTCGACGAGGCTTGGGAAACGATTGTTGGACGAAAACAAGAGCAGGAAAGACAGAAGTTGTGTGAGCAGAAAAAAAAGAAGAGCTTCGGTTGGTTCAAGGAAGACTGGAGTTGTTCGAACAGAAAGAAAAAGAAGAATTTCGGCTGGCTCAAGAAACACGGGTGTCGTTCGAGCAGAAAGAAAAAGAAGAGCTTCGGTTGGCTCAAGAGAGACTGGAGGTCCGTGAGGCAAAAAAAAAAGTGAGAGAACCTCCGAAATCCGAGCAGCTGCTGAAAAAGAAATGGCTCTCTTTCACCTCGGGAATGGTTTGCATGGCGCAAACACGTTCTCGAGCGCGAGAGCACGCAAAGAAACTCGACTGCGCTCCGATAAATGAGCAGGCACCGAACCATTCTCCCGACCAGCCGGTGGATCCTTGCAGGAAACCTGATCCGTCTAAACCGCATGAGCATGACCATGTAGGTGTTCCCGAACCAGCGACAGCTCATGATATCCAGAGAACGGCCGATTCCGTTGAGAATGCGGCAACAGGGACCAACGCGAAAGATTCGACATTAACACCTGCTTCGACTTGTTGGGAGGAGTTGACTAAGGTTTATAGGACAGCACTCATTGCAGAGCAGAAAAGCCACCCATCTTTAGGAGCTTTAAGCAATAATGTGGGAGAGGGAATCGTTAGAAAGAACATCAGCTTTCATGAAAAATCAAATCTTCAGTACAGGAAATACTGCGACTGAAAGGGGCGGCATATGAGCAACTTTTGGTGCCTGAGAAGTACCGGCGGCAGCTTCTAGAGCTCGCACACAGAAAGGCATGGGCGGGTCACCTGGGTATAAAGAAAACAAAAGCTAGATTAGCCCCTGAATATTACTGGCCTGGCTGCTGGAAAGATGTGGGACATCTTTTTAGATCTTGCGATACCTGCCAGCGGGTCGGCAAGTAAACGGATAAATGCAAAGCGCCCATGGCACTAGTTCCCATCATTACAGAGCCATTTCGGCGTCTTGTAATAGATACTGTCGGCCCGCTGCCAGCGTCCAACTCTGCTTATCGCTGCAATCTGACCTCACTGTGTGTGGCAACCAATTTTCCTGAGGCCATTCCCTTGAATGAGCTAAGTTCCGCATTTGTTGTTGACGCCCTTTTGTCAATTTTCTCTCGCGCGGGGTTCTCTGCAGAGATAAAAAGCGATAACGGGAGCGTTTTCACAAGCTACTTGACAACAACGTTCTTCGAACGGTGTGAGATTAAAGTAATTCGCAGTTCCATTCACCACCCTCAGTCAAATCCAGTCGAGCGCATGCACTCAACGCTAAAACGGATACTTAGGTCTCTGTGTTTTGAGCATAAGGGAGATTGGGAAGGCTGCATTCCTGCAGCACTCTTTGCAATGAGATCCGTCCCCTCCCCCCCCTAAAGCACAGCATTTAGCCCCGCTGAACTAGTCTACAGGGGTTAGTTACTTCAGGACCCAGTTGCGCATTCTCAGGGAGTCGTGGGAGGGTTACGGAGAGGATCACTGTGTAGTGGAATACGTTCTAAAGCTACTGGAAAGACTAGCGAAAACCAGAGACCTCGTGGAAGCAAATGTCAGAGCAGCGCAGTCACTGTCTCAATGTACTATGACAAATCTGCACGCAAGGGCACCTCTCAATCTGGCACCAGGTAAAGTTGCTGCGTCCGTCAAAAAGGAACAAGCTTGAGCTGCAATGGAAAGGGCTAGCTTCGGTGGTGTCCAAGCTTTCAGACACAAACTATGTGGTAAAATTTAAGAACGAACACAATCGGATAATGCACAGTAATTTGATGAAGCCTTAAGTGCAACGTCAGGCCATGGTTAACATTGCGCTGAACATGCAAGAGGAGGAGATCTCAGACATACCTTGTGTCCCACATGAGGACGAGCAAGCAGCGAATTAGCTGCTAAATTCAATCGACAGGGAGCCACGTTTGACAGAAAGTCAACGAGGAGACATGAAAAACGTCGTCCGCGGCTTTGAGGCTGTGTTTTCAAACACGCCACGAAAAACAAGCGTCATCGAACACGATATTCAGCTGTCCACCAAACGGCCCATCAAGAGCAAACCGTACCGTGTCTCTCCAAGACAAAAGGAAATCATTGATACGGAGATCCGCCGTATGTGCGAACTGGGCCTCATAGTGCCTTGCGAAAGTGACTATACGTCAGCAATCATTATTGTAGAGGTTACTGGCAAGGATCCGAGACCTTGCGTGTACTACCGGAGTCTGAATTCAATCACAGTGGACCAGACGTACCCCATTCCAAACATCGAGGAGAGGGTTGAAACAGTCTCTAAATCAGAATATTTATCCACACTGGATTTAGTTCGTGGTTACTGGCAGGTGCCACTCACTCAGCGCGCCACCAGGTACGCAGCATTCGTGTCCCCCGCGGGCACGTTTCGCCCTGTAATGTTGAGTTTCAACTTGAAAAATGCTCTGTACTGTTTTTCAAAGTTAATGGACCAAGTGCTGCGGGGACTTGCAGATTTCGCTCTTCCTACCTTGACGACATGGCCGTTTTGTCACAAAACTGGGAGGAGCACACTGAACACCTACGAATTGTGTTGAGCCGACTGCTTGAGGCTGGTTTCACGGAAAGGGCGAGAAAATACAACCTGGGATGCGCCGAAGTGAACTATCTTGGGCACGTGTTTGGACGAGGTACACGCAGACCTGCAGAATTTAAAGTGGCGGCCGTGGTGGAGTACCGTCCCCAACCACAAAATCGGAACTCGGGACTTTTCTTGCCCTAGCAGGCTATTATCAGCATTATGTAAAGGACTACTCTGATTTAGCCAGCCTCCTGACCGACGCGCTGAGAAAAATGATCCTGCCAATCCTTCTTGGGACCAAAAGAAAGAGACGGGATTTCAGAGTCTGAAAACGGCCATAAGCATGCGCCCAATACAGGCAGCGCCAGATTTGTTGATACCCTTTATCATACAATGTGATACCAGCGACAGCGGGTTAGGTGCGATTGTTTGCCTGAAAGCGATGGCAGGCACACACGGCCTGTCCTTTACTTGAGCCGCAAGCTCAGCACGCGGGAAGAGGTGTATAGCACGTCTGAAAAAGAATACGCATGCCTCGTTTGAGCTATTGACAAACTGGCAAGCTACGTCTCCGGGTCCCGTTTCACAGTAGAAACGGACTATTGCTTTTGACTTGGCTCCACAATATGTCGCCCAAAAATGGTCGTCTACTGAGGTGGAGCCTGGCACTCTAGCACAACAGCTTCGAGATTCGCTACAAGAAAGGCAGGCTCCACACAAATGCCGACGGGCTAAGCCGAGCCTTTTAGCTGGTAAAGATTTTACCAAAAGGGTATGTCCCCAAATTTTTAGTTTTGGTGATTTATTTCATATTCTCTTCCTAATGGAGAGCGTATATCTCCCACTTTCTTTGCAGTAATGTTGTTCATAATCAGATAACATTCCTAGGGGTACGTTTTCCTTCTTTCGGCCAAGGATAAGTGAGAGCGAGTGGTGTAACGTACCTTGACTCGAGGTATTGGGGCGGCCAAAATTGAACACCACGTCGGCGAAAACAGTCACCTGTTCCCGTACGGCGTGTCCTCGATGCACCAACCTGATTTCATTTAGCGAATTTTTATTTTTTTTCCAAGTGCACTTCGAGCGGGATCACACGCCTTGGACAGGTGCCTTGTCTAAACTCCTCGTCGGGAGACACCATGTGTTCAATCAGGCAAAACATTTCATCTCTTCTAGTTTTATTTGAAGTTTGTTTTAGCTAAGTGCAGTTTTGGCCCTCATTTTTGGCCTGGCAGGTTGAGTGGGTTCTGAGGGAGCTTGCTGTTGTCAGGTGTAGTTTGGATTCTGTGATCTCTTTTGGCTAGCATTGGAGAGAATGCCGCAAAACCGCCATCTGATTAGGGGAAGCGATGTCGAGCTTCGGCACTGAAGGTCAGCCGAAGACTCCTAAAAAGCATCTGGTTCCTGGCACGCCCAGGCAGCCGAGCTACGTGCGAGCAGTTGACCTTCCGGGCGCAATATCTGGTGGCGGGGGTGCTGTTGTGCTCGCGCTCCCTTCCTGCTGTTGAGTTCGGCGAATTTGGACATGGGGAGGATTCCCTGAAAACCACCGCGAACGTGAATGAGCCCTCAGGAAGAAATGTGCCTGGAGGAAATTCGGATGCAGCGACGATAATAGCGTCCCCACGTGTTCAAACATGCCATCGGGACGACGAAGTACAAGATCAGTGTTGTCCTCTTCGGTCACGCTGGGGTTGAATAATTGCCCGAGAGCTGCGCCTTCGACAGAGGTTCCATGTTCCGGTCATCAGACGACGAAGTACAAGATCAGTGTTGTCCTCTTCAGTCACGCTGGGGTTGAAAAACTACCCGAGAGCTGCGCCTTGGACAGAGGATCCACGTTCCGGTCCGGTCATCAGACCACGAACTACAAGATCTTTCAACCCCTGCTGGGAGACAGCTAGCATTCCTGTGTCACGCAGGCGGCTTCCCGTTCTACTTTGGCGCAGTCCGGTCCCACGCGCGCGCCCACCTGGAGGCCGCGTGGAAGACAACGTGACCAGGTCCTGTTTCCTTTCCCTCGACCGAGCTGCGAGAGAACATCAGGACCGCCCTGTCGTGGGTGGGACCATCAGTGCCATCGTTTGAGTGGGCATCATTTTTCGAACTGTATACCCCAGCTAGGGATCTGGGGAATACGAAGAGTATTTAACGAGCTGATGGTTTGGTACCAGAAGAGACCCCCCCCCCCCCCCCCGCTCTTGAGAGATACCCTTTGCTGGGAGAGACTCCCGACTGCTCAGCTCTCTTTACTGAGAAGCACTCTCAGTTGTCCTTACTGTACATTATGTAGTCTTTGTATAAAATTTTCCAAGTTTTCTTCCTCCGATCGTCCTCATCTCTTATCCGGCCGTCACGCTACCTGAATCCCAACAAGGTGCATCGGTAATTGTGGGCGGGTTCCTGTACCCAGGACATCAAAAATGTTTGCTGCTCTGCAGCCCATGGTATCCTCTGTTGCTGATTGGCCGGACTAGAGCTGGGCGCACCAAATTCCCCTGAGGAGATAGCAGTGTTGGCTGCATGTGGTTGTTTGGGGAGGGGAGGATTTGGGCACCCCACGTAGACTGCCTTAGAGTGGGTTTGGCGCGCTTGCATGACGGGCATTGCGAATCTTATTCTGAGGGTAAGGAGATACGCTTAGTGTAAAGCTTCTGGAAGGATATCTTCTGGAGCAGGCTCCACAACATGGCTTCCGCTCTTCATCGCATTGAAGGTGTGCTGTAAATGTTCTTTGTTGGAGTATGTTGTATTCAGGGACGTGGATGTGAATCACTGTGGGGTAGAGCGTCATTGAGTTATGGCCGCCTGCCGCCCTCTATCCGGGCCGTAATTTGTCGGGGCGTGCGCGTGTGCGCGCTCATTAAAATTAAGTGTTATGTGACCTGCGGCCCAGACGATGAATATTTTTTTAGGTGCGCTGATATCAGACAGATTCTTCAATATGTGGAGCGCACTGGGATGTAGGAGTCCGGCTGATTGCTGCCGGTAGGTGCCCTGAGAGTCGTGGATGTGTACTGCGTTCATGTTATAATGGGGGTGTAATGCCACTTGTAGTATCATGAAGCCGATGGCTCTCTTTTCAGCTGACCTGTTCGAACTCAAGGAGATTGGTGCGACTTCTTCTTTTTGGCCGGTAATAGTGTTCCTTAGAGAAAAAAAGGCGATAGTTCATGACCGCAAGACGGTCATATGCATGCTAGTCCTGAAGTGTTTCGTTTGTTGTTACAGACACTAGTAAAGAGCTGTTCATTGCATGAGGGTGCCCACAAAATTGAAGCCGCGCATTCTTCTTTTGCGGAATATGTCACTCCCGTCATTCGAATCAATGGGGACTTTCTGCATAAGTTGATGAAATCGCTGTCAGCTTGCAATGCTTTACTTCCTTCTAGGACCTCGATCGTGGTTTGCAGTTTTTTCCATTCACCTGGCGTGGCACTGTAAGTAGAGAAACATTGCAGCCTAAAATACCCGTTTATCAAATATATACCCCTATGCTCCCCAATGCAGTTCGCAGCTTGCCTGCTATGAACAAACCGTGAATTTTGAGTAAGAGGTTGGGTATTTCTGCATAACGCCCTGGATGATTGAGTTTTTCTCGCTCTCCCTAAGGAGGACTGTAGTGGATGCGCAAAAGGTCTGAATACTTCTGCATACTTAACATTCGCCGTTTCGCCACCTCGGTACCCAAAAGCCTTAATGGCTCCTGAAATTAAAAATTCGGATCGCTTCTCGTAATTTATGAAGCCTATGTACAAATGTTCTTTATTCTGTGATGCTTTTTAAATTCCTTTAAAATCTTCTACGCAGCAAACATTAAGCTCATGTCATGTAGTTTTTTACCAAATCTTGGGCAACAATTTTCCCACCGATTAGTAGGAAGCTAGCGTTACCCCATGATTCCGGTCTCATTATTGTAATGAGGGCGGTATCATTGACATAAATTATACAAAATAGGCAAAATACTTCTACGCATTGGAATCTTATCTTCAGTTGTTGAAAATAATTTGAATTTCATGTACAGAAACAGTATCCGAAAAGGTCGCACGTTGAGTTGGCATGAACGAAAACTTTGCAAAATAGCCCACAATGATTATTGGACTTCACTGCCTCAGAGAAATCTAGAAGAAAGCACGTTGTGAGGTGCACAAAACATCGCCAGGGGATTTTTTTTTAATTTGGTGCATCAATAGTAGTGCGTCGACAGCGGATCGCTGCGCTTCCCAGCCCAGCGTTTCGAGTGTGCACGTGCGAATGGTGTGCGCTATGCAACGGCGACGGAGGGCGTGTCGACCACGAGTAGCGGACAGCTGACGTGTCTGAAAACCGAGGTGTGAAGGGAGACAGCGCAGCGGAGAATGGGTCATTCAAGAGTGAAGGTGGCAGCCATCGCACGTTGGATTCGTGCTGCAGGGGATCTCCCATGGATAACCATCGCAAGCCTCCTGCGTTCAATTCAAGCGTAGAGGTGCCACCCGTCAGACGCTGGGTGCGTGCTGCCGTGTGCCTCGCTTGGATCACCGACGCGAGCCTCCTGCATTCAATTCAAGGTGGAGGCGGCACCCCTCAAACGCTTTGTCCGAGCTGCCGTGGGCCTACCTTGGATCGCCGACGCAAGCCTCCTGCGTTAAATTCAAGCGTGGACGTTGCACCCGTCAGACGCTGGGTCCGTACCACCGTGTGTCTCTCTTGGATCACCGATGCAAGCCTCCTGCGTTTCATTCAATCTTGGAGGGGCTGCTGTCCGTCGTTGGGTCTTTGTGGCCATGGACCATCCTTCGATCACCGACGCGAGACTCCTGCGTTACTTTCAAGTTTGGAGGTTGCAGCCGAAGGATTGAGGGTCCGTGCAGCCGAGAGGCTACCTTGGATAACCTGCATTAGGCTTACAGTGTTTCGGGACAGCGTCGATGGGTCCCAGCTACCACACTTTTTCTGCTGCTAAATTGCTGGGGCGCTGTAGGGACTACAGCGGTATCTTCCTGTGGTCCTCTTTGCTCCTACTACCACTTGGCTCTCTTCCGCCGCTGCCTTCGACACAACGTCCGGGACGCGTCGCACTTCTTCCACCAGCGTCCGTCCTGTCTTCAAGGCATCTCTGCTTCACCTGGGGTGCTCATATATGGCGGACTCTTTCATTTAGCCTGTAGAGTTGCAGGTGTGTTGTGTGTGTGCTTTTCTTTGTGCTTTCGTTTCTGCTTGGCGCTTTTTCTTTAAATTCTAAATACAGCTTTGTTTTGTTTTGTTTTATACGTTTGTTGTCTTGTTCGAACCTTCACGCTATAGCGTTCCCCTTCGGCAGTTGGGGACGCGCACTTTAATTCGTGACACACTTGAATATTTTGTCCCAAAGGGTGTGTTTAAAACTAAAGATAGCTCGTAAAACGCTTTTATCTTGATGGTGCTTTTTGCTCCTTGTGCTGCAAACGGCACTGTACAACTAAAGCCGATTTGTTCGTGGACTACCTTTGATGATCGTGTCTGGCTGCGAGAGAATAATTTACGAACTTCATGGAAGCGAATCGGCAGAAAGGAAACTTGTTTTTTTTTTAAAACAAAAGCAATTATTGTAAAAGGTAAATGCCATTTTTTTTAAACCTTGTCTTCTTTCCACTTCATTCTTTCCCAAAAGAGCCGCACAAGGATGATTCTAGCCATCCGGAACATATTTCTTTAGCGCTAGTTATCAAAAGCATAAAGTGCTCCTTTCTTTTATGATATCGTTCTTGTGGATCGACTGTAATACTTTCACACCAAGACAACTTTCCTTTTCTATTTTACAGACAGAAAACACGGACTGAATCTCGCCTTAAATGGGGAGCGGACAAAAAAGAATCTTCAAGTAAAAGGTGCATGTTATGAGAGAGTTGCTGCGCATACATAAATGTACAGCCCCACCTTTACCCAAAAAGAAAACGCATTGACGTCATCTCTTGTATGAGAAATAATGCTCCGAATTTGTCATAAAGAACTACTGGTGCCTTCCCAGGTACACACCTTTCTGAGCAAATACCAGCATTCCGCGACACCGCAAGATTCTTTCTTAGCTCCAAGAAACACGGAAATAAAAGGGGCGAGAGGTTAGTGTTTTGGGGGCGAAATGGTTTTCTGGAACGAACTTGAAGCTGTTTTTAGGGGCTAACTGGTTTTTCCGCAACCAACTGGAAGAAGCTCTTTCAAGGAAAACGCCAACGAAGCGTAATTATTGCCGTATTAGAGCATAATGGCATCGAACAGCACCGCTCGCATGTTACAATAAAGGCACAATAAAGTAAGAGAGTTAAATAAACGTGAATATAAAAAGATACGAAGCTGCTATCATTCGACTGGGAAACGACCACAGATATTACCAGGCTGATACATATGGGCCAGGGCACGAAGTAAAATCCTTATATACGAAGCAGACAAATAGCTTGGGCTTACAGCTCGCTCTTTTCTCAAACGCATTAGCCCTAAGATTGAATCACGGTTAGTTTGCTGTCATACACTTTCTCAACAATCTGTGGTAACCTGATGCGCATAAAAAGCGGCCTAAATTTCGTCTTTCGCACAATCATAAGTGCTGAACTGTGTTTAATTTTTGCTTGGTACTTTTCAACCACAATTAGTTGTTTCTTTTTGTATTTTGAATATAAGGTGGTCTTATTTCTTGTATTTGGGAGCTGCAATTTCGGCCTGTTGAAACAAATAATGATGGTCGTTAATCATTTTGGTTTTATTTTCTAGAGGGCAGCGGCTACGGCTCGCCGACACTTACACAGCATTACTTTGGACTTTAAACAAACCGCAACGTATATTGGAAGTATGTATACCTTCTGACAGCTGTCCTTGCAGCTGACATTCAGCAGTTGCTGGAGTGCTCAGTACATGCTTATGGACTTCTCCACTGTCATTAGTTTCGGCTCCATGAAGTTTTGTTTTTTTTTTCTCATACACACGAGACCATTCCCCTCGGCACTGCAAGCGGCTGTCCTTTCACTGGCCTCAGACGGCATAATGCGCTTAAAAAAATCGAGCAGTATTGCAGTGGATGTCTCCTCGCACGTTCTTTAAGCGCTTCTTTCCTGCAGTTCGTTCCCCGTTAGTCTCTCAGTAGTTAGTGCGTTTGTAGTAATGCGAGCGCTGTGAGATAACTTAGTAACAGCTTAGTAGCTAACGGCGAATTTTGAGGACTAAATTTCTGTTTGCTCCCCTCCGACGCTGGATTTTATCTCAGTGTATGGGTAGCACGAAACTGCCATTTAAGCATTTAGCCCTGTCTGATCACATCAAACTGCTTGGTTTCGGCGGGAAAACCTTTAAGAAGTCTGTTATTGAGCACGCTTAGGTAAGGCACCTGCAGCATTAATAATACTGCGTTAATTCTGCAATGGTATTATTAGATTAGAAGGCAAGCTTTCTTTGTTTCAGAGTAATAGTGTTTTCACAACAAGGTAACCAGTATGCGAGAAATTCCGCAAATGAAAACGATTTCTAGAACTGTCACCTACGTGCGTTGGAAACGAATCCATTTGTTGTTTTGCACGCCACCGTGCAAGAAATATTTGTCATCGACTTTCATTCTGTCACATGTAGCTGCACCGATTTGACTATACTCGGTAGGCTGGAAAACACGGAAAACAATGAAAGCATGGCGAAGATTGATAACTTCTTCATTTTTCAGCATCGGCTAGAGCGTTCCATTGTTCTGGAACTATTTTTTGCATTCACAGAGCATTTCATGTTTTTAGCTGAATAAACATCTTTCAAACTTTAAACAGGGAGGCACCAGAAAGCGCTGCTTCTTTCTTTCTTCGTTCGTTCTGTTCATTTTCACGAGGCCAGTTTTGACGTTACATATAACCCAGCCACACAAATGCGGAAATTAAGCCTAGCTCAACTATTTACAAAGACAGCGTATACTTTTTCTCGTCGACTGAGAAGCAGCAATCAATTGTGTTGAGATTTCTATCCAACAAGATGTCAATTTGGATACGTGACCTTAAGGAGGAGGCGTGGAAAAGAACAAACACAAAAAGGAGATTGAACACCTTCCCGCCAAAGTTCTAGAAATTGTCGCTACTTCTTCATGTTTATGATTTTATTGGAGGAAGGAATGCGCCAGTCCCCGTTTCGCGGCGTCCTGCGTTCTTCTCTCTTCATTCTTAGTATCTGTTAAAATGGAAGTTCTGTGAGACAAGATGGCTGCTACGGTACAATCTGAGCAGCCATTAAGCTGATCGTTTGACTGTGTGCACTGATGGGCAAAGCAGAGCACTTGACCTTCTGTCGTCTCCTGGCTTTCTGATTTGTAGCTTGAATATACATCGACCGTGTCGATATCAGAATTTCGGGTCTTCGAATGTGGCACTGCCTTGCGGCGAACGCTACGGCTTTTAGACACCTTTCTTTTTGTATGAATTTTAAAGTATAATTATATCCTTCTCAGTAATCATAGAGAGTCTGCGAAGTGAGATCCTATCGAAAAACTGAACAACAACAATAACAATAAAATACTATTATTATTATTATTATTATTATTATTATTATTATTATTATTATTATTATTATTATTATTATTATTATTATTATTATTATTATTAATATTATTATTATTATTATTACTAAGGCATGAATTAGTAATCTGGATAAAAAATAATTCAAGCATAATGGAGGCGTGAAGTTCTTCCATTAGCAGTTCTATTATACATGAGTCGCCGGTAACATGGCCGCTAATTTGCTGCGAAAAGCCTCGCGTAAGTTGATAGTGATGGTGGATAGTTTTGGTTCAAGGGCACGTGTGGCCAAAGAAAGCCATAGCGCAAGGTATTCTCTTGTAATAAAGGTGAGGTCAAAGACCCAATTCCGACGCCTTTTATCATAAATAACCCGAACGCCTGGCCAGGGGAATGGTTGTACCCATTGTGTCAATGTCCAATTCACGGCGGCACTAGGGATCAAACTCCGCACCTCCAGCATGCGAGGCGGATGCTCGGACTGTTGTAGCGGCGGGTGCCACCCAAGTACACGAACTGCTAGCAACCAAAATCATGCCGGTTTATTGCCACATACAGTCATATATATACACGACACTGGTGCCTCTGGCGGCAGGTGATCCCCAAACCGAAACCGAAACCACATATACAACATATTCCCTTCCTTATAAAAAAAGACAGCTACATGGGTTAGTGATTTAGTAGTGGTAGTACGTTAGTGCTCTTTTACAGAATTATATTTACAGTAACAACAATGTGCTTGTCTTATGCACTTAATACAAAAATATAAAACAAAAAGAGGAAAACAATATACAACTACATTTATGTCCATATTTCACAACGTCAGCAAACTCAACACTCGTGCAGATTGTGACACGTTCATGTTCACTGCAAAACGTGTCTTTCTGTACTTAGTGTCCATAGCGGTCTGGAGGTAGTCTATTCATGATGGCTGTACCCTACGCTGAGGTCCCGATGCTTCTGAGAAACCACTGGCGGCAGGCGAAGTCTCTTCCGGCTCACAGCCGGTCACTGGTGACATAGGCGGCTGCTTCGCAGCAGCCACAGCTGAAGTTCCGGTTGGCGCTTCTGAAACGGGTCTCTCCAAGGTAAGCGGTGAGCTGCTTTCTCTAGCGGTGTCATTTGTCTCTTCCGGCTCACAGCCGGTCACTGGTGACATAGGCGGCTGCTTCGCAGCAGCCACAGCTGAAGTTCTGGTTGGCGCTTCTGAAACGGGTCTCTCCAAGGTAGGCGGTGAGCTGCTTTCCCTAGCGGTGTCATTTGTATCACTCCTTTCCCCCCACCCACAGATAGATGTAGAAGCTCGTGGCATCATTGACAACTTTGAAGCGTTCCACGTTTTTCCATCATCAAGTTGGAAGGAGGATTGCCCCTGCTTTCTTATCACTTTTCTTGGGCGGCTAAAAGCCAGGTCACCTTTAAAAGCAGTTTGTCTGCGTACTCGTACAAGGTCACCAACATTCACTTTGGTTTCCCTTGCGGCCCTGCGAGCGTCTGTGTATAGTTTACTGGATTGCTGCTTTTGCTTCACCCGCTCGCGTAGGCGGTGGAGCTCTGAAGTAGGGTCGGTTGCAAATATTGCTGACGCATACCCAACGACATCGAGCGGAGTCCTCTCTGCAGATGAAAGCGCTCGAGAAGCAAAGGCGACAGTGTGTAGTTTCTCTCCCTCCACCTGTTGGAGAACCGCTCTAAGCCCACAGTCTGAAGCGTCAGTGGAAACAACTGGAAGAGATGCATCGAACATCCGCAGGACTATGTTGGACGCAAGTGCCTCTTTGGTCTTTCGAAAACTGGAGTCTACCTCGCCAGACCAAACATATGGTTGCCCCTTTCGAAGCAGAACGCGCATCGGTTCAACCATATCGGCAAAGTTGGGAACGAACCTAGAGTAGTATTCGACCAGTCCCAGGAACGATCGAAGGCTGGCTGTATTGGTGGGTGCCGGTGTATCCTTGATGGAAGCAACCTTTTCCTCCAGCGGAACAATACCACTTGCTGTGATCCTGTGACCCAAAAATGAAAGTTCCTGCGTATCGAAGATACATTTGCTGTTCAGTTTGAGTCCTGCCTCTTTAATGCGTTGAAGTACTGCTGCAAGGTTATCTATGTGCTCCTGCCGGCCCCGCCCGAAGACTATAATGTCATCTATATAGAAGAGCACGCCCTTACATCCTTGCAGGACTTTGGACATCATACTCTCAAATGCAGAAGGCGCGGAAGCCAGTCCGAAGCACACTCGTTTAAAACGAAAGAGGCCTTCGTGAGTTATAAATGAGGTCAAATCGCGACTCGCAGGGTGAAGCATGACCTAGTGGTAAGCTGATGCGAGGTCTAGCTTAGAAAAATTTGTAGCCCCCACTAAACTATGCAATAGCTCTTCTGTATGAGGTAGGGGAAAGCTGTCTATTACGACAGCTTTGTTTGCTTGTAGAAGGTCTACACAGAGGCGAATACCTTCCTCTTTCTTCTTAACGACCACTATGGGTGACACCCATTCAGATGTCTCCACCCTCTCTATCACGTCCAGATTTTCCAACCGATGGAGCTCTTCTGAGACCAATGCTCGTAGCGAGAGCGGAAGGCTCCGATATTTGGATTGCACTGGCTGCACCGTGGATCGCGTTTTGACGTGATGCACAAAACCTTTCGCGAGGTCAAGGCCTGGATCGAAAAGAGATCCAAACTCGCCAACTAATTCCTTTGGGAGGTTAATATCCGGCACGGCTTTCGTCGGGTCAGGGCGCTGTTCCCTTCGAGAATTAGAAGTTAGCGTCGTTTCAAGGCATTGCAGAGATGACACATCAATCTGTAGACCGAGGGCCTTGATGGCATCGATACCCAAGAGTGAGGTGCCTTGTTCTACGACGTAGAAAAGAAGGCTTGTTGTGCTAGCTTTGTACGTAACGTCAGCGAAGAAACAGCCACGAACCGGAATTGGCTGTGTTGAATAGTCCAGTAACCGAACCGTCGGGGCGAAAAGTACTTGGCCTTCAAAATACTGCTTAAAAAGATCGTGTGCAACAATGGAAACTGACGACCCAGAATCTACAAGGAAAGTTATGTCCGCACGGTCAATCGAAACTGTGACGTCACAGCCAGAATGCTCAAAGCTTCCTCGCTAGGAGAGTCTTGGCTGTCTACCTCACGCACCGGAGCGGAGCCTCGTTTCTGGCAAACAGAGCGGAAGTGACCCATGACACCGCAATGGTGACAACGCTTGCTTTTGGCTGGACAGCAAACTGATGCTGCATTGTGCTGGGATGAACCGTAGCGGTAACAATGAGACTGGCGGTTGTGCGACCACTTCGAGCTCTCGTCGGATTCTGGTGTACGCGTAGGCGTATTTCCACGAGTATTTATGCGTCCAACATCTTCAGAAGGAAATTATTGCAGATCATTGTATGCCTGCTCAAACTGCCTTGCCAGTAGTACTGCTCTAGCGAACGAGAGAGACGATCCTTCAAGCAGAAGACACTCGCGCAAGCTCCGAGACGAAATACCAGCAACGAACTGGTCACGCAGCGAATCTTCTTCGACAGGAAAAGAGCATGTAGCAGAAAGCTCCCGCAATGCAGTGATGTACTCATTCACTGATTCACCAGCTTGCTGAACTCGCCTATTGAAACGATGCCGTTCGGCAACAACATTGCTTGTTGCCGAAAAATGAGCATGCAGAGAGGCGACTGCGATATCGTACGACGATACTTCAGGCCTTGTGTCGCCTGTGCCCTTGCTATCTTCCGACGTTTTCTCAGTAGCAGTTTGCTCACCGAGCTTGACGTTGTCCAACGATGGAAGTGGTATTGTGTAAAATATGCGCTGACCTTATACGCCGAGGCTGTGAAGAAGTAGTGCTTTGCGACAATGCGGCGTGCAGTCAGAGGCCCCCGAAGCAAGCACGTAGCTCTCGAAGATGCGGAACCATTGCGGCCACGCAACAGCAGGTCGACCAGGCACAGGCAGGAACGGGGGCGGCGGCGCGAGTCCAGAAATGCTCATGGCGCCGGAAAGCAAGCGGCGAAAGTCACGCCCCCCGGAATGATCCCGTCCTCGTCGCCAATATTGTAGCGGCGGGTGCCACCCAAGTACACGAACTGCTAGCAACCAAAACCATCCCGGTTTATTGCCACATAGTCATATATATACACATAGCGACACTGGTGCCTCTGGCGGCAGGTGATCCCCAAACCGAAACCGAAACCACATATACAACACGGACCAATAGGCCACCGTTGCGGTCGCTTAAGCTCTTAATGAGTGCGGGGTCCAGAGGGCAACATTTCTGGAAGCCAGGTTATAAAATTCCGCTTAGCTCTGACCACCTCTGCGGCTGCCTTATGCGACCCAGAGCCTATTCCTCCAGTCAGACACTCATTATAGCCATCTTAGCAGAAAATTTTCCTACACGCAGGCGTTTGCGCCTAAACATTTGTTGCGCTATGCCCAGCATTGCTTCAGTTGTGCTGTCCTGGGTGATGAAGAACATATATTACTTTTGCACAAAACGTGTCATAGAAGGCGCGTGACAACTCTATGGAGCCTTAAAAGAGAATACGGCAGAAAGGTGACAACGTCTCTCACGCAGTGTTTTGCAAAAGCCTGGAACGTAAGATGTGCAAAGCAGAGAGGTAGGGAAATTCTTATGCGACACTGTGGTCACACAACAGCGTCACTTGCACAGTGTTTCCGGCAGGACAAGAAAGTTACACGCACCCAGCATCAGTTCACGCAATTTGTTGGGTGACACGGCGTTTCTTTGCGAATTGATGATTGCAATTTGGTTAGACTGTGTGAAATGCACGAAGTGATATCAAGATATTCGGCGCAAAATTATTACAACCCAGGAAGCCTCTTCGGTCTATGTGATGATCTGTCATGGGAATAGCGCGTGCGAGACGTAGGAGGGCCGTAGATATACATATAGATATAGAAGTACAAGAGTTGGCGCCATGAAATTTTGTTGTTTGAAAACATGGCTTTTAGTTATGCTTGAGATCGCATCGCTTGCAGTGCTGATATAGATGGCAGCTTCGTTCTTTCGAATTTTCAAAGCGAGTCTTTTTGCCCTCACACTGAAACACTCCCACGTTTAACGGTGTAAACTGCGATGCAACTCGAAGGTATCCGGTACATAACCACCTAATTGCACGCAGTGTGCCTTAAGGTGTGTGTCCTATTTCGGAACTGATATCCTCACTAGTGGATCAAAAAAAAGAATTTTTGAAGCTTTCAGGAAGTGAGATAAGCTGCATTCACTTCCTACCTCGCAGCGATCTCTTTAATTTTGTGCAGAATGTTATGGTTTGTTTGCGGTGGCCTGGACCTTTGGCTTTCCTTTCAGTGCCCTTGTTGATTTGTTTTCTTCCGTTGCGCTTGAATAGGTGCGACGCGTTTCTTAAGCACTTGAGTTCAGATGACGCAAACATCACGAGCTACTAAGGAGAGTTATTTCCGATAGATTTTAGGAAGTGGTGCCTCAAGCTCATGGACGCGAGGGATCTTTTTGCGATTTTTAAGTGCTAACTAAAGGACGGGACGAGGCTATTCTCCCGCTGGTATTCTGCATTCAACGTTCATCGCGCTTTGCAAAATTCTGTAGTTGGTAGAAAAGGGCCAATTGGTAATAATAAAAAATATAGACGGCCATCCTTTTTTATACTACGTATTGCTGCCGTGTTTCGCGTCGCGAGTTGGTGATAATCCTAACTTCTCTTGAACGCCGCCATCAGTACCGCTCAGAACTATTCTTAGAAGACAGTTATTTTCAAAACCCTTAAAAGGGCCAAATAGTTGAATTACATGGTGGGCAGTTAAAAGTTATAAGAAAATACATATACGTAGCGCATGTACTAACCGAATACCGAAAATGGCAGTGGGATAGCCTGTACAATAAGAATGGATAATATTCATTTAGCATATAAATTGTGGGGAAGAACAGTTGCTTGATACTGTGACATAGGAGGAAAATTCAAAAACGTATTACAAGGGCAATGCTGCATTTCAGAAAAAAATATCAGAAAATTCAAGATAAGCGCCGTAAAATTCGCCGTAGAGAAAAATAAGCGGATGAAATGAACAACTTTGTAGAGACAGGGTTTCTGCAGCTTGGGCAGGCCATATTTCATGCAGTCCCAACGCTTTTGTTCTGCAGTGGAAGTAGGAATTCTCCCGATGGCGGTAACGAGCAGGGCATTATTATTATTATTATTATTATTATTATTATTATTATTATTATTATTATTATTATTATTATTATTATGTTCGAAAATATGTTAGCGTAATAGGTTTTTGCACATTCCTCCCATGTAACGTTAGCATGCACGTATTCTTCACCTGCACTGTAGATTCCGCATGAACATAATCCCATTCTTATTCCTCAGGATATCCCACTATCATGTTCTGCGTCCTCGGAAGAAGAAGCGCTAGGTATATAAATTTTGTTCTGTTTTCTAATTTCTCATATTCTAATATTACTAATCATGGACAACACCTTCTTAAAATCAATGACAAAAAATCATCAACGTGCTACAACGGTAAACAAAATTTCAAATATAAGTTTTGCTCGTTTCTTTTGCCTGTTGAGCCAATACCATGGACAAGAAATACACACTCGACAGAAATTACGAGATTCTTATTGCCGCGAATAATGCACTGTTTGTTCATTCTTCAAAGCTGCCGGCACGCCGCTTTGCATGCTTTATATCGGAATTTCACTATCAGCTTTAAATTCAGCACGGCCGACTGCAGCGGGCATTCTGTTCGACGACCGCCGAGGACACTTGTTGCTATGCCACCGCCGAGTGATTCAGTCCATTGTGGGCGCAAGTCAGCCTTAATAAAGAGTTTTCTTTAGACGCCATTTTTTTTAAAGGAAATTTATTGCCGCAGGGCATATGATAGGTGAAGGTGTGATGAATGATCTAAATGAATGGAAAAAGGTTAGCTGATTTGATGAAGTCCAGTTCATTTTCTATGTCGTTCTGCTCCCCGGATTGCAGTCACCACTTCGTGACAATATCAAGATACCAGCATCGCTAACGAACTCTGCTCTTGTAGCAAAAATGTGTGTTTATTCCAATAACCAAGCTAGCTGTTGTTCTTGTTGCCTCAAATACGATGGCACATACCCACGGTGGGTATTGGCCAGGATTTGGTGCAGATAAAAACAGGAAAACACTCATCCAGGTTTATCTCAAGAGACTCATGAATATAGATGAATCTGAGAGAAAAAGAAAATCACGAATTTTGAGAGACCATGAGGAAATAGGGATGAAAATCTAGGAAACAAAGCGATGAGGGTTGAATTACGAAATTAATCAGCAAGAAAATTATTTTGAGAGGAAAGTAAAGGCATCGAGAAGTTATCACAAAAAATCTCCCGGCTTCAATAATATAGTTGTGAAGAAGCTGACACACCTCCTAATGGCACGCCCTTTGACGGTTGCACCGAAGGAGAGGAGGACGAGAAGTGTAAACGGCAGTCCTAACTGAGTGAGAGGATTTTTCAAAAACTGAATTCTCTGCCGTGCAATCCACCGGCAGTGAAGAATGAAAAGATCTATCCTTTCAACGCCCCCGCGTGACGCACATAGATTCGACGGCGTGATACCAGAACGGCATAAATATAGATTAAGGCGAGGAATCCTACAGCGCAACAGCGTCATGGAAACCTCACATTGTGTTGATGCGCAAGAGCGTATGTTCCATGAGAATTTTAAATGTTCGAAATCCGCTGTACCAAAGATGGGCTCATGGCTCAGGTAATGGTTAATTTGGTAATGTTCATAACGGGACGTGGTCAGCAGGATGACGTTCGAAACGACATGGGCAACAAGCCCATTGATGGCTAATTTAGCTAAGGAATCGGCCACAAGCAATCCCACAGTGCCCTGGGATCCACTGAAAGCGCGCCCCTTGGGTATGACGGGGCACAAAGTACATTATTGATCGGTAGAAGAGACAGACAAGTTGCCGAACTTTCTAGTGCTGCCAAGACTGAGAGGCAGTCCGAAAGAATGAGAACTTGAGAAATATTTCGGAAAACTTTTTGGAGGGTCGAACCAATAGCGAGAAATTCAGCAGCGAAAATTTGTGTATAATCAGGGACCCAGAGAGAATAACTCCAATCTAGAGCGTGGGACTAAACACCTACTGCTGCTCTTTCGCCCTGTTGAGAAGAATATGTGAAATTTGCAGCATGGGTCGAATACTGGAACAGATATTCCTCCAGGAGACCGTTTATCACAATGACGAATAAGTGCTATGCATAAAGCGACAGCGTATGGTCAAAGCAAACAGCTGGTTCAGCCTGCACATTGCTGACGCGTTGCACGGACCTAAGCGAGACTGCAATCAAGAGGTGTTCGGTAAACAAAAATTGAGGCAGTTTGTAAAGCGGCCCCAATGTTTATCTGGAAACAAAGCCAGGTTAGTAAAAAAAAATGGAGGAGCCACTTTAGGCATTGGCTCAAGTCCCCGTAAGGTGCGCGCAGTGAGAAGCTGGAAGCGAGAGTTCAAGTCCCCTATGCGAGCGTCCAGAAAGAGGACACAATTTTCCACTGCTTTTGGTAAACCCAGGCAAGGCCGTAGAGCGTGCCTCTCCAAAAAAACCAGAGGTTGAATTTTGTGTCTAGGACAACCGGAGAACAGACCGCAACCGAACTCCAAGATTACTCTTAGGTAAGTCTTGTAGAAAAATAAGAGAGTGTCTTTGCGCTTGCCAAATTTCTTATTGCTGATTCGCTTCAGGCGAACGAGAGCTCGCTCACCTTTGAGAACTATACATCTGATATGAGGTCGCCAGTCTAGAGGAGGGTCATATATCGCACCTCTCTACTTCAAGGACCCAACTTGCGGGATTTGGGCGCCACAATACCGCGGACAAATATAAAGAGCCAGCTACGCTCTCTTTCTAAACCTTCTGCCACAATCCAAAGGAATTAAACTTAGCCTTCCAAGATTTGTCGAAGTAAGCATTCACAGTATCGAATCGCGCCTAAGAAGGCTGTTCTGTATTTGTAGCATGCGTGTGCGATGCGCCCACTGCTGAAACAGAGAAGAAATAGAAAGGAGACGCAGAATGAAATTTTATATGCGCACACCTACTTTGATCGCATAGGTTCGCCGTACGATGCAAGCAGAATTAATAACAGAAGTATTCAGATAAACGTAAAATCACTTGAGGGGAGAGGTGACAGCAACCGTCTAGGACTTCGAGATGCAGCTGAATTGAAACTAGAACTGACAATATTTACAGCACACCGGTTCTGCGGCCGCTTGACATGCTTAAAGGTTAACTGCTAACCTTAGCCTGGAATTAACACATTCGACCAAATAACGTACCAATGACGTATGGACGAAAGTTATCTTGTAGGCTTGAATGTGTTCTCATTTAGATTACGTTATTTTGTAATGATAAACACTATGGCCACTTAGCTCTTGAAGTGAAAACGCTGAATTCGGATTGGGTATTACGCACAGATAGCTAGTATCAGATCATTTGAAGAATCACTTTTGGTGTATACCCTCGTGTTGACAAATTTGTTATGCCGGTGCTTGAATTTTTTTTCTGTTCTGCGCTATTCCCAGAATACTCTCAATTTTGACCGTATTCAAAAATTAAAAACGACGTTTTTAGCCATACTCTGGCTTCTTTTACGCATCGATCCTGCTCAGACTGATGTGTGTAGTTGTGGGATGCAATTTTGTAGCCTCCGTTTACAATACTTAAAAAATACAATAAAGAGGTCAGAGCTGTTAACCCATGTCATTTGACGCTCAAGATCCCGCCAGCTGCTCGTGGTGTCCGGTGGAATGAAATTTTAGCTGAAAATCAAACCTTGTATCCTTGCATAAGGAATACCTTATAAACGTAATAAAATCTTGGTTGAACGCTAGTAATATGTTCATCCATAAGAAAGGAGACGCAAGAAAATTACAAAATTGCTGACCGACGAGCTTACTGTTCGGTAAATGATAAGCATTTACTAACATTACGGCAAACACAATGAGAGCAACCTTAGACATTGATCAAGGAAAGGACCACGCTGACATTCGTAAGGGCTACTCGACAGTGGACCGTATTCACACCATCAATGATGTCTTGGAAAAATGCGAAGTATATAACCAACCCATAGCCTTTGGTGATTAAGAAAAGCATTCTACACTGCCAAGAACTCAGTGGCCATGCAGACCGAACGGAAAAAGGGTGTAGAAGAGGCACCTACTAAAGTATGCACTGCAAGCTTCTTATACTGGCTGCACAGACATAGATATAGAGGAAGTAATAAAATACCAATTAAGAAGGGCGTAAGGCAGGGAGGCACGCTCTCTTGAGTACTATTATCCCTCATGTTTCCAAGAGGTATTCAGAGATATAAGTTTGCAAGCAAAGAATATAAATGTTAATATGAAATACCCCAGAAATCTTAGATTCGCTGATAGCATGATCTTCCAGTGTAACTCCAGGCACGAATTGCAAAGATTGATCGATGGCCTCCAAGGACAAAGCAGAAAGGAGCATCTAAAAATTGTTATCCAGAAAACAAAAGTAATCCTTAATAGTCCCGCAAGGGAACTGCAGCTAACGATAGAGAGCGAAGAGTTGGAAGAGGTAAGGAAATACAACATCCAGACCACAAGAGTGAAACAACGCGGAGAATATGATGAGATGGGGTGCATTAAGTACGTACTGGAAAAAACGTAAGTACTGCTAAGCGACGTGTATAAAGAAACATAAATAACATGTCTGCTTTGCGCTACAACTTAAAGGGCAGGAACGTGGAGATCACCAAAAAGGCTGAATTTAAACTGAGAGCACGAGAAGGAACTATGGAAGGGAAAATGATAGGTGTAAGCTTAAAAGAGCCGAGTAGGTTAGAGGACAAATGCGATTTACTGATCATCGAGACTGAATTAAGAAGTTGAATGGGGCATGCCTGGGATATACATAAATCGATTGCAACTAACTGATGATTGATGTTGATTAAGGGTAAAGGAGTAGTTTCTGAGAGGACGAAAATGTAGCAGTGGCGGCATAAAATCAAGTGAACGGATGATACTGTGGAGTTGCTCAACGTTAAATTGCGGCAGCAAGCTCAGGACGGGGCTGAGTGGAGAGGTATGGCAGAGGTCTTTATCCTGTAGTAGGTACAGTAAGACTATGATTATGATTATGATTTATGACAGCAACGCCGCACAACAAAAGTAGCTACAGATACGCGAATACAAAAGCTGTCGTTGAACCCAGTAGATTTTGCGGTGCGGTGCAAACAATCTCAATTGTTGTGCACTTGTCGACTTTCTTCGAAATTTTTCAAGGCCTTCATATTCGCCTTGGAAAAGAAGGTATGCCTTAAAGGGAGAACAACCGGCTCGCCTGCAGGAGTCCTATTTTTCAAATTCCTGTGCCGCGCCAGTTATGCAAGGTAAATAAAAATGAAATGCTCATCATTTATGAAATCGAAGTTGAATTACGGCCAAAATTATTTATTGGGACTGACCAGTGGCCGTATTCCTTTCCGGAAAAGTGATAATATCTCAATCACGAAAGCTGGAAGGTAGGGAAACACGATGTTCCTCGCAGTTTTTAGGGACTCTTAGTGAGTCCCTATAAATGACAAATTCGCAACCTGTTATTAACTCGCACTGAACATTTTTTTTAAAAACGTGATAACTTTCCCTTGCTGCGCACAGGCAGCTATTGCCCTTTTAAAATCTCAATTTTAAAACTGTCCTTCATCAGGTTAGTGTACAGGCAACAACAGAACGTTACTCCGGCGCCGATGGGGGCGCCAGTCGTGGTTTGGAGTGCAACTGCAGGATCAGCTCGCAGCAGTGCACACTCCAACGGCTGCAATCTGATCACGGCGGTGGGTCCTGCTGTGTTCTCATTTTGCCAAGACTGCTCGTTCTAAACGTAAACTGCTGAACTGTCGCATCTTTGTCTACTTCACAGGCTGGCACATGCGGTATTTCTCTAAGAAGGCGGTTTGACAGCGCCAGTTGGTCAATGCACTTGTCCTTCTGCGAACGTTGCATCATACACACTAGCGTTCGTTGCTTTCGGGATAACGAAGCTATGTTTGCAAATCGCATACAACAATAATTGAGATGCGTATCCGCACACGCCACTCTAGAGTGGGTAACACGCTTTTTATTGGCGGTACGCAATCAAACGAGACCCACCCGGCTTTCTACTCACCGCCATTATTGTAAAAACGACTCTGTGACCTCTTGCTAGGGGATCGCTGTATTTTTTTAGAAAAAATCTCTTCTAAACTAATTTGCTTTGAGCACAAATTGTCATTGTTCTGTTCAACTCCTGTCCCTTTTCAAAACTTCAATATGATGATTTCAGAAAACAACTGCATACAGGGAAGGCACTTCCGCGGCGGAACCTGTTTCCACATAAAGCATGCAGTGGTAACTGAAATGCGAAAGTTTGGGCGCGCGCTGGAAAATTATGAATATAAAAATAACTTTGCGGAAGTTTTTAATCACAGCGGAAGGGTTGTTTTAGTCTTGCTCAAAACATCATGGCTTTTTTACTACTGGAGCGGTAAAGCTCGTTGCAAAGACATGCCACACTTCTCCTCCCAGATGAATATATCTTAAGTGGCCAAAATGATTTACAGAACTTTCTTCAAGCTGGTGTCAACTAGTTTCAGCTGGAATCAACAGTTTGATCACTGGTCAATTTTTCACCTGAGCCGGATATTAATTAATAATTACTCCATTCACTGCAGTCCTCCTTATGTTAACCAACCGCCGAATCCTTTTAGTACCGGTTTCTACCCGCAGAAACGCAAGAAGATTGAGCTCGGCTGATTCAAGACCTGAACTTCGCGTCTTGAGTGCACATCGCGACAGTTGCACCGTGCTCGCAATTTTTTCGTTTGTCCCACAACAGCCGTCGATAACCGGGAGTATGTCGATGTCGGCAGTACAGAGCTTTAGCACTCTTATACGGTGCATGTGCCAACTACGGCGCCTATACGACCCCACGGCAAATGCGCACAAGCACAAGGCGACGGTAGCAATGGACACGCGTTACCGTATTGGCCGGCCGCGCAGCTTTGCTAATGCAGTCTAAAAGAAGAGATATCTGCAGGTATGTAAAGTACAAGCGTTTTATGAGAAAGTACAGTCGCGCTTTTATCGTCGGTGGCGTGCATTTCGCTGTCATCTCAGAGGCGCCTGACAACCCTGTACCTATATAGCTCCTTAATGCGATGCACTTGTCCCTAATGAAGAAAGTGCGGGTATATTTTAAATTTTCTCCTAGGAAAAAAACAACAGCTCAGAATTCAACCGTCCAAGCTATGCAGTGCTGTCGAAACAATTATTCGCACGTTTTCTCTAGCGGTGCCTTCGGTTTCGTTGGCTTCGCGCTATGCTATTCACTCTGCTACGCCAGCTGCGCCGGAGCAATCGTGCTGTACCCTCACTGCCGCTCGCTGGGTGGCGCTGGCTGCTAAGCGATTGCGGCGGCTCCTATCAATTTCGCTTGCCTTTAAAATAGTGCCGCCAGTCGTCTTGTTTGTTTTTCGAAACATATCTTCACGTGGCGGGGCCACGCCTCATTGATGCTATTGTATGCAGATGTGCGAAAAATGTTTATACTAACGTGCACTTAGTAGCGAACCCCATTAAAATGCATATAAACGAGTATATATAGAGAGAAATACTGGAATCAGCTCGCATTAGACGAGGAGGTTCCCATTTCGTGCTTAGCTACACAACCATGTGGATCCATGTACTCATCTTTATCGGCGGAATTGCCGGAACAAGCCATGCTGCAACTTTGGAAGATTTACAGGAGGTAAGCAGTTCTGTATCATTGAAGTAGAGGTGGTCCTGCACAAGGGAGTACTTGTCTGGTCTTTCTTACTTGTGATCGTCGTTATATTACTCTAATTTATACCCAACAGATGAGGCATGAAGGAAATAATTTGATGTGCTTTCTTATACAGTTCAAATGGATTAAATTCCTTGCGTTTTTCTCCCGATCGTGTGACCATTCTAGAATTACCGTATCGAATTACTCCAGTATAATGAAAACAAAATAAAGGCAGACGGTGTGAAGTGGCTCATTCTTCCGAGTTGACAGCATTATCAGTCCTAGATTCTATTTACATTACAAGTGTAAATTCGGGCTCTTGCACTGTTCACATTTAAAAAAAGGCAATAGGCAAATGATGGAGAGGGGGTAGGTTTCTTTATACACACTAACTTAACCAGAGGAAGCAAACCTTCAGGGTGCTTGCCTGGCAAGAACCCTAGGGCTTCAGGCGCATGTGTTTGAATAGCTCCCGAAGCAATGAAATCTTTTCACAGATTTAAATCACCAGAATGAAAAGAATAAACAAACTCATATACTTCCCAAGCAGCTTGCTGAGCAAACAGGTTCAAAATTTGCTAGCAAAATGTGCGCCATTTTGTAACTTTTTTCGAATACGCTATGTGAAATTGAAGAAGACGAAGTTTTTCTGCACCAGAACGGTGCCTTAACGACTAGCAGTGTGCGCCTGACTTCGGCGGTTATTTTATCTCTTGGCGCATCTATTCCAGGACGTAACAATGGGAATGTTTGTTCTGCCATTCAAAATTATCTTCTTGGATCAGATCGACTTCCATCATGACCTTTCGTTATACCTCTTATTTATTTATTTCGTTCTGCTCTCTTATTCTATTACTATATCTGTTGTTTTTCTTCTGATCTTTACCTCTAACAGTTTTAATCTATTAGTCCCCATTACCACCCTCAATCATCTCCGTCACGAAAACTGAACTGCAAACATATCGGATAATATCGGATTTCTGCGGCATACAATTTAAAAAGCCGATAGTAACCGCCTGGTCATGGCCGATGGCCCTTGTAGGTATACGGGATATTTATGACGCCCAAAACAGCAGCTATTCTGTAGATTTTACATTTTTGTGTCATAACCAAGAAAGCAGCGCTACATTTTTGTCGCGGCGATGGAAGTGGTGAAGTAGAGGCTACTGGGCCTCCTTTCGTTACCGGCCGGTCGCCAGCGGCCACTCAGAGAAAGCACATCTACCACCTGAGTGACTCAAACGGCCAGGACACTGTTGTGTACTGGACAATAAGTGACGACACATCCTCATCCGACGAGTTGGTACCGATCGTGAGCAAGAAAATTATGAAAGTCAAGTGGAGACTGCGCAGGAAAACCGAGCCGTCGTCATCAAGCCCATCAATGCTCATGACGGCGCGCAGTGCCCCGGCGCATTCGGTGCAACAGCAACGAACCGACATCCTGAACCATTTGAAGAGGCAAGCCACTTCTATGTATTAAAGCTTCGTACCGGGTAAGATCGAAAACGTGAGAATAAACCCCTATAAAAACGTCACTGTCATTGATGTCAAGTAGCGGAGCGCAGTAAAAATTTTGACCGCCATCACCAAACTTCGCAGTATCAGTGTACGCCTTCTTATCCTACAAGCCACGTGCACTACGGTTGCCGTAATTTACAACATCGACACCGCTATCTGTGAAGTCGATTTGCCCATATTAATAAAGCCGGCGACCAACAGCATTTCGATGATTCAGGATCAGCGCCTTGGATGGCCTAAATGCATAAGCCTGACATTTAAGTGTGGCTGTATACCATCATACGTTGATATTGGGGACTTTCTGCACCAAGTTCGACCTTACGTGCCAACGCCGCCACAGTGCACGAAGTGAATGAGGCTCGGTCACGTGAGCGGCGTCTGCAAAAACTCCATCAGTTGCCCCAGATGCTCCAAGCCACACAGCGGCGACATTTGCCGCGCGACTGCTTTGAAGCACGCCAGTTGCCGTGACCAGCATGACTAAGCCTCAAAAGACTGCCTCCGTCTAAAGCGGTACTGAAAAAAAAGCTGTGAGGTCATTCCATGCAGAGAGAGGCCTCAGCAAAGGTGCGACGACGTCGTTCCGAAGGTCGTTAACGAGGGCAATCACCATTGAAAGGGATGCATCAAGCGCCACTGCAGCTTGTCAGTCTTCTCCACAAATCGCACAAAATCAAGGGAGCCCGTCGTCTCGTGACGCCGCACCTACTGCCTCTGATATTAGTAGGCCGCCACTACCGAAGTCTTGGAGCCGCCGCGGTGGCTCAGTGGTTACGGCGCTCGGCTGCCGGCCCGAAAGACGCGGGCTCGATCCCGGCCGCGGCGGTCGAATTTCGATGAAGGAGAAATTCTAGAGGCCCGTGTACTGTGCGATGTCAGTGCACGTTAAAGAACCCCAGGTGGTCGAAATTTCCGGAGCCCTTCACTACGGCGTCTCTCATAGCCTGAGTCGCTTTGGGACGTTAAACCCCCTAAACTAAACCAAACTACCGAAGTCTTGCTCGCCCACTGGATCAGGGTAGTATTGCACGCGAGAAGCACACAACGCATTGCAAGTACTGTATGCGGTAGATCCTGTTCTTGCTGCAGTTCAGTTCATCAGCCAAATACCTGCACACGAATGGACATTGCAGTACCAAAGCAAACTGCACTGAGGAGGCTTAAGGAACATACTTTGACTTTCCTGCTCGCCTCTTCCCTCTTTCACTTCTCAATCCCTTTATACCTCTTCCCCAGTGCAGGAAGCCAACCGGAACAACCCCTGGTTAACACCCCTGCTTTCCCTCTTCAACTCTCTGTGTGTAAACCACTCAGAATGCAGCAAAAAGGCATTTCACTCTGGGCTTAATACCCGAGACACTTCAAAATTCAGCTGCATTTAAAATTGCGCCGGCGTTCTCACTGCTCACTGCTAAGCAGTGAGTCAAGGAAGGCGTTCTTAAAAACCAAGGTCTAAAGTTGCATGAATATATTTTCAACATGTGTCTATATTGATGGACTGTTGCTCTCTTGAAAACAATCCATTTCAAAGTAGCTTTCAAGTGTAACTATGAGCAGTGGTCCTGAAAAATAAAACCTTCTACACAGTAAATTCCTAAAAAATTTAGGCACTCACCAGTATTGAGATGCATTCTGGCGGTTTCTTTCATGACGTTCCCAAGAGCCGTGCCATCGCCCAATGAAATTGCAGCTAACACCTGGCCATCAACCTTCCTAGAAAAAGTTACATCCCACCTGTCGTCATGAAAAAAAATTTTGCTTTCTCATGTTAACCCCATCCCTTATGTAAAACCCCCTACAGGGGGTCTTTAAGGAAATAAAAATGAAATGAAATGGAAGCGTCATTCGCCAATGGGTCGCTAGTCACATAAGAGCGTGTTGTAGCCCGTCACTCTCAACCGTCGAAAGCTTAGGGCGCTGCCTTAGTGTCTTGTGCAAAGCTATAGCAGCGCTTTCTCTCTAAAAAGCACTTACGTAGCAGTGCGTGTTACGCTAAATATATGAATAAACAGCTAATCAAATTTCCCGGGCAATACGAAAGAAAAAAGGCCGAAAAGATGGCTTCAATAAGAAGGTTACTTTAGGAAGATTAATACAGCACTAGCCACTATTTCCAAGCAAAAATAGAGTAGAGTACTTTAATCCTCACACACACCAACTGCATGTACACACACCAACTGCATCTTTGCGCACATTGCGCCAGCCGTTACGCACTTTCAGGGAATCAGAGCGTGTGACAGCCACGCGTCGGGAAGCGCTGCCATAGAGGCACCGAGAATTGGTGGCACCAGGCGCATGCGCTGAAAGGGCAGGCGGCCGTGCACATTGCATATCCGCCTTAGCCGCCAATTATCACCGGCTGTCGCCGGCAGCGCTCTGCGCTGCGCAGCGTTCACGCACTCCCTGATCTCGTTCCAAGTGCGAAACAGCCAATGCCCACTGATCACTACGTTCCAGCCGCCACGAATCATAAGCACTGAAACAAAACAGAATGGATATAAAACGGGAGGACATCTCTAGTGTTATGCTCAACACCACATCAAGAAGCACATTTTGAAGGCCCAAAAAATCGAAAGCAAAATTCTATAAGAAATTTTCTCAAGAAAAATAAAGAACCGTACACAATCCAAGGATTGAAAATTACGAAGAGAGGGAAACTAGAAATAAATACTAAATGCGGTCTAAAGAATATTCATAAAGGCTCTATAGTTCGGCACTCTACCACAAATGAGCTCAGGCTACTCCATAGCCGCGTATTTTTGGGAAGAAGAAATAATTGAAATTCCATCTTGTACAAGAAAACCATGAGTTTCTTGGATTGATGTTGTTGTTCTGATGAAATCTATATGTTTTAGTTTCTCGTGAAGCCTTCTAATCTGCCCTGTTCGTAAGTTTCTTTTCATCCTGAAAGTGCCTTTGGGGGTAATAGACAACTGCGGGAGTTGAAACTCAAGTAACTCTCTTTATGTGTTTTAAATTTTTGTTATGTTGATTTTCTCATCTTTTGTTGTTAATAGATATGCAATAACCAACCATTTCATTCTAAATGGCATGTGTTAAATACACCAAGATATTTGCAGATTTTCGCGCGTAATTCTCATGGCTATAACAATTTGTATACAAAGATTCATGTGCCATACTGAGCACCAAGATTTAAATTTGAATGAAGCGATCTGTAGGGGGGCTGATCAGTTGCGCTTATGACTTATGACTGAAAGTACTGAATAATGAGCACAGTGCCTAAGGTAGACTCGTATGTGCTCAATAATGCCATTAACAAGAATAAGAAGGAGCTGTAATTCAACAAAAGATCCGTGCGATATTCCGGACGGAAAAATGCAACACCTGGCTCTTTAACTTGCATAAAGGCATTGTATTGTCGATCTGATCGGTTGGCGTCAATACAAGCAAGCATTAGATTAAATTCTTTTTCGTACAGTGGTTTCTGCCCCGAAATCAAGTTAAGTCAGAGAACCTGACTCCACCACACAAGTCACAGCCTCCTAATAAGCTCTTATAATCCACGGGTTTTCAGTTCTGCTATCGAATGGTAGACAATTCAGCCATTGTTTTTAGAGTTGTATGGACGAATGCCGTGTGAGAATCGATTTAGATGCAACTGCGTTCGCTCTGCGATTAGAGATCAAGTTCAAAACTTTGCGTTTTGTGGCCAGTGCTTATGGTGATCAATGTTTTGTTTTTCTCCGCGGGCAGCATAGTCTGCGAAGTGTCTATTTATAATGCCTCTTCCATGGTTCTGGCTTTCGGGATGCAGATTATTAATAGGCTGTACCAATCTAGACGTCCTAAAATTTGTTCCCAGCCTTGTGACATGCAGATATTCAGTGTCCAATATCCGTGACATATACAGGTCGAGAATCAGAAATAATTGAGCTGCCATCGTTCAGAAATAGTATTAAAGTGGTTATTTCTGCAGGTTGGTTATGATTCATCGTTAGCAAAGCACAGACAAAGAAGAAAGCAAAGAGGAAAGAAATATTTGTTTCGTTGTATGTCTCGGCGCTGATTTCAAAATTCAAATTGAAAGGTTATTTCTATTAAACATTACACTGAGAAGAGGAGACAATAGGAAAAAAGCTGCCTAAGACAGCCAAAAAACGAAAAGAAAACGAGAAAAAAGGGGACAAGTAGGCATGAGGCTCGCCGCACACATAACAAAAGAGAGTGGATATCATAAGAAACACAACACAAATTAACACAACATAAATTACAGAACGCACCACTTATCTACAATGCTACCACAAAACATTCGAAAATGCACATGACTGAAAGCAACGTATTGCTTGGGATTTCCTCTATACATATGTTATTTTCTGCAAGCATGTTAAGATAATATGCTATGTTATAGGATAGGTACTGTTTACCATATGAGCTGTGGCAAAAAGTTAGAAACCAGGGGAAGTGACATCGTGTATTGCACACTGGTGTGTACTGATGAAGATTAAAGGCTGCCAGAATGAGTTCATTATTTGATTTACCTGCGTATTTATGTACACAATAATATGAACTGGTGAAAAATATCAATACATAAAACACCAGATTGCCTATTGCATATTGCTACCATATTAAGCTATGAAAACGACTATGAGAACTCAATGACTTCCTGGCCTTTCGGACTGCCACACTGTCGCTCGAACCATACTCAGAAATTCTAGACAAGCACATTTTTTTTAACGAGAGGATTTTTATGAATATTCTCATATATCCTAAACTTTCTCCACAATACACTAAATATCCGTAAATCTCCCCGCGCCGGCTTGCACATTTTCCTATTAAAGGTTTTGCGATGTTCAAAAACATATCTCATGGGTTTTCTATTGCACTGTTAACTACTCTAATGAAGGGATGGACAACCTTTAAAAGAAATATTTTGCTACCCAACGGAGCAATCAACCATTACCTGCAATATTTGCATAACAGTACATTACAGTATTCCACATTAGCTTCCAGAAGTTTATGTCGGAGGTCCTGGAGTGTATGATCCAAATCACATAGTCTTTAGAGCGGTCATAATGTAGGAGTCGCTGTGAACTGAGGTGCACCAATGGCTATTTCCGGTGTTGGCTTACACCAGGCGCGATACCTGACATCACTTACACTGCTCCAGTGCAGCGATGTCATAAGCTGTATTCGCCACACCTGCAGCTATGGGAAACGAGGAGAATAGTTATTGTCAGAGAGTGGTGGTTCGCTGGTAGGCATAGAATTTCAGCAACAAGTCACAGCTGCACCTCCGCTCAGGAGCTTTCTTCTATTATTGGTTCTTGTATGGGGGCACTCTCAGACGGCATAACCTTCCAAGATACCACGATGATGCAGCTTTTCGCTTTCCGGCGATAGTGCTTCTTCGGTGGCTTTGGCTTCTTTTACTCACGAAGCAAGAAAGCGGTATATTTAGCCGATTCAGTACCGTATAATTCGGTTTCAGACTTCTTTGCGCTCATTGTTTTTATCAGGGAAAACTGAGGTGCCATTTTTCTATCATAAACGTCTTTAGAGGAGTCCAACTTCCTCATATCTTTTGTGGGCCTCTTAGTGCAGCCGACTGCACAAATCCACCGAATATGTAAGCAGGAAATTGTTTTCGGTGCCATTCCCGAAAGATTCAGGTGAGCATCATCCGGAAAAAATAGCGAAATTACTTAAAAAACTCCAAGCAGTATCGTAAGAATGGGCAAAAATCCAGGTCAAGAACGCTACTGCCCTTAGCCAGGGCAAAAGAAGAGGAGGTTAATGCAGCTCCCTGTTCGTGTTGGTGCTCCCTCCTAGGAGCTCTTTATTCAAACCCCCAACACTTGTGAATAAATGTAAATAGTATTTCCCCGTACCATCCTTGGTGGAAGTGCTCGGTGAAACGGAACTACATAGCGGACGATACCTACCACTTGAGGACAATGACTCAAGCATCCCCCAAGATTCGGCAGCATCGGTGTCCTCCGTCGTCCTCACTCACCCTCGTGATCCTGGACGCTTCTCTGGCGACGATGACGCCGACGTCGAGACATGGCTTCGCAGGTATGAACTGTGCAGTGCTAACAACCGCTGGGACGAAATTTTCACGCTTGCGAACATAGTTTTTTACCTCAAGGGCATGGCGTTCAAGTGGCATGATACCAACGTATAGACACTTACCAGATGGGCTGACTGCAAGCAAAAGCTTATCGACCTTTTCGGAAAACCACTTGGCAGGCAGCTTGCCACCAAAAGAGAACTTGCCAGTCGCGCCCAGTTATCCACAGAGTCATACGTCTCTTATATTCAAGATGTGTTTTCTCTGTGCTACACAGTGGATACAAAGATGAGCGAGGCTGCAAAAGTCGGACATGTGCTCAAGGTCATCGCAGTCGACGCCTTCTATCTGCTCATTCACAAAAACAGCGAAAAGATCGCCGACATCATAAAAGAATGCCGCCGCTTCAAGGACGCCAAAAGCCGACGGATCACGCAGCATATCGCACGCCTGCCTTACACGGCTGCGTCTTCCTCCTGCCAAGGTCTTTGTTCTCGGAACCAGCCGACCTCACCTGAGAACGTGACCCGTATTGTGCGCCGTGAGCTTGAAGCAATTGGTCCGGCTCTCTTAACAACTCCTGTGGCCGACCAGCCGTTGACCCTTCCTCTTATTCAAGCCGTCGTGCGAGAGGAAATTGCTAACTTGGGTTTCAACTCAGTCGCCGCTATTCATCCCCCCCCCAAGTGCCCGAAGTCCCTCCTCTTTAACCTGTCCGGCCTGTTTACGCCACACCTCGACCACGCAATCCCTCCGAGTGGCGTAGGCCTGACGACAGGCCCATGTGTTTCAATTGTTCCCGTGTAGGCCACATCGCCCGTCACTGCCGTAGTCTATGGTACGCCTCCCAGCGGAGCCGTTCCTCGACTCCCCATTCTCGCCCCGAAGCTGCCCGCTCAAGCTCTTTCTCGCGACCCTTGAACCCATCAAGCCCCACCACCGACGTCTCGCCGCCCCGCTTCAGCCGCTCACCATCCCCACAGCGCCGCCAGCCCCGTTCGCCGCAACGACCAGGCGCTTCCTCTCCTAGCCCCTACGGACGATCACAGGCGGAAAACTAGCTTCTGCAGTGTCTAGAGGTGATGCTGCAGTGACGACCCGGCCCCAGAATCCTCGTTTAGTTCTTCGTGCCCCGCGGAATTTACTGACCATACAACTCGATGGAGTTGCCGTCTCTGCTCTGGTTGACAAGGGCGCCCACATTTCTGTGCTGAGTTCTGACCTACGTCGCCGCCTCCGCAAAGTACTGAAGCCTGCTCCTACAGCCGTTGTTCGAGTTGCCGATGGCACAATGTCGCTAGTCCTCGGCCTGTGTGCTGCTCGTGTGACGATTTGTGATCGCCAAACAACCGTGCTCTTTACCGTTCTCAACCATTGCCCTCATGAAATCATACTCCGCCTTCATTTCCTTAGTGAGCACGCAGCCCTTATTGACTCTGATACAAGTGTTGTTGAGTTGAACCTACCATTCCTGTTAGAACCACCTGGCCCAGTCATGCACCGTCTCTGTACTGCTGAGTTCACCCGCTTACCACCTGCAGCCGCTACTTACGTATTGTTTAAATCTGTTCCACCCCTTCCCAACGGCCAGTATGTCATCACTCCTGACCTTGATTTGCCCGTAACAAAGAGTGCTGCCCTTGCACACACAGTTTTCACAGTATCGGCAAACAGCGCATGTCTACCTGTTCTCAACTTCAGTACGCAGGTCCAGACGCTTCCTCAAGGCATGTGCCTCGCCACGCTGTCCCCGACCGACGAGTACGTGGTCAGCAGTCAAAAACTGTGTATCGCCCTCTTCGGACTGTCATTTCACTGCTATTTCGAGACCTGACTATTATGCCAATATGATCGTTTCCGATCTCTCCGCTGACCAAGCACAGGCGCTTACCCATTTACTGGCATCCTCTCAGGACATATTTGATTTCAATGACCGCCCTTTAGCGCGTACGACTATTGTGCAGCATCGTATCAACACCGGTTACGCCGCTCCTCTGTACCGCCGGCCTTACAGGGAGTCCAGTTCCGAACGCCAAGTGATAAAAAAGGAATCGAGAAGATGCTCGCTAAGGACATCAACGAACCGCCCTCCAGTCCTCGGGCCTCTCCCATCGTCCTTGTTAAAAAGAAAAACGGCAGTTGGCGATTCTGCGTTGATTACCGCCACCTGAACCGCATCCCAAGAAGAGACGTGTACCCACTCCCAAGGATCAATGACGCTCTCGAGTGCCCCCACGGATCTCAATACTTTGATTCCATTGATCTTCATTCCGGTTTTTAGCAAATCGCCGTTTATGAACATGACCGCGAAAAAACAGCTTTTGTCACACCTGACAGTTTATACCAGTTCAAAGTCATGCCGTTCGGACTTTTTAATCCACCAGCTACCTTCGAAAGAACAATGGACTCGTTCCTTCGCGGATTTAAGTGGACTGCGTGTATGTGCTACCTCGATGATGTTGTCTTCTCGTCCACCTTTGCCTCGCACCTTGAACGTGTCAGCAGTATCCTGACTGTATTTCGTTCGGCTGGGCTACAGCTCAACTCGTCCAAATGCCTTTTCGGCCGCCGGCAACTCACCATTCTTGAACATCTCATCGACGCCTCGGCGTACGTCCTGATTCCGCTAAAATTGAAGCGGTGCAACACTTTCGTCGTCCACAGTCCCAGAAGGACGTGCGCAGTTTTCTTGTGCTGTGTTCCTACTTTCGCAGTTTTATTCAAGATATTCCCCTTATCGCTCGGCTCCTCACTGACCTACTGAAGACTGACACCGAGTTTACCTGGGGCCCTGATCAACAAAATGCGTTTTCCACGCTTGTCCGCCTGCTGACGTCATCACCGATTCTGGCACATTTTGATCCCGCGGCCCCTACTGATCTCCGCACAGACGCCTGCGGCTACCGGATCGGAGCAGTGCTTGCACAACGCTCCCGGGGTCCAGACCGCGTCGTTGCGTATGCTAGCCGCCTGCTTTCACCTGCAGAGCGAAATTACTCGATTACCGAACGGGAGTGCCTCGCCCGGGTTTGGGCTGTAGCTAAATTCCGGCCATACTTGTTCGGGTGTGCTTTTCACGGACCACCATTATGTGTTGCAATTGTTTTTCCTTAGGCGGTAATTTGGCTGTCTTTAGGATGTGGAGCGCTGCCCCCCCCCCCCCCCTATTTTGCTATTCATGTAGTCTGCGAGTCTGTTAGAATTATTAGGGACCTTTGAGCACGGTAGCCCTCTGCCGCCGCTAGGGAAATGGCAGCCACTGCGGCCTCCTCAAGCGTGCCATCCCTGATAGCTGCGCTGGCTATTTCTTTGAGCTCATGATTAATTGCCGTTGCAACCGCTCTATTTCTGTTATGTTGTCTAGTTCACCCGTATGCAGCCGTATCCGTGTACGTAATGTTTTCTTTGTTGGCTAGGTTCTGTTGCACATACTGTGCCCTAGCCTCTCGTCGCTCTTTGTGCAGGTTCGGACCGATATTTTTGGGAATTATTGCTACCTTAATTGTTTGCCGCAGTTCATCGGGTATTCGTTTTGATCTTTTTATCTCGGACAGTGCACCCTCGTAGCCGCATCTTTTGAGCACCTCGGTCTCTGTTTAGGTCTTTTTTTTAGCCTCTGGAGCTCAGCTACGAGTTGGGCCTCCCTTAGCTCCTCAAAGGTGTTATGCAGACCTAGAGCCATTAGCTTCCCTGTCGAGGTTGATTCCGGTAGGTGTAGCGCTGTTTTGTATCCTCTCCTAAGTATCGTGTCCGCTAGCTTTATTTCTGCTTTGTTGCAGTTGTAGTACGGTATGCTGTATGTAATTCGGCTAACCACTAGGCTCTTTACGAGCTTAAGCGTGTCGCTCTCCCGCATGCCGTGTGTTTTCCTAGAGACCCTGGTTATCATGCGGGCGACCTGTGTCGCAGCGTTCTGTATTAGTCTTAGCGCCTGCGTGCACCTTTGGTTGGACTGAATCCACATCCCTAATATTCTGATGGTTTTTCTTTCCGGTATGAGTTGCGCTTCAAGATAAACATTTAGTTTTAGTTATTTTGTTTCCGGTGCGGATCGGTTGAGTTTATCTCGCCAGACCCTTAGTTGTTCTGATTTTTCCGTCGAGCAAGCCAAGCCCCTGTCTCTAACATTATTTTCTACGCACGTTGCAACAGCCTACCCTGGCTGCTGCGCACGTAACCATGTCCTTTTCGCTGAGTGAGCCCTCCGTGACCCACACAGTGATGTCGTCCGCATACATTGCATGCCTTATGCCTTCTATGGTTTCTAGCTGTCTAGCGGGCTTAACCATTGGTATGTTAAAGAGTATGGGGGAAATCACTGACCCTTGCGGCGTTTCCTTATGAGGTGTCTGAAAGCTCTTGGACCTGATTTCCCCGAGCCCTATTGTAGCCGCTCTATTTGTGAGGAAAGCTCTTACGTATCCGTAGATTCGTTTCCCGCAGTTCACATCGTCCAGGCCTGTTAGTAAGGCTTCGTGGCTAACGTTATCAAAAGCTCTCTTTATGTCTAGGGCCATGATTATGCGTTCGCCGCATCTGGGTACGTTGGTTAATATTTCGTCCTTGATCTGCAGCAGGACGTCTTGCGTGGACAGTTTTGCCCTAAATCCAAACATGCTATGGGGGTATAGCTCGTTTTCCTCCATGTAATCTTGCACCCGCCTGATTATAATCATTTCGTAAAATTTTCCCAAGCACGAGGTTAAAGATATCGGCCTGAGGTTTTCTATCTGCAGTGGTTTACCTGGTTTGGGAATCATTACTATATCCGCGTGCTTCCACTCTTTTTGAACAGTCTCTGATTCCCATAGCTTATTAAAGTATTCGGCCAGGTCTTCAATCATTCTGTGGCTTAGGTTACGGATGAGTGCGTTTGTAATTTTGTCCACCCCTGCGGCTGTATTTTTTGTTGTGCTTCTAACTGCCGTGCAGACTTCTTCCCTAGTTATGGGTTTGTCTAATTCTTGGTTTTCCCGTCTTCCGTAGTGTTCGGTGTACGCTGCTGGGTCGCTTTTGCCGAAGCATTTCTGCCTAACTTTTTCTATTAATTCCGAATCTAGGCCTTGAAATTCATGGACCAGTCTGTGGATCGCCTTATTATTTTCGTTTTTGGTTTTAGTTGGATCGAGGAGGGCTCTGAGTATGTGCCACGTTCTGGCTGTACCTAGAGTGCCGCAAAGCGAGTTGCTGAATTGCTGCCAATTCGTTCTCGCTAGTTGTTCCGCGTACTCCTCTGCCCTCTTGTTTACTTCCTCAATTTTCACTTTTAGCTTCCTATTGTATCTTTGCTTTTTCCACCGTTTGGTGAGCCCTTTGCGTGCCTCCCATAGCCTAAGGACTTTGGTGTCCACCTGGGGTCTCTGCTCTGTCCTGTCTATCTCCCTGCTGTAGGTGCGTTGTCTTTGAGCATGTTCCCCCATGCCTCAAACGAGTCTATTCCCTCGGCTGGGTTTTCTTTGCATGCCTGTCTGAACGCATCCCAATCCGTAATTTTGGCAGTGCCGATTCTCCGCCTGAATCTGCTGGCTGTAATCTGCGTGCTGATAATATAGTGGTCGCTACCTAGGTTTTCATTAACGTTTTCCCACGATGTTTGTCCCGTTATTTTGACGTACGTCAGGTCTGGACAGGTGTCCCTGCACACGCTGTTCCCGGTCCTAGTGGGGGTACATGGGTCCGTTATAAATTGGCACCCCGTGGCTTCCGCCGCTTCTTTTATATTCTTGCCCCTTTTTTGTCTGCTCTGCCATAGCCCCAACTTGTGTCTCTGGCGTTAAAGTCTCCCACTATTACCAATTTGTTTCCTTTGGCTATGCTGCTTATGCCGTGGAACAGTTCATGGAATTTCGTGTCCTTCTGCTGTTTAGGGGAGCTGTAGATGCTGACTACGAAGGTGCTGCTGCCCTGCTTTTTCTTTTTTGCAACTATCGCTGTAATTACGTGTTCTACTTCCGTGTCGGCTATGCTGTTGTGCATGATTGCGACTAAGTTCTTACGTATGAGCGTTGCGGTTTTGGCGCTTTCTGGGTACATGTATGTCGTGTATCCTTGCAGCGTTGGCGTCATATTCGTTTCTTGTAACGCTATTACATTGGGTGAGGTTAGTTGATTGTTTATGAATTGCTGTAATAGTTCTCTCTTTTTCCTATATCCTCTGCAGTTCCACTGCCATATTTCTAGCTTTTCGGTGATTTGACTACCTTTAATTGTACTAGCCATGATTAATTTTCTAGATTCGAATCCTGCAGTGGGCGTCGGGCATTAAATTTGTCCTTTACGCCTTCCGTTATTCTTTGTTTGCGCTGGCTGCGTATTTCAGCATCCATCATTCCCATGCGCTGATCAATAGCCTGGATATTTTGTTGCATGTTTTCTAGAATTTTTGGTTATACCTGCTAGGTCCCCTGCCTTACCTGTTTGGATTCGTGGTTGCGTCTCTGGAGAGGGAGTGCGTGCCCTCTGGTCCCTAACTTGACTCGCAAACTCGTCGAGTTTCCTATTCTGTTCTTCTATTAGCTTGTAACAGTCGCTTAGTTGCTGTTTAAGCTGTTTGACTTCTTTCTCTAACTGTTTCTTTCTTTTGCTAGGGCTGCTCTTATGTTCATTGCTTTTGTCTCCCGATTACGGAAACAGTGATTTGGGAGGGCCTGCCTTCCAGCTCACCTTGGTGCCTCTGCCCTGGCGGGGTTGTCCCTTCTTTTTCTTCTGCTGCTGCTGGCTGCACTTGACCGGGGCCAGCGGCGGGAAGGAACTGCTCCGGGACCTTCTCCGGGACCGGCTCTCGGACTGATTCCGTGGGCCTCGGTTCCGGCTCCGAGATCTGCTCCTGGACCGGCTCGAGTCTCGATCCGAGCTGAACCACCGCGGCCGGCGCTGGCGTTTCGGTTGGTCCCTCCTGCTGCCGTGGTTGTCTCTGTATACGGGGCCTCGCAGTTCCCTTGGCCGCTTGAGTTGTTCTCGACACTCCCTCGCTCCGGTGACGTCCTCGCCGCCGCAGTTGAGGCACTTCGGTTGGCAGGTGTGGCCCTCCGCTGGGTTCTGTGCGCCGCACTGTCGGCAGGTCCTGGCATTCGGCGTTGGGCAGACGTCCGACCGATGTCCCTGCTGATGGCATACATGGCACACTTGCCGCGTTGGGCGGTACGGGTAGCAAAAGTGTCGCCGCTTTCGAATATAACTTGTCTCGAGATGTATGGTCCATCGAAGGTGATTAACGTCGTCTTTGTTTTTCCCAACATCCCGGCCCCGACGATCGTTACGTCTTGGGATCGCAGCCATAGGTTTTCCTTGAGATGGCTTCCCGGCGTTCCGGCCGGGAGCCCGTGGATAACTCCTCTTTTAACTTCTTCTGGGACTGCAGCGTAGGCGTTCACTTGGTAGACCTGACCGTCCATGTGAAGGGCGGTGATGTTCCGAATTAGGTTTGTGACGTCTTCGTTTGGTGTGCTCGCGATGAGCCCCGCCGCTCCCGAAAGGAGACGTCAAGATTATAATTAGACCCAAAGACGGGCTATCGGTGAAGAACCTAACCGGATATGAGGTAGCACGCTCCATTATACGGGCCAGCAACGGCAAGTGCAAAACCAAAGACTTCATCGTGAGACTTCGCCCGGGCTCAAATATTATCATCGCGAGCATCACCATCGCCACGTCACCTACGAACCGGAATCACTCGTTCTTCTGTGGTCTCTTTCCGTTGGTCTCTCTGAGAAACTTTTGTCCCCCTACCATGGCCCTTATCGTGTGGTGCGTCAGGTAACCGACGTCACGTATGAAGCTGCTCCTCATACGCCTGCATCCTCATCATGTAGATAACCACCGATATTTTTCACGTCATGCGCCTAAAGCCCTACAACGTCGCTTCGCGATCACGGGCCTAGCGCCGAGACAGCGCTCGTGCCGCCGGGAGTCATGTTACGGCGAAGTGGCAGTGGAAGACGAGGTTGCTTCTCGCGTGAAAGGACGAACGAAAAAGAATAGTTCAATGCAGCTCCCTGTCCGTATTGGTGCTCATGTCGATTCTTATCAGGTTGATTCTAATGATAAAATGTGAATTCACGGCTTTTACATTTCCTTCTTTCACCTTTTTTCTCCAAATTTGCACCTTCACAAAATTATCCAATTATTCCACTCCTTACCCATGTGTGTATTTGTATCAGCAATGTACCCTGGCAAATCCCCCACCGTGGGTACGTGCCATTCAACCAGAGGCCATCATCATCATCATCATCATCATTGGTGCTCCCTGCTAGGAACTCTTTATTCCAACCCCCAATACTTGTAAATAAATGTAAATAGTATTTACCTGTAAAAGTATTGTCCTGGTATTTGTGCCGGCGATGGTAAGAAAGAGACGTTTTAGTACCATTTAGTGACATGAGCCAAGTGCGGTACTAATCCGAGATGCGAACAAGAGCTTCTTGAAGGATGGTGATGTCAGTTTGCTTAATATTTGGGCGGTAAATAACACAATCATCCGCAAATAGTCGAAACCTAGACTTGATGTTACAGGGTAAATCATTCATGTATAAAAGAAATAGAAGTAGTCCTAAAACAGTGCACTGGGGAACGCCAGACAAGACAGGAGAGAGGTATGACGATTGGGAATTAGAGTGGACGAACTGATAGTGGTAGGAAAGCTGGAATCCAATCCAGACCCGAGGGATGTTGATTTAAGCTTTACAGTTTATGTGTTAGGCGCCTATGGAAGACTATCAAAAGCTTCTTCAATATCTAGGAACATGGAATCTGTGGGAATGTTACGATCGAGGCATGCATGTATATCACGAATAAAGAGGGCAAGCTTGGTGTCACAGGAATAACTTTTACGGAAGCCGTGTTGGTTAGGTTGAAAGAAGTTATTCGATGATAAGAACTGGGCAGTATGTGAATATATTATATGCTTCATGATTTTACAACAAACACTGGTTAATGGAATTGGCCTATAGTTAAGTGGTGAAGTTCGGTTACCTTTCTTGAAGACTGGAATGACCGTCCTGATCTGGAAGTCACGTGGTAATAAGCAGGAAGAAAGCGACCACTGAAAAATTACAGATAAAATGATACTACAAAGCTATGGCGTGTTTTGAGAACTTCAGCGTTGCTACCGTCAACACCTGCGGTTGCACAATTGTTTAGTGTGCCTAAGATTTTAGCAATACTGCAAGGTTGTAAGATAATGTTTTCATAGGCGGATGGAGAACGTATGCGGCTCCAGGGAGGCTTTCGAGAGGTTCCTGGGTGAATACGGAGCAAAATGTGTCGTTTATCGTATTTGGAACGTCTGATTCGGAAATGTAAACTCCAGAATTGCCAATCAGTAAGAGAGAGAGAGAGAGAAGTGGTGGAGGAAAGGCGGGGAGGTTAACCAGTAAAATGTTTCGGTTGGCTACACTGCACTGGGGGAGAGAGATGAGGGTGCGTAAAAGAATAAGTAGAGAAATGCGGTCCGTAGCAAGCACTGTAAGTCACAGGCCTCTGCAGCTGTAGTCTGCACACATTGAGGGCTACCGACTGCTGCGACCTGAGTAGAACAGATCCAGGACCCTGAACTACAAGGCAGCGCAGACGTTTCAGTGTCGAGAAAGGCTGTTTGCCGTTGCGGCTGATAATGTTGATGACAACGTAAGTATCGGACTTCTTCTGGGAAGGATGAGGCTGGGGGGGTGCGTTGTGTCAGCTACTGGACAGCTGCAAGCACTTGATTCTACAAATCCAGCATCTGCAGTGCATTCTCTGCAGCTGGCATGTACAAGCAGGAAAGCAGGACACGCATGGCATTCACGATTGGCTTCAGCATTGCAATCACTTGCTCGTCTACGACCTAGTCCGGTTTCTGAGCTACTACCCGACCAGCAGTAGGCTCAACCCACTGGGTGCGCGGTGACTGCTCTATCATTGAGGGTGCTGGGTGCTTCGGGAGCAATGGCCAAGTCACTTCTCAGTCCCGGTCTTGGACCGGAGTTGTGACTTGTGCTGTGCTCAATTAGCAATGGTCTCGAGATTCTGAGTACGCAATACCTGCTTGGTCACTGCGGGTGTTTGTCGCTCAGGCAGGGTTTGCCAAGGCCCGTCTGTTACAACCGCCTGTGCCTCGCCAGTCATATTGCTTCCAATCCTTAGATGTAGTATGCGGAGGGGGAGGAGTAGTTGCGGAAATTGTTGGACGGTCGTTTCGAATGCTCCCTACACAATTGGAAGGTCTGTGACGAGGGCGACGGCGTCGTCGCACTTTAGAGACTGCTTCTCTGTGTGTGGAATTGTCTCTTGTGATTTATTTTAGTATCGCCATTTCCCTTTTCAGGCGAGGACCATTTTTTGAGGCAGCGTCATGAGGGCCGCGGCAATTGGCGAATGTAAGGACTGTTGCCCGGCAAGAAACGCGGCTGTGTGGCTGAGTACACCGTGGGCACACGATGGGGAAATTGCACACACTACTCACGTGTCCTATCTTCATGCATTTCTGGTCCTGGAGAGGCTTCGAGACGAAAGGCCTAGCTACATGCTGAAAGTGCCCAACCTTCACGTACGTTGGAATGCAGTCCCCTTGGAAGGTCAACCTGATGCACTTTGTCCTCCAAAGACGCTGAGCTGGCAGTATGGCTACGCCGTCGGTAGCTGGTTGTATCAAAATGAGCAGATCAGAGTCGCGGATGGCTGCGTCGACGTCGTAAAATACGCCTGCCGTATAACCACTGCCTAAAAGGACATGGGAACGAACGCTGATGCCACCGTGCGTTCTGATCTTTCTCAAACTCTCAAGCACGTTGCGGTTCATGACACCAATGGCGATGACATTCCTAACGATTCACCCTCACATCTTTAATTGCTCCCGGGACGCGAGCCTCCAGGAACGCAGACGTGGCTTGCCTATTGATGTGGTAGAAATTGTCGATGGGAGTCTCTGGCACAAATAGGACAGTATGTGCCAATTATCCTCGCTCTATAGTGATCATGGACGTACTCGACAACGACGAGTCGTCACCTTTGTGCAGTCTCCGATTAGCCTTCTTGGTAAATTAATTCTAAATCTTAACTCTATTGGCCTTCCTGAGATATTAGTTACCTGGGTTTCAGACTATTTAAGTAACCGTAGGCAGTATGTCTCAATTGATGGAGAGGAATCGGAAGCTCCTGCGGTCACTTCTGGAGTTGCTGAGGGGAGTGTACTTGTACCTTTATTATTTTTGCTGCATATTAATGACATCGTCGACACGACTGTTCCTCGCGTAGAGATTAGTTTGTTTAGTAAAGTGGAAAGTTGGGCCTGTTGGTAACGATTCATCTAAAAACAACGCATGAAAACACAGGGAAAACAGGACGGACAAGAGCGCTCTTGTCCGTCTTGTTTTCCCTGTTTTTCACGTTTTTGTGCGCAGTTTTTAATATGATTCGTTTGTTTGTGGACAATTGCTTGCAGACCCGCTGTTGTAGTCTCGAGATTGACCTAAATACCTCTCTGACATCTTTGCATGGTGCCAGCAATGGGATATAACTCTAAACAAAGAAAAAACAAACTTCCTGCGTGACAAGCAAAAAAAAATACTATTTCTGACCACAGGTATAATTTTGGACAAACACCACAACATGAACTATCCAGGTTTAGATACTAAAGCATAACATTAACTAACACTCTGTCCTGGAATTCGCATGTGGAAAATACCTGCTCGTCCGCCTTTCGTAAAATGTTTTGTTTAATAGATAAAATTTGCAATGCCCCCTCTCAGGTTAAACTGCTGGCTTATAACTCACTAATCACGCCTAAGCTCAAATATGCATTCGTGGCATTGGATCCTTATACATTTACCAATATTATGAAACTAGAAACGATCCAAAGAAAAGCCGTAAGATTTGTTTATTCTAAATTTTCACTTTCTGATTCTTCGTCTGAGCTAATTAAATCTAACTGTAATCCATTAGCCACCCGATTCTAGGCCGATCCCCCATTGTGGGTATGTGCCATCTTTTGATAGGCTAACAACAACAACAACAACATAATCCAACCTCTTGAGGCAAGAAGAAGAAATATTCCACGGGAATTACTTTCCTGGCTCATAAATTAAATACTGGCGATTCATCCTGCACCCCACTTGTCATTTTCAGCTACACGCATCACACGTCACCGCCATCCCGGTTCACTTACGTCATACTTTGCTAGTACTGACACTTTTAAATTTTCTTTTTTGCCGCGTACCATAAGCCAGTGGAATTCACCGACACGATGAATATCAGCGCATAGTCATTGGGCATGCCTTTCTTACTTTTAGTTTTTCTGTTTCATTTTACTTGATATCATTGTATCTGTAATATTTAAAATGTATTTGTTCTGCTTGGATCTGTAACATTACCTGCAGTATGAAATATATAAATAAATTAAATATTGCTCTTTGAGACTCGCAAAAGCGGAGCACCGAACAGCCACCCGCTCTTATCATTTGGTTGTGCGGTTACCGCTTACCATGTTACGTAAAATTAGACATATTCAGTGAGACTGGAAAAAATGGTATGCCACGCTCGTATGTGTTTCGGTATACTAATCATCGGTCTGTGTGACATTCAGCACCGTCTAACGATCCCTCGAGCAAGTTGGGCGCCATGTACAGTGGCTCTCTGGCGGCTGTAATTCAGCGAATATCTCCGAGTTGACGAAGCTACACCTGTACGACTATCCTTGTGATTTCATTTTGTTACGCGCTTAAGTGCACACACGCGTCTTATCACCCCAATGTTTGTGATTTCATGACAGCACATTGGTAATGGAAGCATGGTTTGCGAATTCTGCTACGTTATCACCTTTGGCCTCATTTCGTCGGGAGCTGAAAGGAAATATACTTTATAGCAGTGGAAAGATTGTTGTTGGTGACATGTAAGCACCGTAATATAGATTATTTTTAATAATTTAAGGAACTGCAAATATTCAGTGGCGGCGAACAGAGCTCTTTTTGAACTGTGAAATGAAATCAAAGCCACTTCGAAATTCAAGTTTTTCATTCATTTGTTTTCCATGTCCATAACTTAAATAGGAAAGGCCGCTTGATTCCCTACAATAATACTGCTACAGAGACAATTCTTGCTTGGGAACTTAAAAGAAGGGATACCATGAGCCTGCACGGAACTGTTGACACAGCTTGGTTCTACCTTTCTTGCAGGCTTTGAAGACAAATGATCCTATTTACTTGTACTTACGAACCAACTCGAGCTTGTATAAAAATTTGGAATGCGTGAATATTACGCAGTATAAGCACCACGAACACCACAAATACTTCTTTCAAAAGGATTTCCTAGAGGAAGGAAAAAGGTAAGTGCAACCACTTGCTCCTCAATGAAAGAGAACAAGGAATTGGAGGGGAGCAGCTATCTGCACAAAACGAAATGATATTTAGCTGTACTTTGGATGACGGGCTTATTCTTCACATTTAGGCTGACGTCTCTGCCGTGATCACTTAAATAAAATGCAGGCTTTGTCATTGATTAAGAAAAGTTAAATCAATGTTGGGGTGCTTGCGGCACTGCCGATCTTATGGCTAACACGCCGTATCCTCGTTCCGCCCAAATCTTTGTGTGCCTTGTTGCATTCGTCGAAATCAGCGCCTGACCAAAAAGCGGAGGTGCTCCAGTTCTGTGCGCCATCGCCAACGGTGTGACGAACGGCCACAACGCGGGCGCCTTTGTTTCCCTCGGCAGTAGTAACCTCCGCATCACTTCGTCAGTGACATCGGCACCGGAATCAATAGCGACGGAACATTTAAAGGGCCACGCCACCTGGTCATTCTTCAGTAGTACACAATATATGTGCGGAGATCACCAGGGAAGTAAGAAAAGCGCAAATTTGGAGGCTTAGCTCCTCAATAGCAGGCAGGCAGAGATCCGCAATGACCTAGTGGAGAGCGAGAGGAAACCCCCCTATACCGCAGAGCTAATCCCCTTAGACGTACGGAGGCATCTCAAAAGTGCCAATATACCTAAGAACATGCACCCGGAGCATGATAAAGAAAGGAGAATACATAGAGTTCGAACAATAATGAACAATCTTGCCCGGGACACGCCGGGTAACATAGCCTTCTGCAACGCAGCCTGTGGGTCCGATGGCGCCTTCATCATTGCCTCCGTTGATGGGAATGGGGAGAAAGTGACAGTAGCATCAATTAACACTCGGAATGCGTTAGTGGCAGGGGAGGCTGCTATTGCCATAGCGTGCGTCAGTACCAAAGCCAAGATCATCTTGTCGGACAGTAAGACAGCTGTTCACAACTTTTGTAAGGGGGTGGTCTCTTGTAAACAAGCCAAATTACTAAGAAGATACCCCTCAAGCAGAGAGGTCTCCCTCATATGGGTTTCTGCTCATGAGGGCATTCCAGGGAATGAGGCTGCTCACAACTTTGCTCGAGAATTATACATCTGGGCTGATCTGGAAGTACCCCTGAGTGGGAATAAAGACCCTCTCGTAACATATAAAGAACTACCGGAAACACCAAGACTGGATAGGAGGACACTCTCACTTCCGGATAGGTCACTTACACCAAAGGAATGCAGAGTCCGGAAGAGGCTTCAGGTCAACAGATTCTTTCCGTACTCTATACTACACGATGAAGACACTGCGAAGCCTGAGCTCTGCAATAGCTGCCACAGAATGACTTCGCGAAATCACTTATTTGGCAGTATCAGGATTCTCTTGGGGCTAAATCACAAAGCATCCCAGACCTTGCCACCTGGGAAGAGCTGATCCAGAGCCACGACCCGGACCAACAAAAACTCCTCATCCATCAGGAGGAGACAGCTTACTACAAGACACTCTCCGCGGTCTCCGGTGCTGAGAGCCGGCCGGGAGGCACCCCGTGCTATTTGCTGCGCCCAGACCGTGAGGCCTCATGACGACGGGAATAAAGTTCATTCATTCATGTCATTCATTTTTCAGTAGCCGTGAGTACGATAATACCGTTTACGTCATGACTGACGTGCTGCCCATCCAATTCTGTGAGGTTCGTAATACATGCTCACTGTTTGTGAAACGTACTAGCAATCTTTATCTTTTTCTGTTGCCATGCCTCCTCACTTTGTGCGATAAATTCGAAGAATGTACTAAGGTTGCGATAAGTTTGTTAACCTCCGGCGATGTCGAAAGTAAACCTGGCTCTAACCTTATGCTACTAGGGCTGGTCCCGCCAATGAGCAAGACTGCGAGCAACAAATTCTAAGGTAACTAAAAGACCTAAAACGTGAGTCTGGAATCGTTTTTCAAGCGCAAGCTGACTTGCTTGTCGCCGTAAATGATGTTAAAGCAGCGCAACAGTCTATGGAAGCTAGATTTGTTGAAATGGACGCCCGTCTGCCAAACGTTGAGGCTAGATACACCAATTTTGAAAAAAAAATTGAGTAAAGTTCTTTGCATACTGAGGTAACATTTAACAGCGTCGTGCAGCAAAACCGATAAAATAGAGTCTCGGCTTTGCTACCTGAAGGACAGGTCTATTCGTAATAATCTTGTTTTTCACGGTGTACAAGACAGCATTCAATCATGGGATGAAACTGGAAAAAGAATTGTAAACCTGTTAACAGGAAACATTGATCCCGCTCTCACTGAGAAAAAAATTGATCGTGCCGACAGACTCGATGGCCCGTATTGTGAAAGCAAGAACAGACCGGTGATTGTCAGATTCAGTCATTTTAAGGTTCAGGATAAAGTCTTTCAAGAGCGGTCTAAAATAAGACTCCGACGTTTCTGTCGCCAAAGGTTCTTCCCCGACTACCAGGTATGCAAGAAAAAAGCCTACAGAGTTTGCAAAGACTCTTCCAGAATCCCCCTTTTTCGAGCCTCGTTATGACATGCTGCTTGTTAATAACAAAACTTTCTATATTTATGACCGCGAAAGTGACACCGTGGACACGCAGACAGCTAGAGCGCCAACTGACACCCACCAGAGCGACCACGGTCCCGCGGCTAACACTCGCTTGCACTCTAGAGGATCATCGCCAACTACAGGGCCACAACTTGATAAATCGTAAAAATTAATATGCGGTACTTGTGAGCTTTCTTCCATTTCATGCATCCCAGCTATCTTCACAAACATTCGTAGCGTCATGAACAAACGGGATGCCCAAAACTCTGTTGTATGCGCAAGTGACGCTGACACAGTTGTTCTAACTTAGACATGGGTCAATCCAAAAGTTTCTAGCGCGAAAATTTTCCAGGTACCAAAGAAATACAGTGTATAGCGCGGCGATCGAGACTCTCGACAAGGCGGTGGCACACTGATAGCAGTGTGAAACGAAATTCCTTCTTTTCCAATCTTTACTAAGTGCGATTTGGAGCTAGTCTGGGTCTCTATCACCGTCAAAAACATGCGAATAATCCTTGGTTGTTGCTATCGTCCCCCGAACGCTCCAGCTACTTTTGCTGACAATCTTTATGACTCCATCAATTCAGTGGTTTCTCGTTATCCCGCAGCCCCCATTGTACTCCTCGGGGATATTAAATTTCATAATATCGTCTGGTCTGGTTCTTATCCCTGTCTCAAATCTACGTCTTCACGGTGTCAAGATTTCTTAGATTTATGTTCAACTTTTCATCTAACGGAAGTTGTAACGTGCCCCACAAGCTGTAATGTGCATTCAGGCAGCACCCTGGATTTATTACCTTATACGCACTCGGGTTTTGTATCTCCTATCACCTACTAATCTGGCTTGAGTGATCACTCACTGCTTCATTTCGACCTCACCATTTCACTCCAACGTGGTAGCTCAGTGGTGAAACTAATTCGTGATCACAAAAAAAGAAACTTCTGATGCTATAAACTCTAAGCTGGCCATTTATTTGGACTCGTACTTTGCAGAATTCGACCAGAGAAGTGCCCACGAAATCTGGTACCTCTTTTGCAATACAATAAGGAATTCACGAATGCACCTGTACCAATAAAACATATCCGATCTAACTCAAATGTTCCATGGTACACTAACACACTGAGACGCCTTTGCAACAAAAAAAAACGACTTTTCCATTCCACAAAGCGTTTGAACAATGCCGGTCGCTGGGAGGCGTACTCGACGGCTGAAGTACATTACCTCAAAGCTGTGCGTGACACTAAAGAGTTTTTTTAATAATAATGTTCGTTCAATGTTACTAAATGTCCGAGAAAATTTTTGAATATTGTTAATTCACGTGATAACAGCGCGATTTCGCTTAACAATGATGATGGAGAACCCCTGTCGTCATCTGTGTGTGCCTCGCCATTGAACCATGTGTTTTCAAATATTTTTTCTTTATCGACGCGAAGTGCGCTTGAAATTATTTTGCAATATAATTTTTCTCCGATGCCTTCCATTGTAGTTGACCCTGCTGGAATTGTAAAATTAATTGATTCATTTAAAATTTTTTCCTCATGTGGCATTGCCAAACAAATTCAATTCCAAGTTCCTGAAACAAACCAAAATCCATTCATCTGTATTCCTTGCAAAACTATTCCAGCAGTCACTCGACTATGGGATTTTGCCGAAGGACTGAAAAATCGGGAAGGTTAGTCCTCTTCATAAAGAAGGTAGCAAATTATCCCTTTTAAATTATCGACCCATATCGCTGACCAGTATTCCCTGTAAATTATTGAAGCATGTATTATATTTCCATATCTATCGCTTTTCGCACTCTAATTCTTTTCTTACATCGGTTCAACATGGCTTTCGCCCTTCCTTCTCATGCGAAACTGAGCTCCTTCATTTCACGCATTCGTTACACAGCATATTTAATCGGAATTCCGAGGCAGACAGCATATTTCTGGACTTTTGCAACGTCTTTGACAAAGTTCATCCTAAGCTATTAATGACTAAACTGTCTGCACTGAATCTTCATCCTGCTGTACAAAATTGGCTTGAACATTTTGTGATTAATCCTTCCAGTACGTCTGTATTAACGATTGAAATTCCCCCTTGACCGAAGTCACATCAGGCGTGCCCCAAGGCTCCGTTTTGGGGCCACTTTCATTTCTAATATACATTAACGACCTGCCGAGCTGCGTTTCTTCGCGCATGCACTTATACGCTGATGACTGAGTGTTTTATCGCGAGGTTCGTAATGGTGATGACATGATAATACTTCTGTCCGACTTAAGTAACATTGCTCTTTTGTGCAGAGAATGGCGTATGGAACTAAACATTCACAAATGTAAAATGATGCGTGTCTCTCAACAAGGTGAATGTACCTCGGCGTACACACATAACAACACGCCACATGAGTCCGTGTCTTCATACAAACACCTTGGCCTTACGATTTCTTCCGCGTTAAACTGGAAAGCTCACACTGACCAAATTATTAGCTACGCCATTCGCGCCTTAGGATACTTAAGACGTAATTTCAGTAAAGCCCCAATTTCATTAAAGCTTATCCGACCCAAACTTTAATATGCTGCCTCCATCTGGAATTCCAATCAAAACACTTGATCTCATGCTGTTGAAATGGTGCAGAGTAATGTTATTCGATTTGTATTTTAATTGTAACCGAACAACCAGCACAACGTTGATGAGGTCTAATGTCAATTTGATATGTCTGTCATTGCGCCGTAAAATTTTTTGCATTTCCTTGTTTCATAAAATTTATAACCATGAGTCTCTACATTCTAAATTCATGTCGCCTAGCGACCTCTCCTAACGTGTCGACCATCGTCGCAAGGTTGCTCTTCCTACCTGCCGCACTAACGCTTCTCCAACACATCTAAAGACTTAACGACCTTCCCGCAGAGGTCACATCGATATCATATTACGCTCTTTTCAGGCAAGCATTGTTCAATCCTTGTTGTAAGGTCACCTAAGTGTTTACTGATGCCTTATTTCATTTTGCTGTTTTCTTGATATTGTTATTCACTTCTTTCGCTTTTCGGTCTACTTTTCCAGTGCAATTATATTCGTTTTCTTGCTTTTTAACCTTTCACGCTATATGATCGATTTAGTTATTTGTACTACATACCTGTCGCTTTTATGTTCTGGTTTTGCTTTTTGTAACCCACTCTACTCTACAATGCTACTGCGATTGAGGGTATGCGAAATAAATAAAGAAACAAACACTCGCGGTACAATTCAGTGATATCCTGAGGAAGTTTTGAAGTCAAGATAAACTAGCTGACAATCAAAAACGTTAGAGACACATAGATTAATATTGGCAAATTATATTGCAGGCTTATGCCTTAGCAGCGAAGGAACGAGCAGCTGACTCGGATTTAGGCAAGAATAGAACAGCCTGCCGTGGCTTCACGTGCCACAGCCCAGTGCCTTCTTCATTATCTTTCTCGCGAGGGCACGTTTTGGCCGTGCTCTAGGCGCAGCCAAAGGAGGGCGCTACAGGATTCCCCGCCTAGGCTTCAAGTCGAAACCGCACCGAGGGCCGGCGGCGCAGGCGGGAAAGATGGGGGTCGGAGACCGCAGACGGCGGGCAGCCAAATTAAGGCGGCACTGTGAGAAACTCAATAGAGGGTTCCACGTACGCCGGCTTGACGCGGTCCATACTGACTGTCTCTTCGCAGCCATTCTTAAGGAGGGTAGCAGTTTTTAGGGTGCGATGAAGAACGCGGAATGGTCTGTCGTAGGTCGCGGTGAACGGTGCTTGGGCAGCATCGCGGCGCACGAAAACATGGGTGGAAGTGGCGAGATCCGGGTGAACTAAGATGGTGTTGCGGCGGTGAGGGTGAGGAAGAACAGGCCGGAGCTCTTTACCATTATCGACCGGAATTCTGGCGGCTGGGCAGGTAGCTGCGCTGATGTGTAGAAATCTCTAGGGAGACGCAGGGAACTACTGTACACCAGCTCTGCTGCAGAGCACTTGGCCCGTAAACCCAGGAGCACAAGGGGTAAAGCATCAACCCAGTGGGCGCAGTTGGGACGGGTAGATAGGGCGGCCTCCAGGTGGTGGTGAAGACGTTGCGCATGGGTGTTACGCGGTGGGGCGACAATTCTTGGCGCCGAGAATGCGGTTAAAGGCAGCAAACAGGGTGCACTCAATTTGGCCCCCACGGTCTGTTGTCACAGTGTCAGGGGTACCAAAGCGAGACACCCACGAAGAAATGAAGGCTCGAGAAACCATCCCAGCGGTAATGTCTAAAATAGGAGCAGCCTCTGGCCAGAGTGTCAGATGGTCGACCATGGTGAGGATGTAACGGTAACCTTGTGGGATGAATAGAGGACCAAAGATGTCGAAATTAACATGCTTGAAACGACGGCCGTGGGGAAGGAAGGCCTGGGAAAATATTGCTATGACGGAAGACTCTTGGACGCATGGCAGGGGATGCATGCGCGCATCAACGTGCGCACATCACCATTAATACCAGGCCAGACACAGCGCTCGATGAGAAGGCGCTGAGTAGCCTGAATGCCTGGATGACAAATGTCGTGAAGCGAATTAAAAACGGTGCGGCGAAGTGCAGCTTGAACAAACGGTCGGGAAAGGTCTGCCAAGAGATCGCACCACAAGGGCTCAGGCGAGCACGGATGAAGCACAAGCCGTAGACGGAGGGAGCGGGGGTTCTTCCGAAAAGCTTTAAGTTCACTGTCATCCTGCTCTGCGGAAGAGAATGCGCCCCAGTCGATGATTGAAGCTCGAGAGTCAATCGCAGCGATACGCGAAAAGGCATCAGCGGCGCTGTTGTCGGCTCCCTTGATGTGGTGGATGTCAGTAGTATTTTCCGAGATCTAAGACAGATTGCAGAGTTTGCGGGACACGCATTTCGATGAGTGGGTCCAAAAACATACGCCAGTGGCTTGCGATCGGTGAGCACGTGAAACTTGCATCCTTCCAGAAAAAGTCGAAAGTTCTGTATGGCAGCGTAGATAGAGAGTCGCTTGCGGCCGAAGACGCTGTAACGGGTCTCAGCAGGAAGCAGCTTCCGAGAGTAAAAGGACAAAGGCTGCCACTCGGAGTTAATGAGCTGCTGTAAGTCGGCTCTGGCTGCCTCGCTAGAGGCATCCATCATCAGTCTAGTAGGGGCGTTGCTGCGCGAATGGAACACTAACACAGCGCACGCGACAGCATGCTTGCCAGCAGTAAAGGCGGCATAAGCTTCTGCTGACCAGGAAATGGCAGAGGACGGTGCACCGGTTGACCGAAGGAGGTCGGTGAGAGGGTGGAGCAGCTCTGCACACTGTGGTACGAAGCGCCGGGAAAAATTCATCAGCCCCAGGAAATGGCGTAACTAGCGCAGTGAATAACCCAGGATGGTCTTGACGTGGGACGGAAGGCGGATACCATGCAACGATATATGATGCCGCAATAATTTGAGCTTAGAGGCCCCGAAGACACACTTGGTATAGCGTTCGCGACCACCTAGGCCATACTGCTGTAAGCGTTGGAAAATGTCACGTAGATGGCGCTCGTAATCTTCGGACGTAGGGCTGGCGATGACGACATCATCGATGTACGCAGACGCAGAAGGGAGGCCCCGCATTACCTCTGCGTTGAACCGCTGGAAGGTTCGAGCCGCATTGCGGAGCCCAAACGGCATCCGCACCTACTCACAGACGAAAGGTCGTCGTGATGCTGGTCTGAGGTATGTCGGCGGGCTCGACGGGTATCTGGTGGTACGCCTTAACCAAGTGCACTTTGTTAAAGATGGTGCAGCCGTCTAGGAACGATGTAAAGTCCTGGATGTGAGGCAGCGGATAGCTGCAGTGAGCAGTCTTGGCGCTCAACGCTCGTTAGTCCCTGCATGGAAGTCAGTCTCCGGGACCCCGTTTGGGCACTAGACGCAGCGGAAAATCCCCCAAATGCTCGACGACGAGCGTCTAGTGCCGAGCTCGAGGTTGTGGTCGAACTCCCGTTTGATGATAGCCAGATGGTCCCCAAAGAGACCGCATGGGCGAGCGGCGATTGGTGGGCCACGGGTGACGACGTGATGGGTCACCGTATGTTTAGGCGGCTGAGTAAGGATACATGTCTTCGTTAACTCCGAAAAGCCCCCAGGATTTCTCAAAAGGTGGGTAAGGTATCAGAGTGCGGATGTTAATGGGAGCAAGGCCAGACAGGACTGCAAAGATGGAGAGACGAGTCAAACCATAAGTCAAGCGATGACGCCGCACGCTGACGTCCAAGTAGCAGCAGGAGAGGAAATCTGAGCCGATGATCGGGTGGACCACATCAGCGATGACGAATGCCGATCGGAAAGTTCGGCGAAGTCCGAAGTCGATGGGTGGGGGAGCGAAGACCGTATGTCGCTACAGGCGGCTCGTTGGCAGCACGGAGCGCGTGCCCCATTGACTTGGAACGGTCAGTCTTAGTCGGGGGCACAAAGCTGATCTCCTCGCCCGTGTCTACGAGGAACCGGGTGCCAGATATCTTGTAGTTGATTAAAAGGCGCCCGCGACGACAAGCAAGATCACACGCCACCGTGAGTGATCTCGGCGCGCGTTTCGTTTCGCGACCATGAACAGGGAGATGTGCACTTCGTAACGCAGTGCCGGAATCGGCGGTGGTACCAACATAGAGAAAGAGAGATGGGTCTCCGAGCACGACCTGCGCGTGAAGGAGAGCGATGGCTGGGACGAGGCGAATGGTCCACCCTGGGCGGGCGCCGAAGTGCGGGGAACGAGGCGCAAGCGCATCGATGCGGGCCTCTAGGTGCGAAATCTCCGGGTCAGTGGGAGACAAGAGAGTAGAGACGGGCGGGGAAACAACCTCATGAACACCATCAGCGAGCTCCGCCAGACGGTCGAGGGTCACGTCGCCAGTCGCCGCCAGAGCAAGGTGAATTGGCTGAGGAAGGCGGTTGAGGAAGAGCTCTCGAAGCAGCGGAATGTGGCTGGGGACGTCGCGCTCCTAAATGAAATGCCGCATCTGGTGGCGCAGTTGGGATGGGCACCGGTCCCCAAGGTCTTCCGCGGTAAGGAGCTGCCGGAGGCGGCCACGGTCCTACAGCATGAGTGTCTCCAGTATGTTTTTGTTGAGGGGATGAAAAGGTGTATCGCCCGTGGCATCGAAGAGAAGATCTGAGAGGCCGCAGACCACATCACGAGGAAGCGTGGAGACTATCTGGTAGTAGCGCGTCGCTTCCTAGGTGATGTGATGGAGGCTGAACTGCGCCTTGATCTACAAAAACCAGACTGTCGGATTCTGAGGCCAGAAGGGAGGGAGGCAAATGCGCAGCGACGCGACGTCCTGCGGGCGCGAATCCTGTTCAGCGGAGGGGTCGGCCGGCTCAGTCTTGATTTTCATCATAAGTCATCAATTGTAGGCGTTTGAGTTACGAGCGAAAGAACGGTCAGCTGACTCGGATGTAGACAACAACAGAGCAGCCTGCTTTGGCTTTATGTGCCACAGCTCCGCGCCTTTATTTTCTTTCTCGCGCGGGCACGGTTTGGTCGTGATCAAGGCGCAGCCAAAGGAGCGCGCTACAGTATCTTTATTCTTGGTAATAACGAATGAACTGAGCGAAAAAGGGGCGAAAATTACTGTGACTACTTCCCCTTTACCAGGAGTAAATATACATAAAAAATTCCGCTCACAAATCCGCCGAGCAACACAAACTAGCAACACGCGATGATGATGGAAAATAATATCGTCACGGGAGTGTAACTTGACCCAAAATTTAAAAAACCTGTTGCCTGCACGACGACTTCCATATTACCAGTAGTGTGGGAACATGCAATTCTATTTATTCCAAAACACAAAGGGCCACATCAATACATTCATAACATCAACAGGAGTTACAAGAATGTATTGGACAATACCTAGACGTGCTCAACATTTCCTGCAATTTCAGCAGCAAATTGCTTTCTCACAAACTCCATGGAGCGTGCACAAATCATACGCAAAACAAAAACTGTACTGCATTACAATTATTCATTTTTCTAAAGAAACACATCTGCAATTAAGATTTCTATGGCATTTCTGCAATTATACTGTGCCTGTCAAGAAATTAAAAAAAATTGACGGTTAAAAAAGCCTTGGTTAAACCTGGAGTGACAAGATAGCTACAGCTGGCCTGGTGGAACTTGGTCACGTGACCAACCACGTGACGAACCACGTGATCAGCCACGGCGCCGCGCCGCCGGAAGCTGCTCCGCACCACGTGACCAACTACGTGACAGCGTGGCCGCGCCGCCACAGGGTAGCAGTGCCGCCAAGGCGCCGCAACGCTAAATGCTACCGTAATTGCTACCGTAATGTAGCTGTCGCTACAAAAGTGCTGCATTATCCTGTTTAACATTTGTCCAGAACCGTTCTTGCATGGATCTCTGTGTGTATTGCCGTAAGATCCCGTCTTTCAGAAAAGGGCAGCACTGCTGTAAAAACATGCAATTTTTCATTTCTCACTTAAGACATAAACGCAAACGATACAAGTACTCTTAATGTATTTTCACTTCAGAATGCTTCATAATGAACAGGGTGGGAGCCGGGCTTTGGCGACATCTGCAATATTTCTAACATTTCAGGTTTTTTCTACAAATCAAGGCTTTGGAAATTGCATTTGGTTCTGTTCAACCCACTAATTGACATTAATTCAGGTGTGAGTAGAAAAGCGTATTCTGGAAAAGAACGTTCACATTTGGTGTTAAAAGATCTTTTCGTGTACGTCAGTCCAAATGTGCCTGATATTTTTGAGATAAAGTGGTCCTCTTGAATGCCCAAGGTCATAATTTCGCTTAAAGAGACTGCAAGTTGTTTATACGGGTTAACCATTTTTATCTTGTTCCCGGTTTCGAACCCGACCGCGGCGGCTGCGTTTTCATGGAGGAAAAACGCTAAGGCGCCCGTGAGCTGGGCGATGTCAGTGCACGTTAAAGATCCGGAGCCCTCCACTACGGCACTTTTTCTTCCTTTCTTCTTTCACTCCCTCCTTTATCCCTTCCTTGACGGCGCGGTTCAGGTGTCCAATGATATATGAGACAGATACTGCGCCATTTCCTTTCCCCGAAAAACCAATTATTATCTTTGGATTAGTCGTATTTTGCCCGTGTCAATATTTTTTGGTTTTTCCCGCGGTAGAGGATAGCCATCCTTTCATTAACGTTTAATTCTATTTGTTGTGTCCTACACTTTCGAGCCCACTTATAATGGTCACTGCTGTAACGAATGCTCGCTTCTTACGAACGAGGGTTCTGATGCCGTCAAAGGATGTATCACGGAAGTGGCACTGGGTCTCAGATAAAATGAAAAACTGAGGCAGCAGCACTCGTTTAGAACAAACGACGAGGCGTCGTAAACTCGCACCTGCAGTCGAAGAACTCTCCGTTTCCACAAGCGCGCGGAATCAGAACAGTGTCGCGCAGGGCCCCGTTACGCGTTCGTACACTCCCCCCCCCCCCTTCTTGTAACAATGTGGCGTCCCTTCCCCTAAAAAAGTTAACAATAAAATATGCACCCTGAAGCTGTCTGTTCAGCCGGCTAACCGCGCACCGACCGACTTGAAGGTCAATCAGAAAGTGCGCGCTTGCCAACTGTGCAGAGCTTCTAAAACGGTTGGAGAACTGTGTCGTTGACTCGAGACTCGACAGTGTTGAAACCGAAACAATTGCAAACGGTCTCAAATCCACTTGAGAAGTTTCGATACCAGTAACGGGCGTGCTATCCCAGCCGGTCGAGCCACATTCGTCGTCTACGAATCGTCTGTCTATATTCTGCGGTCATACTTGTCGCTGACAGTGAAGCTGCTACGTTCTGTGTGCACGTGCACTTCGCTAGGTGGTCTCATACACCTTTCCTAGGATGAGACGCTCCATGACTGCTTCGTTGTACCAATGCAAGGGCAGCACTCCAGTGCAGTGCACTAGCGGAGTGTATGCAGATTTATAATTCCACTGCGATAAGACTGTCGACGTCGCAACGAAACCAGACATTTAGTCAACTTTCTTAAGCTCAAAAACTTCTGGCTGCAAAATGCGTAGTTAATAATGAGCCACTGAACGTGGGCATCATTCGTGCGCTTCAGTTCACCATTCTTGAGGTATCCTATCTGCAGTGTGTAATTCAGGGCATGCTGGTAGTAATGACCAACCATATGCGACTGGCCAGGCACTTTATTTTTCTTTATTCTTTCTGCCCAATCTAATCTCTGTCACTAGCGGTGCGGGCAGGCCACTATTATTTTGTAGCGACAGCTACATTATGGTAGCATTTCGAGCCTTCAGCGTGGCGGCGGCGGCGCCGCCACGCTGTCACGTGGTTGGTCACGTGGTGCGGAGCAGCTGCCGGCGGCGCTGCGCCGTGGTTGATCACGTGGTTCGTCGCATGGTTGCTCACGTGACCAAGTTCCGCCCGGCCAGCTGTAGCTATCGCGTCATTCCATATTTAACCTGAGCTAAACCACCGCCAATTTTTTCTTTCTTTTTTTAAGCCCTTTCTAACATATGTCCCCTACTTGTACCTCTTGTTCGCCGTGGTGGAAATGAAAAGGTTGGTGGATGGAATGAAGTTAAGTGTTCATCATTAATGACTTTCTATGGCTCTGTTTAGGCCGCCAGGAAAGACGGAGGATGCTGTCGAATATGCACGTGACTTCCCGCATGTGTATATGTGGTGACGCGTCTTTGGTTCACAACTGGCTGTGACTGATTTCTCCGCGAAATAACTCTGATGGCGCGAATCACCACTTTTATGGCTATATAGCCACCCTAAATTACCTCGTCGGCAGCAAAGTCTCCATGAGAAACACAAGCTGGCATTGAGGATGCAGGAAAGCGTCATGATACAGGCTGCTTTGCATAAGCAGATGCGCATAACGGAATTGTTCAACGTATAAACGCCACTTTGTTTGTCTTGGTATTTTTAGCTGTTATACATGGGATTTCCTTTTACTACGAACTTCAGATAAAAAGATACCGATCTGCGCTACTTCGCAGGTTCGTTTAGTTAGGAGTTGAAGTTGTCGGCTGTTATTTCTTGAAAATTTCCTGTACTTTTTGAGCTATAATTAAGAACTCAGTTTTTTTGTTTTCGCCGAATATAATTCGGCTTATTCGGCTATAATGTGTCACCTCTACATTACACCAGTATTCTCGCTCTTCGGAGCCGCAAAAAGTGCTTGTATGCGTACGTGTTAAAAAAAAATTACATTAAAGTACTGTAACAATGGGTGGACACCAGGACCGCATCGGGAAGGAAGAGATTAAAGAAGGGGAGAATGGGACAAACATAAAGAATAAATGGAAGAGGTTGTCGCTAGCTCTCGCTCATTCGCGAATTACAATACAATGTAAACTTCTCAAATCGTTTTAGAGGGCACCTTTTAAGCGCCCGTTCCGTAGCTTCGCCGTCGGCAAGGGCTGCGGTGTCTGCGTAATCGTCACAACGAACGAGGAGTGCAGCAGAGGATGTAAGGCGGCGATATTCAATAGAGCGAACCAAGAGCACAGCGCAAAATTAAAAACAGTAGTACCAAGCAAAGTGCGAGGAGGAAAGCGGAGGACGAGTCTACTGCATGATGAGTTGTTTTTCAGGACAGTAAATGGCTCAGTATATGGCTAAATTCTTGGCGTACACCTCAACTGCGCCATGAGAGATGGAAGCAAGGTGGGAGTGAAATAATAGAGATAGAAACTGTTGCCGCAGTCGACAGCTGTGGAATAATTTCGGCAGAGTGCACTCACGTGGCAAAGCATATGGGGGCCTTTTGCGCCTCGCCACCATTGCAACCACGGGGCTCCGGCTCAGAAGAAAAACTGTTTTTAGTGGAAAGGAAAGGACGCAGAGATTTTGTCAGATATCTCGATGGGCACCCAAACCACGCCGTAAGAGAAGGGATAAACAAGGAAGTGAAAGAAGAAAGTAAGAAAAAGGCGCCGTAGTTTAGACCACCTGGGGATCATTAACTTTCACTGACATCGGACAGGTTAAGGACAATGCACTGAGCTAAGGTAAGAAAAACCATAGGTGTAACGTTAAAAGACCGGAAGCAGGCAGAGCAGGTGAGGGAACAAACGCCGGTTAATGGCATCGTGGGCGAAATCAAGAGGAAGAAATGGCCTTGGGCAGGGCATGTCATACGAAGGCAAGATAACCGCTGGTCCTTGAGGGTAACGGAGTGTTTCAAGAGAAGGCAAGCGTAGTAGGGGGCGGCAGAAGGTTGGGCGGGCGAATGAGATTAGGAAGTTTGCAGGCATAGGGTAGGCGCAGCTGGCAAAGGGCAGGGTTAATTTTAGAGACATGGGAGAGGTCTTTGCCCCGCAGTGGGCGTAGTGAAGCTGTTGCTGCTGATGATGACATCGCACAGCAACATTTCGTGTTTCGCCTGCGTGGAAACGCGGCAGCTGCGGTTAGACGTGAACCCGAGTACACCGGGTCGGTAGCCTTTTGCCGTTCAGCTCCCTCAAAACGAGGCCGCCACGGCTGTCTTCGAACGCGGATATTCAGCTGCTGCAAGATTTGTGCTCCGCCTGTGAAAAGCACTGCCGAAGGAGAGGCTATACGGCGGCGGATCGCTGTGCACGTTGCCGAAGCCGAAACCCGTAGCCGCCTCCGCTCAGCACTGCATATTCCGCCTGCGGCAACCTCTGGTTCCTATGCCGCAGCAGCTGCGCTCAGAAATCGTATATCCAAGAAGCCTAATCGCTGTCTATATTTTTGTGATATCTTTTTATGTTTCTTTTTCTTCGATATATTTACACGCTGGAGAGGTCGAAAAGTAGCGCCTCATTTATGAGGAGTGCGCTCATAGCTGTCAGAACCACCAGATGGGCAAAGCGCGCAGTATGTTGTTGCAAATTCTTTGTCCAATTAGAAATTTTTATATAAAAACTGCGAGCTTCAACATGTGCCTTATTAACGGAAACCACTTAAAGTTCTGCCAGGAAAAGTACAAGCATCATATACTCAAAAGGTTACGTGCATTCGGAATACGCAGTGCTATCGGTATTCAACCACGGTATGAAAATTCGTTACACCATTGCAGATTCGGGGCACTTTGGTTTGGAAATCGGAACAAGCGCTTCGATTATCTCAGCATATAGGGAGCTTTGGCGCAAGACATACGCACCCACTGGCTTAATGCCCTTCAATAAAATGATTGTAGTTATTTAATTGCCTTGCTTCAGAGCTTTGTGTACTGCGCACAAAAGTCATAACCGCCTCCGACGCTTACAACTTTGAAAATTTTGGGTAAGTATTCAATAAAAATATAATTGCGTACGATTTAGTATAGTTAGGCCAAATGCGAATTCGGTGCGCTGGCTCTTCGCTTTTCATTCAGGTTTCGACTCGAGGCTCGTTTGTGGAAATACGGCGGTGGACAGCCTTCCATCCCTGCCGCACTCCTACACCGCGGATGCAGCGTTCCCGCTCGCTAATCGCGGTGGGGTTCGTGCTCGAGGGAAACAAAGGGAGGGAACGACACAGCGTGAACACTCATATGCTACTTTATACAGTTGCAATTAATACACAGAGCCAGCCAGCTAGCTACAAAACATCAACGAGGCATTCCTCGGATACAGAAGGCTACGTAAGAAGGACTTCCGACTTACCGTCTGGGGTAGGAGTGCGACTTCGGAGGTATCGACGGCAAACGTTTGTATGCGCCGACAATCGCGGCTGGGTTTTCCCGTGCGCGCCACATTCTTGGGGCAAAGCCATCCCCGAGCATTTGCTGGGGAATGCGACAAGAGCGCGCGTTTGCTGCGCTCGCTTCGCTGCCTGGAACCAGAAATCCAGCGGCAAGGCACAACGGATCCCCGTGCGCCTGCCGCGGAAGGTGACGAGAGCGTGCGGCTCCAGCCGCTCGTGACGCTGGCCGGATCCCGAAGAAACTCTGTCCGGTCCCACAGAATTCCGCGTAACCTACCAGGTGGCGCTCCTGTCGCCCTCTCTTTCCCCCATGAGGGAGACTTCCCTCCTCGCCCAACCGGTGCTGTCCGTCCCGACGGCCGACGATGAAGATGGACCGCATCGAAATGGAGGGGGGAAACAGGTTTCCACCCGTTTTAAGAGGGGAATGCGGTAGCGGGGTGTTCTGGATTCATTGCGCACGGATTAAATTTGATAACTACGCCGGCACCCAAAGGAGAGCGCGAGAAACTGGCAGTTAAACACGCAGGACGTCCGGCTGTTGCGAAGACGTAGTGTTCTGATGCAGTACTCAGCGAAGCTGATCTGTTCACTCTGTCGCGGGTTCGAAACTCCCTAGTGGGCATGGAGTGTATTTACATTAAGATTTAGGCACAATTAGCGATAAAGCTTGCTCTCAGGTTGCCCATAACTCGGTGCGTAGGTTCTCACCTTCCCACCGTGGCAGATGGCCCACTTGCAGAAGTTTCTACAAGGCACATCGGAAAATCTGAGATTGCGGATTTTAGCGGTAGAACACTAAAAGTACAATCTCAATAAATATATTTACAATGTGTGCATGCATTTTGATAGAATAACACTTCGGAGTCATTGAAATGCAAGAATACAAGAAACGGGTCCCGTTAGAGAGAACCGTACTTATCTAACAGGTGTACTCATATTCGGGAGAAAAGTACAAAGTTGGATAGCCTAACCTGAAATTACGAGTCATCGTCCAAACCAACCGAGGCTCCGCGTAGCCAAGAGAACGCGAAGAAACGCCCAGGCGAACCGGTTTTCTTCTCTGTTTCCGGTGTTTTTTTTTCTTGCTCTCCAGTGTTCTTTGGGTAGCTTCGCAGCGCAAACGATCGTAGCCTAACATCTCCTCACGGCGTTTCACAGCACTAATTACAAAATATACCGACATGCCACTTTGTAGTCTATTTAAAAAAGATTAAAGATATTGGCTACAAATATGTGATAGAGATTAGCAGAGCATGAACAAGATCAATATAAGTCCTTCGTAGTTTACGAGAAAGCATTTGACTCAGTCAAAATCTCAGCAGTCATGGAGCCAATACGGAATCAGAGTATAGAACAGCCTTACGTAAATTTTTTGAAATATACCTAAAGCGGCAGCAGAGTCATCGTAATTATCTGTAAAAGACGAAACTAAAATTACAGTAAAGCCGGCTGTGAGGTACAGCATCACAATCTCCCCAATGCCAGTCGCCGCCTGTTTCCAGTAGGTATTGCCCGATGACGCTCAGGCAAAAAGATGATTAAAAATGCAGTCATCGGTAGAAAGTATTACAACACTCGGAGAACTTCAGAACGGGTGAACGCGTTCATAAGAGGTAGGCGCTTGGATGATAGCCTGTTAGTGCTTACCCTGTGCATAGAAATAGCTAAGGCGGAGAACAGAACATTGTATTTAGCCTTTCCAGACATAAGTGGTGCATACGACAATGTGGACAAGGAAGTCCTGTGGAATATATTAAAAGATGACGGTATGGGTCATGAGGCAATTGATTTTCTACAGAATATATATCGAGAAAATAAAGTTGAAATAACGTGAGAAGGAATTAAGGGTACTGAAACTGTCAAAGTACACACAGGATTAAGGCAAGGTAGTCCTCTATTACCGCAGCTGTTGATGCTTTATATGATAAGTATGGAAACAAGGCTACAAGGCAGCAATCTAGGCTATAATCTGTCGCACAGATTAGGCGGAAAGTTTGCTGAGAAACGACAAGCAGGTTTAATATATGCGGACGATATCGTACTGTCAGCAGACAGCCAGGAAGATTTGCAAATCTGGTTACTTGCTATGGATACTAATGAGACAATCTAGGTCTCAATTTTAGCGCAACTAAATCAGGTGTGATGATTTTCAACGACACAACTGATCAGGTGCTTGCAATAGAAGGCCATGAAATACGCTGAGCGGCTGAATACAGATAACTCGGGTTATAGGTAAACAAAGGGCAGATGTACAAGCAAAAGCACGAAGCGTCTTTCATAGCAAAAGAGAAAAAAGATGCCGGGATAATGAAACGTAGGGCATTATGGGGGTACAGCAAATACGAAGTACTGAGAGGTATTTTGAAATGAATAATGGTGCCGAAGCTTACCTTCGGGAATGCGGTTCAGTGGTTAAGGGCAGAAATTCAGTCGAGATTAGAAGTAAATCAGAGAGCTGTTAAAAGAATAGCACTATGTACCCTCGGGAAAACAACAAACGAGGCAGTACAAGGGTATGGGCTGGGCGTGGTTTGGAGCACGAGAAGCTCAGAGTAAAATTCTGTACGAACAATGCCTGAGGAAATTGGACGACGACAGGTGGGCAGCTAAGGTATTTATATGCCTATACAGAAAGAGCATTGACTCAAACTGGCGGAAAAGAACTTGAAAGCGAAACAGGGAGTAAGCCACACACGGGAACGGAGAAAGAAAGAGGATTAAACGACAGGTTAAAAACGCAGAAGGTAAACTTTGGATAAATACAACGGACAGGACGCACAGTGTAGAACTATATCGATACAGGAAAATGCAGATCAGGAAGGATGCGTTTTATGATACCTAAAGAGGCAGTGCCCTACTCTTTGAAGCTAGGTCAAGGTGTCTTAGAACGCGAAGCTACAAAAAGAAATCTCACGAAGATGGCACATCTGCTGTGTGTGGTAAATCTGTAGAAACAATTGAATACCTCATACTAAAATATGGTATCCATCCCTATGTCGATGCAGGCACAGTCACTCTTCCTGAGGCCCTGGAGTTTAGAGATAACAATGGTCATATAAATAAATCTGCGTTGGAAATTATCAAACAGATTGGAAGATTGATGGCTCAAAATCAGAGAGGTGGTATAAGGTTAAAAGTGTAGGAAGGCGTATTTAAAGAAAATGGCGAGTTTGATTAACAACTTACAGCGCAGTTAAACAAAACTAAACGAAAAAAGAGCTGAGCATGGTGGCAACTGCCATCACCATGTTTCAAGAGGATGCTCCTACCTTCCTTTCATCTATTGTTGACGCTGGTGGTTCTCAGACTGAACGACGTTGATGTTCGTCGTCTCCCCTCCTGAAGGACGTGCTCCCCAATTCTTGGCCAATACACCTATGTTGATATGTCCCATTGTGTGAGGGTAACATCAACAGCAACATGCTGCCAAGCTGTCGGGTCCCTGTCTTGTTATAAACAACGTAACAAATCTGGTGAAGGTGGCATCAATCTCATGTCCCGTAGCCTAACGGTTACCCGGAGCTTCAGTCCTATACGCGTCGAGACGCCAGTTCGCCCTGTCAGTCGCCGGCTCCGAGGCTTACCACCGAAGCCTGCACCATCGGGTATGTCCACAGAATGGCTCAGCGCCACCGCAATGCCTGGCGCGATCACTCCCTACTTCACCCTCCAGAACACGCGCATCCCGAATTCCTTCCACGGCGACATCTTTGAAGACATGGAAGACTAGTTGCAGCACTACGAGCGAGTTGCTGCGTTCAACCAGTGGGTTGAAGCCGTCCAGCTCAGGAACGTCTACTTCAGCCTAGACTATGACACTCGGACATGATTCGAAAACCGCGAAGAGCAGTTGTCCTCTTGGAGTGAGTTCTGGCGGCGTCTCCAAAAAGCTTACTGCAGCTCGGATCGTCGCGACTAGGCAGAACATGTTCTGCAACCTCGCGTTCCGCTCCAAAATGAGAACGTTGCAGCGTATGTAGAGGTCATGAGGCGCCACTTCACGCGCGCGAACCCTGCAATGTCCAAAGGCAAAAAGCTTCGCCATCTCATGCATGGCGTCAAAAAGCAGCTTTTTGCTGGCCTTGTTCGCAGCCTCCCAAAGACTGTTGCCGAGTCTCTCGCTGAGTCTTCCAAGACTGAGAAGGCTCTTCAGCAATGAGCGTCCGCGTGCGATCGACCCCTGTCCTCCGCTTCTGTTTCCGGCGAGTTACCGTTCCACGGCGCAGACGCCTCACTGTTACGCAATCTGATCCGATCGATTGTGCGCGACACAGCGGTACGGAGCACCTCTCACGGCTTCCAGCTCCATAGCGACCTTTCTGCGCGAGGACATGCAATAAGTGCTCCTGCCATTCTTAACTTCTGACGAGCCTCGCCCGTCCCCTCCTCCTGTCTCGCCTGACCGCCGCCTCACGCCTGTTGTGCTCGCGCTTCCTTCCTGCTGTTGAGTTCGGCGAATTTGGACATGGGGAGGACTCCCTGAGGACCACCGCGAAGGTGGGCGAGCCCTCTGGGGGAGACGTGGCTGCAAGAACGCCGGAAGCAGCAATGATAATAGCGTCCCCACGTGTTCGAACAGGAATGCCGGAAGCAGCGACGACCATGGCGTCCTCACGTATTGGTTCCGGTCCTCAGACGACGAAGTACAAGATCAGTGTTGCCCTCTTCAGTCACACTGGGGTTGAACAATTGCCCGGGTGCCGCACCTTCGACAGAGGTTCCGCGTTCCGGTCATCAGTACAAGATCTTTCAACCCCTGCTGGGAGACAACCTGTATTCCTGTGTCACGCAGGCGCTTTCCGGGTCCACATGGGCGCGGTCCGGAAACACGTGCGCGCCCACCTGGACGCCGCGTGGACGACAACGTGACCGGGTCCTGTTCCTTCTCAATCGACCGAGCTGCGAGAGAACATCAGGAACGCCCTGCCGTGGGTGGTACTATCAGTGCCATCGTGTGATTGGACATAATTCTTCGAACTATATTCCCCAGCTAGGGATCTGAGGAATACGAAGAGTATTTAAGGAACTGCTGGTTTTGTACCAGAAGTGGGCCCTCTTCTTGAGAGATACCCTTTGCTGGGAGAGACTCCCGACTGCTAAGAATCTCTCTTTACTGAGAAGCCCTCTCAGTTGCCCCTACTTGTACATTATGTGAATAGTTCTTGCATAAAGTTTTCGAAGTTTTCTTCCTCCGATCGTCCTCGTCTCTTCTCCGGCCCAGTCACGCTACCTGAATCCCAACAACTGGTGGCAGCGGTGGGATGCTGCTACCTGAATCCCAACACGCCGAAGCCCTGCAGTGCCCTGCTCCGGCTTCGGCGTCTTTTCTTTCCGGCTCCTGCTGAAGTGCCGGGGCTGCCTGCACCCGTTCTGGAGTACGTGGCAGCTCCCCGACCGTCCGTCCGAAAAGCCGCCGTGTAGCGCACACACGACCGATGCCCACTACGCTTCCACTGCGGCGAACAGGGTTACCTGTATCGGCACTGCGCCTACCGCAGTCGGGGCCTCAAAGGGTTTCCCGCCGATTCTCCTCGACCCCGCTGTGGCGAACGACCCAGGGTCGTAGCGGATTTCCTTGATGATCAACGTTGTCTTCAGTCTTGTCGGCAGCAGGCTCGATACCCATCGCCCAAGCGTCGTCCTTCACCATCTACCGCGTTTCTCCCGGGTGGTGCAGGGCCGGTCATCCAGCCCACGGCTTGAAAACTGTCAGTGAACTTCGTGGGTGGGCTCGCTGGACATCGCTGTGCGGGAGACCCCCATCGACACGAGCACGACATGACGACGCCTGGACGGTTCCGAAGTCCGCGGTCACCGTTCACTCCGACACATCGTCGTTAACTCGTCACAACGACGCTTCGACGGTTACGAGGTCCGCAGTCTCCGATCGCTCCTACATGTCGACGCTGACACATGACGACGCATTAACGATTACGAGGCCGCTCACTCATCCCTCCGGCACACTGATGCCATTACATCGTACACGAAACACCGGCGAATTACCTGTGGCATGGCCTGCAGACAACGGCGGCTGTTCCCGACCACCGCCTCCGGAGCCTCCCACTCGCGAGCGGCTTTTTTATTTATTGGTCTTTCATTACATATAATGGAGGAGATAAGGCAAAATGCTGCGTACGCAGCTTGACTAAGGCCTTATACCCTCAAAGGCAAAACAGTAGTGAACACAGACCGAACACCGATCAGAAACTAGTAACAAAGAATAATGAAGACAATAGATACAAGTATCTGCGCAAAAGAAAAACAAATTTCGGTTAGGAGCAAACACAAAATGCAGTGATAGGCCAAGTCGACAATGTACAAAATGAAGAAATTATGGGTACGGAAGGAGCATGAGTAGCACAGCATATTATGACGTAAAGCAATGAAGGCACATAAAAATGTCTAGCACATCATTTGACATAGGAAAACAAAGGAAAAAACGGTTAGGTTCTCACTCGCTGAGCATTAAAATAGCGATAAGGACAAAAACGTATGGTACAGCTGCACATTGCTTAAGATATAGAACTAATAAGGACATTACAAAAATAGTGTCGTGAATTATCATGAAGCAAAAAAAGTTGTTTTAAATGTTTGAGGTGAATGTTAAGAATGTCTATATTTTCTTGAAGAAAATTGTTCAGAAGAGTTGGTATCTGATATTTTAGAGATTGTGTTGCATAATTAGTTCGATAATGCTCTACTTTCCAGTATAAGGGATTTCGCGTATTATAACCCCATGGCTCTTTGATTTCCAACTCACCAAGGTTAATAAGATAATTATTGTGCTGTAGTTTGCCACGAATCAAACATTTACAAAGCTGGAATCTATGTATATCATAAACGCTTAGCAAATTCAGGTTATGGAGCAAGGGTGCAATTGGATGATCATAGGCAGACCGAGTCATATATATATATACCTGTGATACTCAATGCTCGCCACGTTAGACCTTTATTAGAGACTGGTGCTGATCATTCGAGTCTATGAAGCAAGCTTGCCGCCATTCTCAAAAGGGTTCTCATGCAATGGGCTGGCACACACATTCACACGGCGGCGGCCATCTCATTGCCCCTCGCGGCATGTGCACAGCCCGAGTTCAAATCCAGGACTCCACATATTTCGTCAGCTGTCTAGTTCTGAATAACTGTTCGTGTGACCTTATATTAGGCGTCGATTTTCTGCGTGAATATGCAGTAACCATTCGCCCCTTCTCCTCAGAACAAGTGCAACCTCCCATGTACCTCGAGAGCCTCGACGTCAACTCTGCGCTGTCAACCGGCCAACGGGAACAGCTGTGTGCACTGTTGCTCGAATTCAGAGAGTGTTTCGCCTCTTCATCGAAATTGCGGAAAACTATGATAGTCAGAATCCACATCGTGATGTTCAATAATGTACACCCAATCTGTCAACAATCCTACGCCCCTATCGCGTACCCTCTACAGAGCGTGTATTCATTAAGTTGCAAGTTAAAGATAATCTCGAAGATGGCGTTATCCAGCTTTCCAACAGCGCATGTTCCTCGCCGGTAGTTTTCGTTAAAGAGAGAGGCAGCACGCTGCGTTTTTGCGTCGATTACCGGAAGCTGAACGCAGTAACGAAGAAGGACATTTACCCATTGCCATGTGTTGACTCTCTCGACCGCCTTCGGTGCGCTTGGTATTGTTCGTGGATCGACCTAAAAAGTGGCTCCTGGAATTAAGGTCGATGAAGAAGACCGTGAGAAGACGGCCATTGTCACTCCCGACGACCTTTATGAATTTAAACTTCTACCTTTCGGAAGATGGGCGCTGTCCTCGCTAGTCTTAAAGGCGGTGTGGCCTAGTCTATCTCGACGACGTCGTGGTTTTCGCGGACTCGTTTAGTCAACATCTTGAATGCTCCAGACTGTCTTCGAAGCCTTTCGTTCAGCTAACCTGACCTTGAAGCCCCACAAAGACCACTTTCGTTGCCAACAGCTCAAATTTCTCGGCCATGTCGTTAGCGCCGCCGGCTTGAAGCCCGATCCCGATAAGCTGGCGGCGGTGGAGGAGTTTCCAACCCCACGTGACAAGAAAGCGCTTCGCCGCTTTCTTGTGCTCTGCATTTACTATCGGCGTTTAATTGAAAATTTCGCTGACCAAGCAGAACCGCTGACTCGCCTCACCTGCGATGCCATACCTTTTGTTCGGACCCACGAGCAAGACGTGGCTTTCGCCGAGCTCCGCCTGATTCTTCAAGCGCCACCCGTTCTTGACGATTTCGATGAGTGAGGTGACACTGAAATATCCGCCGACGCCAGCAACATCGACCTCGACACACTGTTCTGCAACGCCAGAATGGTGTTGATCACGAGTCATCGCTTATGCAAGCCGCACTCTTTCGCGCGCAGAGATAAATTTTCCACGACGGAAAAGGAATGCCTCGCCATTATTTGGACCACTGCAAAATGTGGCCCCTATCTTTATGGTCGCCTTCTCAAAGTGGTCACTTAACCACCACTCCTTTAGTTGGTTGACCAACCTGCGTGACCCATCTGAACGCCCGGCGCGATGAAGCTTTTGCCTGCAGGAGTTTGTCCTCACCATCGCCTATAAGTCCGCACATAAGCATGAAGATGCCGACACGCTCTCACGCGTGCCTGTTGAACTCGCAACCTCCGACACGAATGGCGACATCAGTTTCATCGGGGCTAACCATTCTTCTGTCTTCCCAACTCGGCAGCGCGCCGACCCAGCATTGCGACCCCTCAGTTTTTAATTAGAATATCAACCAGCTACCATTCCTAAATTTTTTTCTCGACACCTGACGTCGTTGTTCATGAAACTAGGCGTGCTCTATAAGAATAATCCTGGTTCCAGTTCGCGAACTTACCTCCTCGTCCTTCCCACAACTCTTCGCTCGTAGTCCTTTATGCTTGCCAGGATGAACCAACCTCTGGCCATTTAGGATACTCGCGCACGCTGTCCAGAATACGGCAGCTGTTCTGCTGACCCAAACTTGCCCCTGTTGTTAACCGCTATGTCCACAGTATGTCGGCTTAGTCAGCTTTGCAAGGACCCCGCTTCCAAAACTCCAGGTCCCCTTCTACCTATTGTGCCACCACGTGCTCGTTCAGTCAGGTCGGCATGGAACCTCTCGGCCCTTTCCCTTTGTCCTCAGGTGGCAACCGGTGCATCATCATTGGCACTGTATTCCTCACCAGATACGCCGATGCCAAAACCTCGTACTTTGTACTTCGGCAGGTCGTACTTCGGCAGCGTGCCCCGACCTATGCCATTACAGACAAAGGGACCGCCTTTACTTCCCAGATGATGGCCGAAATTTTTCATCTAAGCGGTGCGACTACTGCTTACCACCCTCAGGCAAACATGCAGACAGAGTGCCTTAATAAGGCCATGACGGACATGCTGGCGATGTACGTCGATGTCCAACACAGGACCTGGGACATGATCATACCGTACGTGACGTTCGCCTATAATACAGCAGCTCAAGAGACGACCCGTTTCACACCGTTTCGCCGCCTCTACGGAAGGGAGGTTAGGACGATGCTCGACCTAATGTTCCCTTGTGCAACCGATGACCGACTTTTTGCTGTCGCTGAGCAGTTTGCCCAAGGAACCGAGCAGGCTGGCCAGCTAGCACGAATCCACATCGCAAGGCAACAAGACATACTCGCACGGGTACAACCTTCACCACAGACAAGCTTACAATCCTGGCGACCAGGGTTGTGTGCCAACACCTGCTCGACGGCAAGGCTTCTCGGAAAAACTCATTTGCCGCTACTTCGGTCCTTATTAGTTCGTGCGGCGCGTCCGCGACATTAATTGCCAGGTACTCCCGGACGAGACACTTTCACAGCAGAGAAGATGTCGACTGCCACATCCAGAGATCGTCCATGTTTTACGCATGAAGCCGTATTTTGCGCGGTGACCAACCAGCTTGTTCAAATCTTTCTTGTGAGCTTATGAGTGCTTGTGTGCGTGCGTTCTTTTTTTAAGAGGAGAGGAACGTCGAGTGGCGCTCAGGCAAAAGGTCGTTGACGCTGGTGACGCTCGGAATGAAGGACGTTGAAGTTCGCCGTCTAACCTCCTGAAAGACGTGCTGCCAAGCTGTCGGGTCCCTGTCTTGCCACCAACGCCGAGAAAGTATTCAGAGATCCAGATTCGCAAAAGTTGACGATAGGAGTTAATAGAGAATACCTTATTGAGCTGCGCATTGCCAATGATATTGCCTCGCTGAGTCACTTAGGGGAGGAATTCGAAAGCACGATCAATGAGTTTGACAGGCAAAGCAAAAGGACGGGTCTAAAAGTTAACACACTGAAAAGTTAAGTTCAACAGACTCCGAAGGCAACAGCAGTTTGTAATTCGTAGCGAAGGACTGGAAGTGGAAAGTTGATACGCCTAAGCGAAAAGATATGAAGGTGTATGAGACCACGAGAGGGAAAGAATTAAGAATAAGAACGGCGTGGACCGAATTCGACAGGTGGTCTTAGCTCATAAACGATAGTTTACCAATATAGCTCAAGATCAAAATATATAATAGCTGCATCCTACAGATACTCACCAATGGGGCCGAATCGTGCAGGCTGAAAACATTGGTTGAGCTTAAAGTCAGGACAACGCAGTAAGCTGTGCAAAGGGAAGTGACAGGTGTAACGTTAGCAGATAAGAGGGCAGAGTGGGATAGGGAATATACTCGGGTTACGACCTCGTAGTCGACACCAAAAAAACGGAATGGGCTTTGATAGGGCATGTATTGTGGACGCAATATAACCGATGATCTTTAACGGTAACTGACTAGATACCAAGAGAAGACAAGCGTAGCTGGGGACGACAGGACGTTAGGTGGGCGGATGATATTAAGTTTATAGGGATAGCGGAGCTGCAGCTCGCAAATGACCAGGTTATTTGGAGAGATATAGGACAGTCCTTTGTCGTGCAGTGTGCGTAGTCAGGCTGATGACTGCACACTAGTGCACCGTTTGGCTGAAATGTAATGTTCCGTTTTTCATTGCTTCGCATTTATTTTGCATCGTTTTTTTCTTTTCATATATCTTAGGGACCAGTCGCGCCGAATTTACGCACATTTGAGAGGTAGGTCGCGAGATAAAGCCGCCACATACTTTTGTAGGCTTAACGCCTCCGGAGCGAAGGAAATGAGACCACAGCTACGAGCCGACACCAGAACAGAACTGCCAGCCGTGGCTGCACGATCCACGACGAGGTGCCGTCTTTATTCTCTTCGCAGGGTGGCGCGCGCTGGCCGGGTTGTCGGCGCCGCCCAAGAGAGGATGCTACAGGGCCCCCCGCCTAGACTGGAAGTCGAAACGGACGGAAAGCCGGCGGTGGCATTCGAGCACTAGGTCAGGCGGCGCTGGGAGCCGTTCCAGGGCGGTCTCCATGTAAGCCGGTTTAAGGCGGTCTAGACTGACGGTCTCTTCGCGGCCCTATTGAAGGATGGTGGCGGTTTTAGGGGTGCGGCAGAGAACGCGGAAAGGTCCGTCGTAAGCCGGTGTGAGTGGAGCTTGGACAGCGTCGCGGCGCACGAAAACGTGGGTCGAAGTGGCCAGGTCGGGGTGTACGAAATTGGTATGGTGGCGGTACGGACGTAGGGGAGTAGGCCGGAGGTCTTTAACGCAGTCCAGCAGGCGTTGGAGGAATTCTTGGGGCTGGGCTGGAAGCTGCTGGGATGTAAAGAAGTCGCCTGGAAGACGCAAAGCACTTCCATACACGAGCTCTGCAGCTGAGCACTGTAAGTCTTCTCAGATGACGGCCCTTAGACCAAGCAGCACAAGGGGCAAGGAGTCGACCCAGGAGGCGCAATTGAGGCGGGCAGCGAGGGCAGCCTTCAATTAGCGGTGAAGGCGTTCCACCATGCCGTTAGCACACGGGTGATATGCAGTGGTACGGCAATGCCTGGCGCCGAGAATATTTTTAAGGGAAGCAAACAGGGAGGACTCAAACTGGCGTTCACGGACGGTTGTCACATTGCCAGGACAACCAAATCGAGATACCCACGCAGAAATGAAGGCGCGCGAAACATTCTCTGCGGTGATGTCAGGAATGGAGACTGCCTCCGGCCAGCGAGTCAAACGGTCGACTATGGTAAAGATATAGCGGTAGCCTCGAGATATGGGTAGAGGGCCCACGATGTCGAGATGAACACGGTCGAAACGACGGCCAGGGGGGTAGAAAGGCTTGGGAAGGTGTCTTGGTAGGACGACAGATCTTGGTCGACTGACAGGGTAGGCACCGGCGCGTCCAAGCACGCACATCAGCGTTGATTCCGGGCCAAACATAGCGCTGGGTGAGAAGGCGCTGAGAAGCCCGAATGCCTGGATGGCATATGTCATGGAGAGAATGGAAGATATGGCGACGTAGTGAAGCCGGAACAAAAGGGCGAGGAATGTCCGTTGAAACATCGCACCACAAGGGCTCAGGCGAGCAAGGATGGGGCACAAGCCGTAATCGGAGAGAACGAGGGTTTGCTCGAAAAGCGGCGAGCTCATCGTCATTCTGCTGAGCAGAAGAGAATGCGGCCCAGTCGACGGTGGAAGATGGAGCGTCTACCGTGACTATACGAGAGAGGGCGTCAGCGGCGGTGTTGGCTGCACCTTTCACATGCCGGATGTCGGTAGTAAACTCCGAGATATATGCGAGCTGACGGAGTTCACGTGACACGTACTTCGATGAATTGGTCCGGAACACATATGCCAGCGGTTTATGATCGGTTAGCACGTGAAACTTGCATCCTTCTACAAAATGCCGAAAGTGCTGGATAGCGGAGTAGATGGCTAGGAACTCTCGACCGAAGACGCTGTAGCGAGTCTCAGCAGGAAGTAGCTTCCGAGAGCAAAAAGACAAGGGTCTCCACTCGGAGTTAATGTACTGCTGTAAGACGGCTCCGATTGCCACGCTGGCGGCATCCACCATCAATCTCGTAGGGGCGTCGTTGCGCGGATGGACTAGAAGGACGGCGTTAGCGACTGCTTGCTTCGCGGCAGTAAAGGCGGCCTGGGCTTCTGATGACCAATAGATTGCGGAGGACGGGCCAGCGGTTGACCGGAGGAGGTCGGTGAACGGGCGAAGTAGCTCTGCACAGTGCGGGATAAAGCGGCGGGAGAAATTCACCAGCCCCAGGAATTGTCGCAGGAGGCGCAGGGTTGTGGGCAGCGGAAAATTCTCGATGGTCTGGACGGGGGACGCGAGAGGGCGGATACCCACGGAGGATATGTGATGACCCAAAAACTCGAGCTCAGAAGCACCCAAACACACTTGGAGGCATTCACAACCAGGCCGTAGTGCTGTAGACGCTCGAACAAAGCACGTAGGTCTTGCTCATGATCATGAGGTGTAGGGCTGGCGATGAGGACATCGTCAAGGTACGCGAATACACTCGGTAGGCTCCGCGTGACCTCGGCCATGAACTGCTGGAAGGTTTGAGCCGAATTGCGTAGTCCAAAAGGCATCCGGACGTACTCAAACAAACCAAAGGGCGTCGTGATGGCGGTCTTAGGTATGTCGGCGGGTTCAATGGGAATTTGGTGATATGCCTTAACCAGGTCAACTTTGCTAAAAATGACACAGCCGGCGAGGCGCGACGTAAAGTCCTGGATGTGGGGCAGCGGATAGCTGTCGTGGACAGTGTTGGCATTCAACGCCCGATAGTCGCCACAGGGACGCAAGTCAGCGGGATCACGCTTGGGCACTAGATGCAGCGGAGACGCCCACGCGCTGGACGACGGGCGTATAATTCCGAGCTCCAGGATGTGGTGAATCTCACGTTTGGCGATAGCTAGATGGTCTCCAAACAAGCGGCGTGGTCGAGCAGCTGCAGGTGGACCCCGGGTGACGATGTGGTGTGTCACAGTATGTTTAGGCGCCTGAGTGAGGTTGTATGGCTTAGTGAACTCCGGGAAATCCGCCAAGACTTTTTCGAACTGAGAGGAAGGCATCAGCGTGCGAATGCCCATGGGAACAAGGTCGGACGAGACTCCCGAGATGGAGAGATGAGTCAGGCCGTCGGTAAGGCGACGATGCCGCACGCTGACGTCAAAGTCGAAGTCGGAGAGGAAGTCCGAGCTGATGATCGGGCGAACCACGTCTGCGATGACGAAGACCCATCGAAAAGTTCGGCGTAGGCCGAAGTCGAGGGTGAGAGATCGTAGCCCATACGTGGGTATAGACGAGGCGTTGACAGCACGGGGCGACAGTCCTGATGGCTTGGAACGATCTGCCTTAGTTGGTGGAACCACGCTGATTTCCGCGCCCTTGTCGATAAGAAACCGGGTGCCGGAGAACTTGTCAGTGACCATGAACAGGCGGCTCGAATGACTGGGGGAACCACACGCCGCCGTTAGTGGTCCCGGCAGGCGTTTCCCGGCCACGAACAGGGCGGTGTACACTTCGTGGCCCGGTGGCGAAAACGCCTGTGGTACCAGCAGAGAGATGTAGGGCTGGGACTCCGAGCTTGACGTGAGCGCGAAAGAGCGCGATGATCAAGACGAGGCAGACGGGTCTCCAGAGGTCGGCTCCGGAGTGCGGCGACTGAGGCGGCAAGCTCCTCGAGACGGGCCTCAAGACGCGAAATCGCTGGGTCTCTTGGCGGCAAAACAGCAGTGACGGACGGGGAGGTGGCCTCATGAACGTTATCTGCGAGCGCAGCCAGGCTGTCGATGGTGACATCACCGGCAGCCGCAAGGACGAGGCGGATGGGCTGGGGAAGGCGCTGGAGGAAAAGCTCTCGAAGCAACGCTGAGTGGTTGGGGATGTCGCGCTGCCCGACAAGCTGTTGCATGCGGCGCAGAAGGTGGGAGGGGTGCCGGTCGCCAAGGTCTTCCCCGGTAGGGAGCTGCTGGAGGCGGGTGCGGTCCGACGGCATAAATCTCTCCAGCACCTTGGGTTTCAGGTGCTGATATGGTGCAGCACCCATGGGGGCGGAGAGAACGTTGGAGCGCTCACCGGCAACGTCAGAAGGCAGGCTTGAGGCAACATGGTAGTAGCGCGTCGTCGCCGACGTGATGCGAGCTAGGCAAAATTGCGCCTCAACCTGGTGGAACCAAACTTGCGGGTTCTGGGGCCCTAAGGTGGAAGGCGAACCTGCAGCCACGAGACGTACTGCGGACGCGAATCCTGCTGCGTGGATGTTGCGGGATCGGTCATTGCTCGTCCTTGGTCACCAATGTAGACTTAACGCCTCAGGAGCGAAGGAAACGAGACCACAGCTACGAGCCGACACCAGAACAGAACGACCACGACCACGACGAGCCACGACCAGGTGCCGTTTTTATTCTCTTCGCAGGGTGGCGCGCGCCAGCCGGGTTGTCGGCGCCGCCCAAGAGAGGGTGCTACACTTTTAATTCTTCACTCCATTGCATTTTTTTTAAACGCACGTGCATTACTACAACTATTTTTCGCATGTTGAAGCATCAAGCGTGAGCAAGAGCTGTAGTCTTCTAAAAAAGCAAAGAGAATTGAACACGTGCCGGAACCACTATTTCAAACCATTTTTTAAAAGTAACATTGTTTTTTCATGAATTTTAATGTCCCAGTGCGACTCAGGATATGAGGGACACCGTAGTGAAGAGCTCCGGATAACTTCGGGCACCTGAGGTTCTTGACCGTGCATTGTTATCGCGGGGCACAAGGGACTCTAGGATTTCACCCCCATAGAAATGGCACGCCGCAGCCGGGTTTAAACTAGCGTCTTCTGGGTCAACAGCCGAACACTATGAGCAGAGAAACCACGGTAGGTTCAAGGTAACATGAAACTCATTGGTTTAAAATATAGCAGCTCGTGTCAGTTTGTCTCATCATCTGTGCGACGTGCGGACAATACCATTGAGAAAAACAATCACATTGTTACGTGGAGGGCAGCCGAAGAATGAAACGAGATGAACGATGGCAGTGGAGATGGTTTTAATGGGTCCTGGCTATAGCGCGAGCACTCCGTCGCGCGCCACTGCCAGCTTCGTCGTCTTCGTGACAATATCCGGGGCTGCCGAACGATCGTCCCAATCGTGAATAGACGAAGACACCGACGAAGAGATGCGCTCGATTGTGGTGGGCTCAGAGGACGGTAAAACAGAAATGGCATGGGGGAAGTGCAGGTCGCCACGGTGAAAGATATGGCCGAATGGATCCTGGTCCACGAAGCTTCCGGGCCGCAGGTCGCCAGGAGCCGACGGCCGAAGCACATGGACGCACCGAACGGCAGGGGCAGGGAGGCTGTGTCCCCACGTGTGGGCAGCGTCTCGGGTCGGTCGGGTCATGGGATCGGGTCGCGGCAGCGTCGTCATGTCGTAGTGTCTTGTGATCAAGGCGGGGGACGGGGCTGGGGTGAGCGGTGAGGTCGGTTCGGGCTTGGCAGGCTGGGGCACGGCCGGGCGGTGCGGATCAGGAACTCACAGCTGACGACCACGGCTGACGGCGGACGCCGAAGCTCCAGAGCAAGGAAGGAAATGACACCCAGCACCTCCACAAAACTTTACGTGGAGGCCAGCCGAAGAATGAGACGAGATGAACGATGGCAGTGAGATTATTTTAATGGATGCTGGCCTCCGTCTACCGCAGCCGGGATCAAACTCGCGTCTTTCGGGTCAGCAGCCGAACACTATGAGCAAAGAGAAACCACGGTGGCTTCAAGGCAACATGAACCTCATTGGTTGAAAATACAGCGGCTCGTGTCAGTTTGTCTCACCATCTGTGTGATGCGCGGACAATTACATTGAGAATAACAATGATATTGTTACGTGGCGGCCAGCCGAAGAATGAGGCGAGATGAACAATTGTAGTGGAGATGATTTTAATGGCTCCTGGCCTAGCGCGAGCGCTCCGTCCCACGTCACTGCCAGCTCCGTCGTCTTCGTGACAATATAAAACAAAATTTTGATGTGACAGAAGTGTGTTGGTTGGCGGGAAAAAGTGCTGGGCCATCTTGACGCTGACAGCGACACTTGAGACAAGGAGGAAGGAAGAAGGTCGACGAGCGCTATAAACAGAATAATAATAATAATTGGTTTTGGGGGAAAGGAAATGTCGCAGTATCTGTCTCATATATCGTTGGACACCTGAACCGCGCCGTAAGGGAAGGGATAAAGGAGGGAGTGAAAGAAGAGAGGAAGAAGGAGGTGCCGTAGTGGAGGACTCCGGAATAATTTCGACCACCTGGGGATCTTTAACGTGCACTGACATCCCACAGCACACAGGCGCCTTAGCGTTTTTCCTCCATAAAAACGCAGCCGCCGCGGTCGGGTTCGAACCCGGGAACTCCGGATCAGTAGTCGAGCGCCCTAACCACTGAGCCACCGTGTAGATAACGCCAGCAGCTGTTGTATGTTGGCGATCTAGTTGGTCTTCGTCAGTCATCGTGGAATCACAGCGCTAGTAGACGAACACAAAAAGAGGACGCATACACAAGCGCGGACACAAACACTGCACAGTTGTTTGTGCGTCCTCTATGTGCCTTCGTCTGCAAGCGCTATGATTACATGGTCTTCCTTCATCCTTGCCACTCGTACAGCACCTTACTTTTTCCAGCATCTGGGGCACTTTTACAACATCTGTAAAAGTAAGGCCAGCCATTTGTATTAATGCCTGAGAGGGGCCGTTTTGAATTCCGTACTGATCCGCGCTGTTTTCGAGCGGCAAAGTTTGCGAGCATCGTGTTGTGTTAGAATTAGGTTGGCGGAAATTTTGTCGCATAAAAAGTATGGTGTTGAATAACTTCCTAAAACTCATGATGCAAACTTTGAAAACTGAATATTACACTACCTGGAGAGAGTAGCTATGTAAAAGAGATGCTGAGGTTCACCGCAAAAGGTTTCATGCCTACAAGCGCTTACTATGAGGAGGTAGTTCCCCGCTCTGTATAACCGTGTCATGCGGAATACAGAGGAATGAGTACGTAGCAAACTTTTAGTTTCTCTCCGCTAGTATTTCACGCCTAGCAGAGATTTATTTCAGACGAATTTAGCATGCTTGAAACTGCACATAAGCTACTTTTTTATTGCGGCTAGCGTCAGCAAAAAGTAGTAGTTCTAAACTGTTAATTTCCGAGCACACCGCTGCCAGTCATTAAGTAGAGTTTCCCAGCATTATTCTTCATTACTAGCGTCATATGCGGCTTTTGAAAAGGTGGAAGAAATCACAGATTCCTAAAAATGTGTCATGGCGCAAAATTGGTGTTCACAACCCAGCAGTTTCACAATGTGATCAGAGCTGCCTTTCAATATGGAGGACAGACATGTGCGTGACACTCATCGGAAGCCAAATAATTTTGAATCGGAGTTTTCTGTGCTAAAGCTTAGGTACATAAAAGTTCAAAGAAGCGGTCATTAAATGTTCGCATGCCGTGCTTCTTAGGGGCCATTATGTGTCCATATGCCTAATCGCTCTGCAATATTTATTGCGGTATATACATACATATATATATATATATATATATATATATATATATATATATATATATATATATATATATATATATATAGTGAAAAGGTCACAACTGGTTTGATTATCTAGGTTTATTCACCAACGGTTTCAGACAGCCGATGGACCGTCTGAAACCGTTGGTGAACAAACCTAGATAATCGAACCAGTTGTCACCTTTTCACTGTGCAAGTTTTCACTGGCCCGTTGAGCAACGCTGACTGATTCCACTATATATATATATATATATATATATATATATATATATATATATATATATATATATATATATATATATATATATATAGTTAGTTAGTTCAAATTATGTGCATGTCACGCTACGAGCGACCTATGCGTATATTCGTGTCCGACAAAGGAGTTCCAATTCCGCATGTATTATATAATTAAGCACAGTGAACACAATCAGTTCTCAGGAATCACTGAACCTTTCACCGTCAATAACCTATGACCATTCAGTCGTGCTGCTGGTCCCATGAAATGTAAACATATCGTTTTTGTATTCGCTATTTCACACCAACGATCGAAAACTGTGCTAGGCACCTTGTGACATCGGTATATAATAACTCAGTACAAAGGCTACTGTAACATCATACCGTCGTAGCGCTACATCTGGAGAGTAGTTCTCACATGGACACTTCGGTACAGAGCTTCGCATTATCTCGCATCGTAAGCTCCTCATCTCAAGTCATTTCGAGAAGTTCAGTGGGCAGCAGTTGCAGAACTGAAGGCTGAAACTATAACTAGGACAGAGAACCCCATGCTCTTACAGCCAGCCGAACAAAACATCGGGCAAAGGAAAGTTTGCAACACGCACGAAATTCACGCTACTGCAAGGTGAAGCCAGAAGAGAAGATCGCGCAGTTTTTTCCGACTGGCAGCTAGCGACATTAATATTGCTGCCATGAAAAGGCGAAAAATAGAAGAAAAATAATTATGTTTTGTCTTAAAAAGAAATGTATTTTTCGTAAAATGAGCGGAGCCTAATCCACAGTTAATGCAATATAGGAATAACTGTAGGGTGCCTTCAAAGTCAAGAACAATAAATTATACTAAAGTTGCTTTTTCATTAGTGTTTGTTCACACAGTCAAAGTGGCGTCTCCGTCTTATCTATCATGATGCATATGCTGGCATATTCCCGTACTATCGGAAGCTAAATGCGTGCCAAATCAGGTCATTAAGGAGAAAATGAATTGAAAGGAAATGAAACGGGTTGTCAGAGCTCTCTAACTATAGCGTTAACCTACTATTCCATAAACCCACTATTTCGTTTGCTGCCGAGTCTGCCAAAAGATCTCAAGACGGTGTTCCGTTGTCAACAACCACTTCATGAACTCTTGCGTCTCGAATCAATCAGATATCAAGCGCCTTTGGCTGCCTCATTTTCGCGTTTCAGCGGCGTAACCACAGGCACCGGTTGTGGGCTGGGACAATCGATGATGGCGTGTTGCAGCCTGCCCTCCATCGCATCTCACCTGGGCAATGATTGTTCAATCACTTCACATTACCGGTCCAGAAGACCCCGTAGACTACGCACAACTGCTTGCCTAGAAGAGGATTACAACGTTTCCTGAATTTTAGTCTTTTTATTGTCGTCCTTCATGCAGCCATTGAGTACGAGACCATTTTCCTTCTGCTTCTTTTCGCCACCTGTACTTTTGAATTTTTGTGGCAGAATTCTCACACCCTCCTGCAATTTCTTCGCTCCACATAGATTGCTGTCGCTCCGCTTAATTTGCTAGCTTTACAAAATAGTGCTTTGCCAGTCACCGTGTTGACAGTTTCCCTTTGGTGTTTGTGTTGCACAGATTTGTGTACTTGTGCTCCTCCCTTCATGACCTGTCGTGCTGGGGCGCTCAACCGGTGCTTAAAAGCCAGTTTTGCGACGGTCTGGCGTGTCTGTAATAAGGAACACCTCATGTCACTTTGTATTCCTTAATTAGGGGCACCTCCGTAGATTCCGAATCCCAGCTGTTCACCCTCGCATTCAACTGTCGCAGGTAATTGGCTCTAGCATGCACTCAGGCCTCACCTTTCCGAACGATATCAATTTGCCTTGGTAGGTATTTCTTGTAAGTGGTAATCGGGTCGCCAAGTCGACAGTGTGTTTTGAGCTTTTCGCAAGTAATCTGATGGTATATTGGCTTGGACAGATGCATAAAAGATAATGAACTTTGATTGAACGTTCCAGGGTTTTTTTTATGCTTGAAATGACCTTTCCGTTTGGCTTAAAATCAACCAACTGAGTCAAGTGACAGCCTCATTTCTATTCATCTCGGTGCTCCCTACTCACTCTGCCCGCCCCGGGTTGTACCGAGATCGACCAGTTGAGACGAGCGTCGTCGAATGACGTTCCGTCCTCCACTTCACAGCCGCGCAGTTTTCGAGTTACGTGTGGCGTGTTCTAAAATTAACCTTTGCCACTTCAATGACAGCGATAGCGATTGGAAATTCTAAAAGAGCCAAGACATCCTGAAGAGCTGCCCCATCCCGATTCGCCGACCTGTTAATTCGAGGGACGTCGGAATGAAATCTACGCAGATAGCGCCATGCCGGCACTGGACGGAGATCGCGGAGCTGGTATATATCCAGCGATGGGGCGAATAGGAAGGCTAGGGACGAAGCCATGGATCCAGCACACTGGTCAGCAGGTTAACGCAGGCGCTGCTGGAGGCATCGCGCTGTGCCTAAAGCTACGTGGTCCTTTGTTCATGTTTCATTTCGATTCTGTACACCAAGGCATCTTTTTAAGGAGCGCGTGTTTGTAGATCGTTTTTGGAAAGCGAATTTTTTTTTACAGCGGAAGCTTTACGCATTGCAATCTCACTTCCTGAAATATCACTAGGGTGTTTTTTCTCGTTTATTGAACATTAAACTGGACGCTTACTCCTCCCTCCCTTTTTTTTGTCCTTATGGTGTCCCTAACATTGCATAGCAGCACACTGAACTGTTTCTGGAGCCAGCACGTGACCTGTGTCTCGAACATTTTTCATCCCAGAACTGTATGGTTCCTGCTGCCTGCGTACATCGGCGGACGGAATTGTCTCTTATATACTTTGACTGTTATGGCTCACTAAGAAAAGTACTACAACTAACCGAGAAATGCTTTCCAGGGGTCATACAAGAATGATTGGAAGAGTGGAAGAGAAAAAAAAAGAAGACCCGGGCCCCATTTTGCGGATAAATTCGTTGTATGGTAAGGAATACTTAAAAGCAGCTTTATCGCGCACTTTTCAAGGAACATACACAGGTGTATGTCGACGGCACGCGGACGCCTTGTCGTCTTCCTTTAGCAGCTCCGCGGTGGCTCAGTGGTTATGGCGCTCGACTGCTGACCCGAAAGACGCGGGTTCGATCCCGCCAGTGGAGGTAGAATTTCAGTGAAGGCGAAATTCTGGAGGCCCATGTACTGTGCGATGTCGGTGCAGGTTAAAGAACACCAAGTGGTAGAAATTTCCGGACGTCTTCACTACAGCGTCCCTTATCGCCTGAGTCGCTTTAGGACGTTAAACTCCCGTAAACCAAACCAACCATTTGTCGCTCATGGCGATGGCTCGTGCACTGCCTAATAGACATTAAACACTGTTTTGTCATGATTAAGAAACGAAATTATTGCAAACTTAATTAGAACTTTCAAACTTATTTATAGATTGGGATCGTGTTGAATTCTACATAGCTGCCGGTAGTAGTAGTAGTAGTAGTAAAGACTTATTCGACCATAATTTATAGGCCGAGCATGTCGACCGCCTGGGCGACCAGAAGCCGCTGTTATTCCCCTTCAGCGCCAAGCCAGTCGAGCCAGGTGGTGATGGATAGAAAGGGTGGGGGGAAGGAACCCGACTGCTGAGCAGCCGGGCAATAGAAGAGGCAATGGGCCAGGTCCGCATAGATGCAGGGGCAGTTGGGACAGGAAGGGTCCGATCGATAGCGATAGAGGAAGAGGCGCGAGGAAGAATCCTTAAATTAGCTCTGCAGGGGTATAATACTCCTTCCATCAGCATAAACACATGACGTGCCGTCCAGTCCTCTTCGCAGTCAATGTTAGCACCACGCTTTGTGTTGCCAGGCAGCAACTTCCCAGTGCAGAGAGAAAAAGCTCAAGGACATGTCCCACTATCGTGTCCTTTGCCATCATCATCCAGTCTTTCGTTCTTCCGCGACATGTTGGCAGTGCTATACTCTCCCGCGAAGGTTCAATAGTTATTCAGCACACCAGTCATTGGGGTCCTCATTAAGAAAACTTGTTGGGCAATTTGGTAGGTGTTCACAGTAAATATCTAAAGGCGCCAAAACTTGCACACGTAGAGAAAACAATAGGACTCAGAGCCACTAACAACTGCTTTATTCTGCAGGAAACACGTTGATATATATCCTCAGTGCGCGCATGAGCAACGAACGCATCCACGCACCAAAAGCGACATGATACGTAAGGCTGAAAAAAAAATTTCTCAGCCTTAATACAATGCTATCGAAGTAACAGTGTGAAGGCCAGGGAACTAACTGAAGCGTTCTACATCAGTAAAAAAGGTAGCGTGTGCCTGAGTGAAGCTACGATAACGTTGCGTAAGGCTGAGAAAAAGTTTTTAATGTGTTGTGTATCGTGTCGCATTTGATGCGTGGATGTGTCCTTTGCGCGTGCGCTGACCGAGAATATATGTGTTCATGTTTCCTATATAATAAAGCAGATGTGAGCACCGCTCAGTCCCGTGTGTGTGCGCGTGTGCGTGTGCATGTGTGCTTGTGCAGGCGCGCGCGTGCGTGTGTGCCTGCGCGCGCGCGTATGTGTGTGTGCGCGTGTGTTTGTGTGCGCGCGCGCGGGCGCGCGTTTGGCACTTTTAGTACTTAGTAATGAGGAGCCCTGATTGAACAAGCGTTAAAACGTATGTCCTGGACAGTGCACAGCAGCTTGTTTAATCCGGTTTATAATAAATGGCCTTATGCATCTCACCAGCGTTAAGTTTGCGTTCCCACACGCAGCAAATAAAGCGAGCAAATGAAAAACTCCGTTCGGATGGTATTCGCTTGCAAGGCTGTTCTATGCAACCGCTTAAAAAAATGCGGACCTCAAGATGCGCAAGTTGGTACGTAGAGCAAATACGCTGTCTATATAAAATATTAGCAGGAGCGCGCGAAGGCAGCGACCCATAAAAAGGAAAAGGACTTGCGCCAGACTAATTCAGAGTGTGAAGCTGGTCGTAATTTAGAGCCCTTCATGATCATCACGCACGGATCTAACAACAGATTTCATGTCAGACCTTTTCTATGTGATACAATTCCCAAGTGTTTGTGCTTTTGAGAAGAGGAAATAAATAACCCTATATTTTAAGTGCAACAGAATTCTAGAAAAAGTGTGAATGACAACCGAGTGCCTTTATAATGTTCCAAAATCGTGATCTACTCATGTAGTGTTCAGCTTTTACCAAATGAGCGCTGCCTGTTTCTACCGCACCTTCTACTTTCAAATGTATGTTACATTAAAAGTAAGTCGAAAGAGTTCCCCATCGCCAAAGCCGATTATAGGAACTAAATGTAGCTTTGCGTGGAAGCGGTACCCTTTGTTTATACAACAAAACATAGTTGCATGGAAACGCACCGAAAAAGCCTATGTACAGGACTGACAGGCTACGCGCTCATGCTAGGCGATTGCCGCAACAAATATGTTCAAAATTCACAGCAGTTCCAAATGAGAACGACACTGGAAATACAAGAGAGTCCTGCACACCTTATGGGGACTGTAAACATCTTCTGTAGTGTGCAGAGTTAATGCATGTGAAAACACTTATTTACTGCCTGTAAGAACGCATTCAAACTTATTTCCGCACACAACTCTTGAAATACAAGAAAGAATTTAATCTCAAAATAGTGTAGCGATACCCTGCGTGGTACCAGTTTGTCCAATGCCAAAATGAAATCATGCAGCAGTGGTGGCTCAGTGGCTATGGTCATCGGCTGCTGACCGAAAAAACAGGGCCGAAGTAGTCGCATGTCTATTAAGGCGAAAGGCAGTTTCAGTATACATTAAATAACCCCAGGTAGTCGAAATTATCCAGAAAACTTCACTGTAGCGTCGCTCATAGTCTGAGTCACATTGGGACTCTGAACTCCATGAAGAAGAAAAGAAGCCAGCAAAAATTGTTTACTAATGGCGTATCATTAGGGCAGCAAAGGGGTATTTTGATGAATGACGGCCTTCTATTTATGAAAAGCTACTTTTAATTTCGAAATACCTATCGGCATGTTTTTTAATGACCACAATTCTACTAGCATCTTCGTTAAAAAATCAATGTTATTTCTATAACTAAAAGTTTCTATAAACTTTTTCATAATCGCCATTAGTATTAATTTGTAAAAACGTGCCGCTTCGCAGATTTAGAGAAAGGAAAGAAGTACATGTTGCTGTACTGGAATCCGACCGGAAAGTGTTTTATACTTCGATTATGCCATGGCGCTGGTAAGAGACCATTTCACTGTACTTACTCCCACACAGTCAATTTTCTTTTTTATTGCTCGAGTTGTTTTGCGCTTCAAGGATTGTTTCACGACTGTATAATTCTCGTGCAAGTCGTAATGACATGTTTCCTGCTCATGTAGCTACTTCAAATGAAGTTCTTTGTAGAAGAGTTCTTCGAGCGGGATTTTGTCCCTTTTGCAACATGCAGGCACGCACTGTTCAAGAGATTCCTAAGTGACGCAAACACCTGTGGCTCGGTGCTACTAGTGGCGCATGCGCAATTCCGACTAGGGAGCGAGAAAGAGAGAAATATCCGCGGCGAGGAGCGCGTTGTGACATCATGTGCCTCCTCGGAGTGCGGCCGCGGCGATATCGCAAGTTCGCGGGCAGTAAAGCTTGCGCTTTAAAAATCGCTTGTTTCGGTTATACAACTGGCGCAAGTAAGCATTATACCTGGGTGTGTTAACATCCGATGTGATTACACGTTTTGGTACGTGCTTAGTTATCAATTCGTTGACATTTTATTTATAAATATTATATTTAGTATTCCCGGTTTGGTCTGAAAAATTCGTCTTGAATAAGTCTAGGAAAGTGGCGAAGTAATTGTTAATTTCTGCAAAGTTAGCTCTGCTCTAATAGCCAACGTTTTTAGCGGTATAACTTTTGTTAACATTGGCGATCATAATTTCAAATGCCAAGACCAAGTGGTTACTTAAACCAGGCAGGTATGATATGGGAAACACTGGGTGTGGGCAAGTGGCTAAAATAAGGTTCAAGGTATTCGTGCTATGGTTCAGTTACCTGGTGGCTTTAGTAACGAGTTGACTTAAAAAAAAGGTAGAACAAAGATCTAAAAATCACTGCTCTGGGCTTAGAAGGGGCTTAAGACAGGCACTTCAGAAAACCATGAAATGCTGGCAAAGTTTAAGTCCCCTGAAAGAAATATTGGTGCAGTAGGATGGCGCGTTTATACAATGTTAAAGCCTCATGAAGCTCCGAAACAAAATGGTCGAATAGCACAGAGAAAGCGAAGTTATCAATAACTCGAACTGGCAATAGTGGTCACAAATGTTTAGTTCACTGTCGCCCTACCTGAAGCTTGCCGTCCCGGTTAGCTCAATTGGTTGAGCGACTGCTCCGGTGAAGCGGTGGTCACGGGTTTGAACCCCGGACCAGGACGAATTTTTTTAACTGCGATGTTTTTGAGAAAGCTGTATAGCTTTCCTTTGTAGCTGTATAACTGCGCTTGGGTGGATGCGAATGAGAAATTACGCTCTCTTTACAAATATACTCCACCTTGGTAGATTCCCTTAAACATTTGACCCTCACAGTTCCCACTTCGAGTTTCTGACCAATCCGCACTCGCCCTACCATAAGCTTGCCGTCCCGGGTAGCTCAGTTGGTAGAGCGATTGCTCCGGTGAAGCAGTGGTCCCAGGTTCGAAATTCTGGATACTCGAATTTTCCTTTTACTGCGAAGTTTCTGAGAAAGCTGTGTACTTTTTCTTTGTAGCCGTATGGCTGCGCTTGGGTGGATGCCAGTGAGTAATTACGCCCTTTTCTACAAATCTGCTCCACCTTGGTGGATTCCCTTAAACAGTTGACCCTCACTGTTCCCACTTCGAGTTACCTATTTATTCTCTCTCGCCCTAACATAAGCTTGCCCTGCCGGTTAGCTCAGTTGGTAGAGCGATTGCTCCGGTGAAGCAGTGGTCCCGGGCTCGAAATAATGAATACTCAAATTTTTCTTTAGCTGCGAAGTTTCTGAGAAAGCTGTGTACTTTTTTCTTTGTAGCCGTATGGCTGCGCTTGGGTGGATGCCAGTGAGTAATTACGCCTTTTTCTACAAATATGCTCCACCTTGGTGGATTCCCTTAAATAGTTGACCCTCACTGTTCCCACTTCGAGTTACCTATCAATTCTCTCTTGCCCTACCATAAGCTTGCCGTGCCGGTTAGCTCAGTTGGTAGAGCGATTGCTCCGGTGAAGCAGTGGTCCCGGGTTCGAAATTATGAATACTCGAATTTTTCTTTAGCTGCGAAGTTTCTGAGAAAGCTGTGTACCTTTTCTTTGTAGCCGTATGGCTGCACTTGGGTGGATGCCAGTGAGTTATTACGCCCTTATCTGCAAATCTGCTTCACCTTGGTGGATTCCCTTAAACAGTTGACCTTAACTGTTCCCACTTCGAGTTACCTATCAATTCTCTCTCGCCCTACCATAAGCTTGCCGTGCCGGTTAGCTCAGTTGGTAGAGCGATTGCTCCGGTGAAGCAGTGGTCCCGGGCTCGAAATTATGAATACTCAAATTTTTCTTTAGCTGCGAAGTTTCTGAGAAAGCTGTGTACTTTTTCTTTTTAGCCGTATGGCTGCGCTTGGGTGGATGCCAGTGAGTAATTACGCCCTTTTCTACAAATCTGCTCCACCTTGGTGGATTCCCTTAAAAAGTTGACCCTCACTGTTCCCACTTCGAGTTACCTATTTATTCTCTCTCGCCCTACCATACGCTTGCCGTGCCGGTTAGCTCAGTTGATAGAGCGATTGCTCCGGTGAAGCAGTGGTCCCGGGTTTGAACTTCTGAATACACGAATTTTACTTTAACTGCGAAGTTTCTGAGGAAGCTGTGTACCTTTCCTTTGTAGCCGTATGGCTGCGCTTGGGTGGATGCCAGTGAGTAGCTACGCCCTTTTTACAAATCTACTCCACCTTGGTGGATTCAATTAAACATTTGACCCTCACTGTTCTCACTTCGAGTTACTGATCAATTCTCTCTCGCCCTACCATAAGCTTGCTGTGCCGGTTAGCTCAGTTGGTAGAGCGATTTCTCCGGTAAAGCAGTGGTCCCGGGTACGAACTTCTGAGTAGACGAATTTTTCTTTAACTGCGAAGTTTCTGAGAAAGTTGTGTACCTCTCTTTTGTAGCAGTTTGGCTGCGGTTGGGTGGATGCCATTGAGTAATTACTCTCTTATTATTAGACACTGCTTATGGAGGCAAAATCCCAGTATGAACCTTATAAAAGAAATTCATTCTGTCTGGCGAGAGAGCAGTTTTGTGCCCTTGCAGAAGGACCTGCTATCCTAGTATATATAGTATACAGCAAGGAGTATACGTGCATAGAGAGCCGCACAAAGTCATGTTTTTATGAAACTTCTACCGGCAGCACTAGAAACGCAATGTCGAAACACAAAGTAAAACGAAAAACGGGACAACACATGTTATTTATAAAGCTTCGCATATCAATCAGTATATTCACCTTCAAGATGTCGCAGGTTGGTTAAAAGTTGTCTGGCAGCAAACTAAAAGGCAAATTAATATCTTGCACATCATCATCATCATCATCATCATCATCATCATCATCAGCCTTACTACACCCACTGCAGGGCAAAGGCCTCTCCCATGTCTCTCCAATTAACCCTATCCTTTGCCAGCTGCATCCACCCTTTGCCTGCAAACTTCTTAATCTCATCCGCCCACCTAACCTTCTGCCGCCCCCTGCTCCGCTTACTTTCTCTTGGAATCCACTCCGTTACCCTTAAGGACCAGCGGTTATCTTGCCTTCGCATTATATGCCCTGCCCAAGCCCATTTCTTTCTCTTGATTTCGACCAGGATGTCATTAACCCGTGTTTGTTCCCTCACCCACTCTGCCCGCTTCCGATCTCTTAACGTTACACCTATCATTTTTCTTTCCATGGCTCGCTGCGTTGTCCTTAACTTAAGCTGAACTCTTTTCGTTAGCCTCCACGTTTCTGCCCCGTAGATGAGTACCGGTAAGATTATGCTGTTGTACACTTTCCTCTTGAGGGAAATTGGTAAACTGCCACTCATGACCTGCGAGAATTTGCCATATGCGCTCCACCCCATTCTTATCTTTCTAGTTATCTCCCTCTCATGATCCGGATCAGCTGTCACTACCTGCCCTAAGTAGACGTATTCCGTCACAATTTCTAGGCTCTCGCTGCCGATTGTGAACTGTTGTTCCCTTGCTAGGCTGTTGAACATTACCTTGGTTTTCTGCATGTTAATTCTTAGACCCATCGATCTGCTATGCCTGTCTAACTCATTGATCATGATTTGCAGTTCACCTCTTGAGTGACTCAGCAAGGCAATGTCATCAGCAAATCGCAGATTATTTAGGTATTCTCCATTTATTCTTATTCCCAACTGTTCCCAATTCAGGCCTCGAAATACCTCCTGTAAACATGCGGTGAACAGCATTGGCGAGATCGTGTCTCCTTGCCTGACGCCCTTCATTATTGGAATTTTATTGCTGACTTTATGGATGACTATAGTAGCTGTGCAGTTGCTATATATATCTTCCAGTATTTTGACATAAGGCTCTTCTACCCCCTGATTACGCAATGCCTGTATGACTGCTGAGGTTTCCACTGAGTCGAATGCTTTCTCGTAATCAATGAAAGCTATATATAGAGGTTGATTATATTCTGCGCATTTCTCTATCACCTGATTGATAGTGTGAATATGATCTATTGCGGAATATCCTTTACGAAAGCCTGTCTGATCATTTGGTTGATTAAAGTCTAACGTTGCCCTCACTCTATTAGCGATTACCTTAGTAAATACTTTGTAGGCAACGGATAGTAAGCTGATCGGCCTGTAATTTTTCAAATCCTTGGCGTCTCCCTTCTTATGAATTAAGATAATGTTTGCATTCTTCCAAGCTTCTGGTACAATCGAGGTCATAAGGCATTGCGTATACAGGGTGGCTAGTTTTTCTAGCACGATTTCCCCTCCATCCTTCAACAGATCTGCTGTTACCTGATCCTCCCCAGCTGCTTTTCCCCTTTTCATTGCTTCTAAGGCTTTCTTTACTTCATCTTTCGTTACTGGCGGGATGAGGCATTGCTGTGCACTGCTGTCTTTCTCATTAACGCTCTGATTACATTGGCTACTGTACAGGTCTGTGTAGAACTCTTCGGCTACGTTAACTATCTTATCCATATTGCTAATGACATTGCCTTGCTTGTCTCTTAATGCATACATCTGGTTTTTACCAATGCCTAGTTTCCTCTTAACTGTTTTTAGGGTACCTCCGTTCTTTATAGCATGCTCGATTTTCTCCACTAAAAAGGTGAACCCTGTATAATAGTCGCATGGACTACATGAAATAACTGATTATAAAGCATACTAAGGATGATTATTTGAAGAAGACGAAATATTCGTTGGTAGCATAGGTTTGTGGCGACCGCCAAGCAATTAACGGCTCATCGCAGAGGACATAAGTCTGAGCTTAGCTTGTAGTGTCGGTGTGTATTGTTTGCTTTGTGTGCACTATGTTTTTGGCATTACATGAAGTGACCAGGAGTTGTGACACAACACAGTGCCCCGCACATCATCATTACTCAGCGCATGTGGAGCCCCAGAACCTAAATGACAGATCAGATTCCTCGGAGTTATCGACCTAGGCATCAGAACCGCACCAAAGGAGTTCTCACTAGCGAAAAGCGGTAACTTTTCTTGACGTGTCCCCGTAAATCTGACAGGTCATAATATCATGCTAATTAATGTCTTACGCTTATTACCAAAGATACGAAAATCTCGGAGTGAACAACTATTCAGAATACTCGAATACAACAGGCTCCAGTAAATATGAAAAACACTGGAGGTACCTGGCAGCCTTTTTTTCAGTAGGAAGAAACGATAAAGGCACTGAAAGACATTCAATAAAAATTATTCGCACAGCAGTTACTGCAGTAATGCTGCATTTCATTGTAAACAACTGAACATATATTCACGTGCTCTGAAAAACAGAGGAGCACAGCGGATAATTTGAAACGCCTGTGTGAAACCAAGTTGTAACGGAGCTTTTTACTCACGAGAGGCACACAAACACATAAACCATACGGGAAACGTATTGGTTTCATTGAATGCAATGACTCGTAAACACACACATCTTGTGAGCTGTTCTAACAGTAATATTGTTACAGGTTCTATTTACAAATAATATTTACAAGGCAGGTCGAGAGGAGCCTGGTGCGCCGGCGGCAGGATACTTGACTTTCTCTTCTACTTCCAGCCGCCGCACGTCTTCTTTATTCCTCAGAGCCCATGCGCAGCACGTGACATTTCCCCGTTCGCAGACGAAGCCCTCTGGGCCAGTCAATCAATCGGGGTCCCGAGAGTGGAATGGCTTCAGCCGTGCGACATGCACGACCTGGGTTGTCCTTGAGCGGCGTCCTTGCGTTGATTGGGGAGAGATGACATAGTTGAGGTCATTGAGGCGAGCAACAACGATGAACGGGCCTGTGTAGTGGGATAGCAGCTTTTCTGAGAAGCCACGCTTGCGTAGGGGCGTCCACAACCATACAACGTCACCGGGCAGGTAGGAGACATCCTTGCGCCGGCGGTCATAACGCTGCTTAGAGCGATGCTGTGATGCCAAGGTGCGTATCCGGGCAATCCGACGGGCTTCTTCAGCGCGACATAGAGTGTTGGCAATAGAAGGCTCGGTGTCGAGAGAGAAAGGTAAGATGCTGTCGAGGGAGCTTCGAGGCGGACGGGCATAAAGAAGGAAGAATGGGCTGTAACCAGTTATTTCATGCCTCGACGTGTTATAGGCGTATGTAATGAAGGGAAGCACGTCGTCCCAGTTCTTATGGCGGGAATCGACATACATGGCCAGCATGGTCGTGAGTGTCCGATTGGTACGTTCAACCAGTCCATTAGTCTGGGGGTGGTACGGCGTCGAGTGGCGAAAATGGCATGAACTAAGACGCAGAAGCTCTTCCACAACGTCTGCCATAAACTGGCGACCGCGGTCACTGATAACAACTCGAGGAGGTCCATGCCGGAGGATGACAGCACGAAGAAGGAAGAGCGAGACCTCAGCAGCGGTGGCGCAAGGTAGGGCGGCGGTCTCACAGTAACGGGTGTGGTGATCAACGCACACTATAATCCAGCGGTTACCGTTGGACGAGCGGGGAAACGGGCCGAGCAGATCGAGTCCAACTTGTTCATATGGCGTGCTTGGAGGTGGCAAAGGATGCAGGCGTCCAGGCGGAGAAGTCGTGGGAAGCTTGAACCGCTGACACTGCACGCAGGTGGCCACGTAGCGCTGAACCATGTGACGCATTTTTGGCCAGTAAAAACGTTCTTTGATGCGGTTAAGGGTCCTGGCAAACCCCAAGTGCCCAGCCGTGACGTCATCGTGCATTGCCTGCAGAACAGAGGAGTACAGAGTAGCCGGAACGACGAGGAGAAAGCGCGCACCTCCAGGCAAGTAATTCGTTCTGTAGAGTAAACCGTCGCGAACGCAGAAAGGGCTTGCGGATGTCGGGTCACGGGCTTCGGCAAAAAGCGGCGCCAAGTGCTGAACCTTGCGTTGTTCCATCTGGAAAGTGCCAAGATCTGGAAACTCTTGGGAAACGGCAGCGAGATAGTCATCGAAGTTTTCATCATCGGAAGTAGTAACCGTGAGCGGCAGCCGCGAGAGGCAATCTGCGTCGGCGTGTTGGCGGCCACTTTTGTAAGACACTTTGAAGTTAAACTCTTGGAGGCGTAACGCCCAGCGGGCCAACCGACCGCAGGGGTCGCGTAGATTGACCAGCCAGCACAGAGAGTGATGGTCTGTGACGACTGTAAAAGCACGTCCATAAAGGTACGAACGAAACCGTTGTACGCCGAAAACAACGGCGAGACACTCTTGCTCTGTTACAGTGTAATTGCGTTCCGACTTGCTGAGGGTGCGACTTGCATAAGCGACAACGTGTTGATTGCCCTCATGGCGTTGGATAAGCACAGCACCCACGCCGATGCCGCTGGCGTCAGTGTGGAGTTCAGTCGGTGCTGTCGGGCAGAAATGACGCAATATTGGCCGCGAGGTGAGGAGAAACTTGAGCTGCCGAAACGCGGAGTCGCATTCGGGAGTCCAGTGGAAAGGGGTGTCTTTCTGCAGGAGACTTGTAAGCGGGTAGGCTAAATCAGAAAACTTGGGAACGAAACGCCGAAAATATGAGCAAAGTCCTAGGAAACTCCTGAGCTCTTTCACTGATTTGGGTTCTTTGACACTGCTTACAGCTTCAACCTTCTGCGGGTCGGGTCTGAGGCCATCCTTGTCAACGAGATGACCAAGCACAGTAATTTGGCGTTCACCGAAGCGACACTTCTTCGAGTTCAGCACGAGGCCCGCTCTCTCTATGCAGTCTAGGACAATGGCTAAGCGGCTGTTATGTTCGGCGAAGGTCCTACCAAAAATAACAACATCGTCCAGATAACACAAGCAAACTTGCCACTTCAGGCCACGTAAAAGCGTATCCATAAATCGTTCAAAAGTGGCAGGAGCGTTGCAAAGGCCGAAAGGCATAACATTAAATTCATACAACCCGTCAGGTGTCACGAATGCTGTCTTCTCTTTGTCTTGCGGGTGCATCGGGATCTGCCAGTACCCGGACCGTAGATCCACCGAGGAAAAGTAGGAGGCTGAGTGGAGGCAGTCAATGGCATCATCAACGCGCGGGAGCGGGTAAACATCCTTCTTTGTGACAGTGTTAAGCCGGCGGTAGTCGACACAAAATCGCCAAGTGCCATCTTTCTTTTTGACAAGGATCACTGGAGCAGCCCACGGGCTTGAAGATTCCTGAATGATGCCGCGGTGCAACATGTCACGGACTTGTTCATCGATTATCTGACGTTCGGAAGGCGAGACGCGGTATGGCTTCTGGCGAATCGGCTGTGCAGATCCAGTATTGATCATGTGATGGGTACGGGAAGCTGGAATCGGCGGTGGTTGGTCGCGACCAAAGTCAAACACGTCCGCATGCTTCATAAGAACGGCCACTAGTACCTGGCGGTCGCTAGTGGGTAGGGATTTGTTGACCATGGCTAGGAATTGAGAGTCGCTCAGATCGCGGCGTCTAGTTGGACGAGACACGTTGTCAGTGATCGCGGCAACTGGTACAAAAAAACGTTCTTCAAAGCCAGCAAGTTTTAAACCACATGGCAATACTGCAGGTTCGTTGGAATGATTGACAGTCCAAAGAGTGGCATGGCCCTTGGTCACATGGACGACGCTGCGGGGTACTAGCACACTTTTCTTTGCACAGTTAAGGGAACAAGGTTCCACCACAGCATCGAAGGCATCAGAAATCGTGCTCGAGGACACAACGGGAACGAATATGGAAGACATTGCTGGAACGACGGTATCTTCAGAGACAGAAAACACTTGGGCAACCACTGGCGAGTCTTCTATGAGAGCTGACCGAAGGCCAGGACTTAACGATATGCCACCACTGCGGAAGTCGAGAGTAGCGCCGCACTGGTGCAAAAAGTCAATACCGAGGATGATGTCATGCGTAGAACGAGGGAGCACCGTGAATTCAGTTCGGAACATGTGGCCAGCGATCACTACATTCACAAAACAAATACCAATCGGAACCAATGATTCTCCCCCTACACCCCGGAATATAACAGCACGATCCCAAGCGAACATTATTTTACGACCCAGACGGTTCTTGAAAGTTGAACTCATCACTGACACCGTGGCACCAGTGTCCACTAAGGCCATGACGCAAATACCGTCCACTAAAACTTCAAGGCGGTTCCTTAACATAACAATGGGCAGAGGAATTGGCACTATCGATGATCCGGCGACCGCACCTCCATCGGCCGCACACGCTAGTTTCCCGGGGACGGTGGGGAACGACGTTGGGGGGAAGGCGAGCGGCGAGAGCGGTGCGGAGGTGGAGTCAGACTTCGGTCAGAGGCAGGGGAGTCGTTCCGTGGTGGCGCGTAACTGGATGGGCGCTGAGACGATGTGAAGACACGGTCATGAACAGGCGCATTGAAACTCAGGCGAGGGTTCGACCATTGGCGCTGGGAGCGGGAAAACTGGCCCCGGCGACGGCAGAATCTAGAGATGTGACCGATCATACCACAGCGGTAACAAAGTGGTGGGTCGGGGGGGCACTCGGGATAACACTCCTCGTAGCCAGTGTCGAAACGACCATCGTACTCCGGCTGCCGCAGGTGGCGTTGCGGATGAGCTGGCGCCCTGGGGCCGGGGCGGGTGATCCGGGGAGCGTCGCTGTAATCAATGCGAGTAGCACTGGTAGGGGCCTGGGCAGACAAACTCCAAGGGGAGGAGCGGTAGGCGGGAGCCGCCTGCAGAGAACAGCTCCCATACGGGACCTCACTGCGGCGCGCAAGATCTTGATGCCGGGAGAGTTCGTCACGCACGATTTGACGAATGACGTCAGGGAGAGTCGCCGCATTCACAGGCTCGTGGAAATCCACGCTGGCGACGGTGGTGACGTTAGGCAGGCGACCGAACTTGGGAGTAATTCGACGCAGTTTTAGAGCTTCAAAGGTGCGGCAGTGCTTGATGATATCCGTGGGCGAGTCTAAATTTTCTTTACTAATAAGAAAGCTGTAGACGTCCTCTGCGATGCCCTTGAGGAGATGACCAACGCGATCTTCGTCGGACATACTGGGATTAACGACTTTGCACAGCTTCAAGACCTCTTCTATGTAAGTCGTGCAGGTCTCTCCAGGCACTTGCGCTCTCTGAAGCAAAGACTGCTCAGCGCATTTTCGTTTGGCAACAGTATCCCCGAAGCAGCTGCGGAGCTCTTCCATGAAGCGGTCCCAACTTGTTATTGATGCCTCATGGTTTTCGAACCAAGTTAGCGCGGTGCCATCGAGAAAGAAGACGACATTGGCCAGCTGAAGAGTGGCATCCCAGCCGTTGTATTTGCTCACCCGCTTGTAATTGGTGAGCCAATCATCCACGTCTTCGCCAGCCTTCCCGGAAAACGTCCGCGGCTCACGGTAGTGCTGCCAAGCGGGCGTTGCGGCGCCGGTCGGACGTGCATCGGCTTCCTTGGGCATTTGCACGGGCAACGGTGGCAATCCGGCGATTCTTCGGCTGCAGCGGTTGCGAGAGGGGTCCGTGGTGATCTACCCAGCACCTCCACCACACTGTTACAGGTTCTATTTACAAATAATATTTACAAGGCAGGTCGAGAGGAGCCTGGTGCGCCGGCGGCAGGATACTTGACTTTCTCTTCTACTTCCAGCCGCCGCACGTCTTCTTTATTCCTCAGAGCCCATGCGCAGCACGTGACAATATTGCAAACTGCCCTCCATTCCACAAGGAGCGCAGCAAGTCGGCAGCCATCCACAAATCACAGGCCTTCTTTATTATCGGTTTTTGGTAATATCTTTACATAAATGCCTTTACAGAATAACAATATCAGTAGGAGCTGTGCAACCCGCCGCGGTGGCTCAGTGGTTAGGGCGCTCGGCTACTGATCCGGATTTCCCGGGTTCGAACCCGACCGCGGCGGATGCGTTTTTAAAGAGGAAAACGCAAAGGCGCCCGTGTGCTGTGCGATGTCAGCGCACGTTAAAGATCCCCAGGCGGTAGAAATTATTCTGGAGCCCTCCACTACGGCATGTCTCTTCCTTTCTTCTTTCACTCTCTCTTTTATCTCTTCCCTTACGGCGCGGTTCAGGTGTCCAACGACATATGAGACAGATACTGCGTCATTTCTTTTGCCCAAAATCCAATTAATATTATTATTAGTATAGGAGCTCTGCACACCTCAAGTAGGTCACAGGATAGCATATATTAGAACGCGTTGCAAAGGTCGCCCGAAAAGCTATCATGTCAAGGCGCTCTTGAAAGCGGGGAAATGTCTTCTTTTTAGGTTCGGCTTGTGTAAGACATTACCACTAGCACTTTATTTATTTTTTAGATATCTATATAAACCCTTAACAGCGCCTTAGTACTACATTTATGAAATCTCCCACAACATTTCTTTGGCACATCCCGGTCTCTGTTTCTAAAAATTTTTCATCTTCAACCTTAGGTTGAGCATGCATACTGAACAAAGTGTATGAGAAGAGCGATTGAACACTCATCGCTTTCTGAACTGACGCTTCAGACCTACACATTGTTACCTTTTTCTAGATAGACAAGAATATTTAGCTGTCATTGTTTTTCGGCGTAGCCGCCTTAATCTTCTGTACAGAGTAATTCTAATGCCATGCGAATGATTCATAATTCTTAAAACGCACAAACTGAGAACTTCATGCCGTACAGTGCGGCTCTGGGAGATAAAAATAAATAGGTGGGCTCAGACTAAGCAAAAAGCCACGACGAAACGGATATCAGAGTGTGAGCAACAAGCCAAAAAGAATATTGCAAAAAAGGGCATTCCAAGTGGAGGAACAGATTAAGTTCTCTATACGGTACCTAGCTTATAGTCCTTCTTTTCCTTTTAAATGCAATTTTAGTTGGTTCTTGCAGTCACGTTATCCATTTCAGCTGCTTGTGTTCGGCTGTTCCATGATGTCAAGAGCACCCAAAGAGCTCGGCTGCGCATAATGATATTCACTACATTGTTTAGTGTCGCCATTAGACCACCTTTCTTAGTCGGGCTACCAATAGTGTCTGGAGTACCCGGATGCGAGCCCATTAGGTCCACCGCGACGGGTTTACTCGCATTAGCGCGCAGAGAGGTCTTCTTTCTATTCTTGTCAATTTTCGACTTTCTCTTGCGGCTGCCTTAACAATCCGCCGTTTTCTATTTATTTTCAAAGTAGCACAAGTCCATGATTTCCGAATTTCAATGCCGAAACTAAAGCCTCTTCAGTTTTATGGGTGTGCATACATATGTAATCCGAGATAATCCAGCATGATCAGGGGTCGAGAGCTACAAAAGACGCCGATCCACGGGTACTTGAGCAGACCACGCAGTCAGATGCTCAAGCGTGCTGTTCTAGCGAAGGTGTTCGTTCCAAACTAGCTCTGTGCCACAGGTTCAGTCGTAGTTACAATCTAAAGTCGCCGCAGTAAATATGAACGATGCAATGCGCTTGTGCATCACGGTTGGATTGACTTTCTTTCGAAAGGCTTATTATGATGAGCCTTTGTTTCATGCTTTTTTTGTTAACTAACAAATTTAAGGTCCACTTTTTGAGACAATGTACAAGTCGAGGCTAAAAATAAGTCAGAATAAGCGAAACGACTGGTGAGTGCGGATACTCTCAAGGCGTGCAAATCAATCATCCACCATAGTGCTAATACAAAAACATATGACAGTCACGTTGCTTCCAATATCAAAGGGCTACTTCTGGACTAACTCGCAGCATAGCCTCAAGTTTCGTCTGAACATCGCTTATCTTTTCATCGCCGTATTTCCTCAGCTGATACGATGAAACCGACACACTTTGTATCGCTGAAACAGAGCCCGCGGACTGTGCCTACCTGTTAAGTAACTGATGCAGCGCAGTTGCCTTTAAGTGGTGCTCTAGAAAATAAATTCGTAGCTGCAAGTTATATATAGTTGAAGAAGCCTCCAGGTTCGCAACAGAAATAGGAGGGAAATATTGTGTAACAAATTTAAACACAGCTCTAATTTTTACACAAACCACACAGAAAAACCAGACAGGGCAAACAAGGGTAATAGTTCGCGCTACCCAGCACCCCAGGGCAAGACCAAAACAGTTAAGTGACATTAAACGGTGATCTTCACTTAATAAGCAATGAAGCAACTTGGTTCTGTAGATCTCAGGGCCCAGGACAAAAGGGAGCACAAAACTTCCGGCGCTAGCTCATTGGGAACTGACGAAAGCATGTGTGTGCTGCAGTGGCAATACGGGACCACAATAGCCCCCCATAATGAGGCTCAACTTCGACATTCTTTTCGTCACGTAAAAAACACAACAGGCTGTAAAAAATCGCGTAGCAAAATTACAGTGTTATAAACATTGTAACAATTGTTATCTTTTGCATTTTGACTCTCACCTCTTCTCTCGGATGCGTGCCATCGAAGCGCAGATTTAAGTCTTCCTGGTGCTGGTGAAAACCCACCTTGTCTAGTGGGATGAAAGGCTTTCTAGCGTTGCTCAGGGAGCTCGCAGCACAAAGAGTGCAAGGTTCAGCACGTCCCAACAATCTCCAGTAAGCACAGCAGAAGTCAGTGCCTGAAATGAACATGGTTTGCCCTTCTAGACAATATTGTTTTCGCTATGTATGACTTCATAAACACCGATCTCATTAAACAATGCTAACAATACGATATTTGCAAGCGAACCAAAGTCTAGGAATTGTGAAATTGTAGACATATGAGATTAATGTTTGTGGTTTACAAGTTGAGCGATAAAAGGGCGAGCGCTATTTTAGGCTACAGCAAACCAAGGAGTAGGCTAGCTGTTGGAAGAAGTTATGAGTGAATTACTACATTTATGGCGTTCGGTGAGTCATCATAAAGAAAAATATACGCTAAAACTAGTTCAATATTTAGTCCTCGTATATTGCAAAAAAAAGAACCGGTCAACATTAGCGCAGACATAGCGTAGTAAGGCTATGATAGAAAGACATTTAATTCGGTGAAAAATATAAAGACTGCACTTTAACTAGACTGACACACATCAGAAAAAAATCAAATAACTGTACGAGGAGGTTCAAGTAACGGTAAATGACCTTGTCTGCTATTCACCGCGAAGCTATAGAGAGGGTAGGTTTGGAAACAGCTACATTTAAGACTTAAAAGACGCTGAGGGGAAATTGAACTTCACTTATATTGATAGAATACCAGCTCCTTAATATCAAAGGACAACTCTTTCTGAAAATAAAGCTATTGTAAAGTAGAAAAGAGCAGGAACTGAAATACAGAGCAATCACGTAAGTACAACCCTGATTATGAAACGGTAGAACAGGACACAGATCTCTAAGGCTCAAAAGCGTGCATGAAAGTTACATGTTTGACCGATATTGATGTATATAAGTTTGGTTTGAAACCACTAGAGCACTTTTATCATACCACGATGGCAGAAAAGAGACAACCTGAAGGTCAGAAGTTAAAGAAAACGTGAAATTGGTGCCGCAACAGGTGGCCAGCAGAGTTTTGGCATGTTTTGGGTTGCTTCGCTGCTTTGCATTCTGCGTGCGAGCCTAGTTTCGTCATGCGGCTCGATTTACAAGGCCGGAGCAGCAGAGGACTAAGTGCCCCTCTAAGTGGCCCTCGGACGGAGCAACAGCACGCAACAGCGACATGGAAAAAGAGCTGTGTACAGCCAATATCCAATGCGCCTCCACGTTCACAAACGCACCGCTCGGCGTGTTGGCATCGTCAACATACCCAGACGCTGGGCTGCATAATCAAATCTAGAGGTACTTAACAGAATTTAAATTTTTCCGCACGTACGAGTCGCTACTCTTCAGTCGTCATGGTGGCTAGGCGGTGACAGAGATGCTGCTAGAAATTTCTTGCCAGACCCTTCACCTGAGCCCTCAAAAGCATGTGGGGTTTAGGTCGCTCAATGACGGCAGTAGTTTTTCGTGAGAACTTCGTTTGTCCAAATCCGGAACGGGACCCATCGCAACGTTGGTGCAAACGTATACGAAGCGTCCGGTCGGCACTAGCTTTCATTTCGGTTTTTTTTTGTTCGGCTGCTTCAAGGCGGAGCGCAGCGCTCACTCACCAGCAATCACGGAGTCCTTGTTTCCGTTTCCGTCGTTTTACGTCACTCTTCTCCTATTTTTTCTTAGGTGAGTCCCGAGTTTGAATTGTAGCGGCGGGAAAGAAATTTCAACTTCGAACCCAAATCTTTCTGCAATAAATGTAACTATTGTTGCCGGACAAACGGCAACAAAACGCCAAAACGCAAACTACAGGAATTTACTAAGAAAATAGTGATAGCGTTGTCGTCAGTGTCCATTTAATGAACGACATGTTAGTAACCTTTAATTTCCTCATCGGATAGTGCTGAAATATTACGCGTGGAAATGTCACGCAGGGTTCAGCACCTGATCAATCATGGCCTAACAGTCCAACTAAGAAATAATTCGAAGGAAAGTGGGGAAATCTTGAACAAATTATGAATGACAATCCTGGAAACAAAGCTATGGATCAGGCGTGTGTCTGTCGTCCCCGGCCGCAGCTGCGAGCACGCGACATTAAACAGCAGTGCGCTGTGCGGTCAGTTGTTCCGACTTAGGTACGAATGAAGGGGACAGTAAACGGGAGAGTTGTCTGGATCCAGCTAAGCCGCAATCGCTGCAACGGGTACACAGAAGAGAATAGAAAGAGTTGTAATAAAAAAGACCGAAAAAAAAGAACGCGCGTCAAGACACGCCACAACTCTGTCTCTGTTGAGGCGACAACAGCTGCTTCACCAACAGATGCCCCTAATTCACCCCCCCCCCCCCCCATCTCATGCCTCTCCATCCGCGCTCCACTCACGGTGTGGTTGAGGTGTCCAACAAAAGCTTCACGTTGACAGCCGCAACTACTCATAGGTCAGGAGAAGATCAAGGGCTTGAAAACGCATGAAGCGCCTTGCTCCGAGTGCTGCATTTCGCGGGCTACCATGGTTAGTCATTGTTTCACGTGGGAAGCTTGGTAAGTTTCATAGCATTTCCTTCCACGTCTAGCTGCTTTGAAAAAACGGCGCTCTTTTTGCTTCCAGAAATAATATGCGAGATGTACCAATGGGATGAAACGATTGATGACCGTTGCGCGCCAGCTTTCAGCACAAACCCAGAAGATCGTCGTTGCATTTTCCGCCCCTGTGAACATGAGTACTATAAAATGTGCAAGGACCCAAAGCCTGTCATAGTTTACAGTGTCATAACATGCAAAAATAAAAATCCACCCTTGGCGAATTAAAAAGTGGTTTGCAGCATGGTCACTGCCTCATTGCCCGCCGTCCACGGAGAGTGTGATGCATTGGTTTCAAGTCACACGACCGAACATGTTAAGTCCCGCAGTGAGCTCGAGCGGAACAGTTGGTTAAGCTGTATTTTAGAGAGAGTCGACAATAAATATTGTGCAAGGTAGGTTTTTAACGCGAAAGTTCCGTTCAGGGTAAAAGTTAAAGAATTATTCGTGAATGCAAAATCCAATAAAGACCGTCAGGTAAGTTATTTTCCACAAGGCTTTCGACAAATTCGGATACCGACGTTTACATCACGAAACAACGATTCGTTTGGTGCCACTCGCATCCATCTGGGAAGAGTCGTTTGAACGCCCCAGCCCCCCCCCCCCCCCCCACCCCCCTCTGGCGATGGTCGCCTCCTATTACAGTTTCCAGGAATAAAGGTTGTCCGTAAGAATCCCTCACGCAGACCAGTCTTCAAATCGACATAAAATTTTGTGCGCCGGGTCTTACAGATTCGTTTGCCACCACTCTGAACCTTTTTCGGCAAGCGGGTGGGCCGTAATTGTGACATCAATTGCGACACCAAGTGATGTCAGTTTCGGCACCTGCTAATATGGTAAAGCTGCAGCGTAAAAAGTTTTTCAAAAGGGACGTATGTACCACCGAGCGGGAGACGACAACGTTCGGTGCTGCGGTTATGAACACGCCGGTAACAACTGTGTCAGGTGTGTTCGCAAACCGCGGCCCCGCGCCAACCGCGCTTTGCGATTTCGCCGGTCCGGGGACGTCGCTGGTGCTAATCTTTTTTCCGCTGCAGCTGTACATATATAGCGGAACTCCAGCATAGGAGGTACACCGGCGTCTCTGCCGGCCCGACGACTGTGCGCACCCGATCATGTGATGGGGGTGTCACGTTTCGCCAACATGACATTTCCGGCCGTTGTCTTGAAATTTCGGACGGAAAAGAAATGTTCAAATGAGAGTAAGAAGAGATAACGTTCTCACGAGCGGCTTCCCGTCGGCGTCATGCAGTGAAACCACTCATGTCACAGGTTAATCTGTAGAATGAAAATAATTAAAAAATTTCATGCATGCAGCTCTGCGAACAAAGTCCTGAGCTGACTGAGCAACTGTTCCTGTGCGTCGATGGAGGAGGACGACTCAGCAGGCCCACATCTACGGTTCACTCCCCAACTGCCGTAATATCAGGATGATGGATATTCTCCATATGCTACCTTAGGTTTGCGTGGAGGAGGTTAGGAATATTTGGGCACTTGTTCCTGATAGCCATATTTTCACTGTGCGAGCAGTCCTCTAGATGGTTTATAATGCCGAAGAAGCAAAATATTTTTACCCTGTTAGTTCTGAAAAATTAGGCGAAAGATGTTAGTGCAGTGGAGTTTAACACCAATAAAAGCAGGTATGGAGCTGTTCTTCCTGAAAACAATTGCAGTAGAGTGCTTGGTGGACGCCAATCAGAATTCTTGGCTAAGCTCCTTATCCTTTTTAAAGATTTTTTTTTTGCTCAGATAACAAAAATGATTTCACATTTTTTTAAACGTGTGGTGCACATAGCCTGTTCACTGTTATGAAGAGCTCCGGTGTTACTGGTATATTCCATTATGCAGGCATCTCAATGCGTAAATTTTAAGAATGCTGAAGACAGTTATTGAAATAAAGACAAAAAATTGAAACAAATGCTTCCCGCATTCTTCTCGCACCGGTGTGGGGGTTTAAGAAGTGCCTAAATGCCCAAACACTCAAATGTTATGGTATGGGATGCATCCTAACACTTCTAGGTCACATGTTTCGTGTTTTACGCTTTGCGCAGCGCCAAACAAGAATCAAATCAAATCAAATTATATTTCTGCCTTGAAATGGTACATACAGCGGAGGCGCAGAAAACCTGTAAGATACAGCTTGACAAAGCCGCAGCCCCCTTTAGCTTCGCAGCAGCTTGACAGCAAGGTTTAAAAAATAAAGACAGTTGGTCAACGTATTAACAGGTATACAGTAATGAAACTACAAAATAAAGTGAAACAACATTATACAATATTGAATCGACATATGTATTGAATACAATATTAAGGATGTATTAAACCACAGAACACCCTTCTTGGCGGGGTGCAAGTGTGCAAGTTGTAAACACTAGAAAATGCCGTAAAAGTGCTTTCTGTTTGCAGCGCCATGTTCTGCTATGCCTGTTTAAGTCGTTGACCATGCTTTGTAATCCTTCGTCTGAATTACTTAGCAAGGCAATCGCATCACCGAATCGCATATTACAAAATTATTCTCCTTTAACTCTCATCGCCAACTGTTCCTGATGAACTTATTAATGCGAAAGCATTAGATTGCTATGTTTACGGCGGAACTGTCCGCAAAACGTGTCGACAGAAGTTGGTCCCCTGTGACGCCACTAAGTATGAGACGTCATCGATCATATGACGTCATTATTCATGTTACCTTAGAATAAAAACAGCAAGAAAAATTGAGGTCTAGGTTGGAGTCGAACCCGGGCTGCCGGCGTGCGAGATGACGTGACAGGATGACGCCAAATTTAGAAAGTAATGACGTCACACCACACCTGAATCACAGTCGCTGCCGCGTGCAGGAAGAAACGAGGAAGAATGATGTAAAGGCACGCGCCAATAGGCACTGAAACTGCACTGTACGCCCGCAGGACGTTTCAAACGTCTCTAATACGTCCGAGAGAGTTTCAGTGCCCATTAGGGCGCGGCGAAAAAAAGCGTCCGTTGAAGCGACGCCGCTGGTTTGAGCACCAGATATCACAGGTGCAGACGAAATCCGAGCGATGTCATGAGTGGTTGATCTCAATGTGGTGACGGCCACCGTTGTGGCTCAGTAGTTGTGGTGCTCGGCTACTGACCCGAAAGATGCGGGTTCGATCCCGGCCGCGGTGGTCGAATTTCGATGAAGGCAAAATTCTCGAGGCCCGTGTACTGTGCGATGTCAGTGCACGTTTAAGAGCCCCAGGTGGTCGAAATAACCGGAGCCCTTCACTACGGCGTCTCTCGCAGCCTGAGTCGCTTTGGGACGTCAAACCTCTATAAACCATCAATGTGGTGACAGTGTTCACGAATAGATTCACCAAACTTTTGAGCAGCCGTTCGTCGTATAGCATACCGGGTGGGGCAGCATTTCTCTTTGCATGTAGCTTACAAATTTTAGTCAAGTTGGAGGCTAGCTTGCGACAAGAAATCGGACCAGTGACATATGCATCTTCAATTGCAAGCTTTAAAACGTGATTCATTTGTCCACTGACATGTCAGATATGAGAGCTACTGCGCCCTTCCTTCCCTCAAAAACCTTTCTTTTCCTCAAAACACATGCTTTCTCATTTCTCATCCTCGTAATCACATTCCTCCACGTAATCACTCTTAAGTGCCTTCAGAATTTTTATTAATTTTCCTAGCTCTCTAAGTTTTAAGCTGCCGTGGAGGCCGAGTAGTTATGGTACTCGGATGCTGCTTTGAAAGAGGCGGCCTCGGTATCGGCCGCTGCGGTCGAATTTCGATGGAGGCTAAATACTAGCGCCTCGTGCACTGTGCGTTGCCAGTGCAAGTTAAAGACCGTCAGGCGGTCAAAATCATCCGGAGTCCTCCACTACGGCGTCACTTGTAGCCTGAGGTGCTATGCGACGTTAAACCTCTTAAAACCTAGACGGTAAGACTTGACCTGCAAATTCTAATTTGTATAGCTCAAATGGGTTTCAAGAACAGTGAACTAAAAGAAAGACGCCAACACCCACGCGAAATCTGTCTTTCTATAGACAAAAAAGTCTTGCGGGAAAACTTCGCTGCCACTTGCAGAAGAATTCAACCACGATTCAGCCCCAGTGACTATACAGGTCTTTTCAGAATCGATAGGACAAGTAAGGCCGTCAGGTTTTCATTTTACATCGCTTCAACAGCTAACTATTCCTCATATAGGTTTTTGGCGCCTTCTTAACCCGTGTTTCGGTGATTACCATGAACCTTTTTTCCTACTTATGTTAGAAGAGGTGCGCGAGCGATCGGTATTCCATCAATCGTAACCGCATAATTTTTTAAGCTTGCTTCATTCACACCGAATATATCGACAATTACAAATATTGCTCCTCCCTCCTTTTTAACTCATACACGTCGACGTGGCAGAAAACAGGCCGGGTCTGCAGCCTTCCACACCCCATCACACCCACACTACCTGGGCCAATCCAATGAGAAGCCTAGCCCAGACTGCACACTCACGTCACGGGGGTAGAGGATGCGTAGTAAGGTGTCTCTCCAATCAGTTGCGAGCTACTGCGAGAAGCAATTTAAAAAAAAATACCTGTAGTTTATAGGTTAAACACAGACTCTTTAAATTTGACTCGAATACTCACAGGCCACCTTTACAGATCAGTTTCACTAGAATGTCACCATCAGAATAATTTCAAGGTTCTTTATGAACTGCCTTTGAATTCTCATTGCTTAGACTGGCGAGGTTACTTTGATCCGCTTTTGGGCCTTCCTATATTCCCAAAGCCTTTTCTGAAGATCTCTTGCTTCAGGTGAGTAATCTTTCTCGACACTGTATGAAGCACATTTGAACTACCTAGCACCGGAAAGAGCATTGCACTTTTCTTTGTAGAAGGGAAAATTGAAAATGATCGTCCTTTTCTTCTTTTATATACAGCGACTTATCTGGTGCTCTCTTTCTACCAGCTGAAATTCAAACTCCAATTTATCATTAAATAAGTTTTAAACGATTGTTGAGACTATTCCCACGTCTCCCATTCGCTATCATCAACCACATAAAAGGCGATGTTATTTCTGAGCCTTCTATTTTCTAGGTTAACGCTCTTCGCATGTCTATAACTTGTTATATTCGTAATGCTGTTCTCTTGCTCATGTATTCGGTCTTTTAGCGTTCCCACTGCCATGCGCGGTTTCTTGTTTATTTGTGCCATCATTGTGTCATGCTTTGCTAGTTTGTTACCGATGGCCTGAAATTTTCTCAAGATTGTAGTTTCAGCATCTGACAATCTTTTAAGTAATTATAGCTTATTGTTATCCACCACAACGGGCCTCAACTTATCATCGACTGAAAGCAATAACTACAGAACAAGGTACGAAAAAGGCACGAAAAAACGAAGACGAATGCTACAAAGCCGCCTCGGCATTCTTTTTGGAAAACTGACACAGCACTTGTGGGATCTGGAGCCGGCAGAGCAGAAAACAATCTACAAAGCACAGTTGCCTAATTAAGACTAACATGCAGAAGCACAAGAGTTGTTAGCTGCATATCGGCAAGCATGGCCGCTCCAAATCGCACGAAGCAAACGTATTCTTCCTATAAGCAAGGTTCGATGGTGTAACGTGGTTCTCGCCAAGCGATATTGATTCCATGATGTTATTAAAATATATTTTCGCAGCGCAACGGCATGCCGCGATAGTGGTCGGAGGCGTCAAAGTTGCGATACCCATCAAACCCATCCTTGACGATGTGGTTGAAGATAGATCATGAGCACATGAAAATGCTCGTTCTCTCCCGTCGAAACTAAACTCGAGCAGCACTGCAAGAGCACCACCAACCTCCAGGGTACGAACAGGTGTAAGCTGCATGTCGTAAGCGTACCGGCTCCTAACGCCACCTTACCAACGTCTCTCTCGAATAAGGTATTTACAGACGATCAAGGTGACTTATGCAGGGGGGAACAGATTAGCAAGTGGGCTTCGGTTTCGAGAGTGCACAGGCTCGCGGGGCCCTCTTTTCGCGGTCGCACAAAAAGAAACCCGTTCGATGGATGGATGGAAGATAGGAGCGGCCCCTTTGAAACGGAGTGGTGGCGGTTGGCATCATGGATGGATGGATGGATGGATGGATGGATGGATGGATGGATGGATGGATGGATGGATGGATGGATGGATGGATGGATGGATGGATGGATGGATGGATGGATGGATGGATGGGTAGGCGGGTGGGTGGGTGGAGGGAGGGAGGGAGGGACGGACGGACTGACGGACGGATGGACGGATGGTTGGATGGATGGATGGATGTATGGATGGATGGACGGACGGACGGATGGATGGACGGACGGACGGACGGACGGACGGACGGACGGACGGACGGACGGACGGACGGATGGATGGATGGATGGATGGATGGATGGATGGATGGATGGATGGATGGATGGATGGATGGATGGATGGATGGATGGATGGGCGGGTGGGTGGGTGGGTGGGTGGATGGACGGACGGACGGACGGACGGACGGACGGATGGATGGATGGATGGATGGATGGATGGATGGATGGATGGATGGATGGATGGATGGATGGATGGATGGATGGATGGATGGATGAATGAATGAATGAACGGACGGACGGACGGATGGACGGACGGACGGACGGACGGATGGATGGATGTATACGCCTGAACCCGTTAAATCGAGCAATGGCTCAAGCCACCTAGCCATGACATGAAATTTTACTCTTCTCTTGATTTTAGCCACCAATCAGATAACCTTCGCTTGGTTATTTTTACCCGTTTAAAACCTACTTTCCCCTCACTGTCTTTAAACCCCAGTGCCTTGCATAAATCAGCCCCGCTGCTTTCCACTGTAGGGTGAAGCCCTTTAAAGAAAAGTATCAAGTGTTCAGCCGTTTTCTCCTCCTCTGTGCACGCAAGGCACAACGTGTCGGAGATTTATTATGATCGGAGATTTATGCGCCCTCTGTGCGCAGCTGGACGAACTAGTCGCAGCCTGGTAGGCGGGCAGTTTAACAGGTGGCTCAAAAAGGGTGCTTGCTGTGTTTTGAAATTCTTTGAAAAAATTATGGATACTATCTGAATTGCCCAAATCAGATGACAAGTTGCATCAAGCGTTTGATCAAATTCAATCAAGCACAGGCTTGAAACTGGCCGCCGGATTAATGTCGGGCTGGCTGGAACGTGCAAGTGTTCGCGTGCTCTTGCGGTTTACCGTTATCGCGCATGGACTAGTTTGGTAAAGACCACGATTTCCAGGGCACAGCGCGAGAGGCGCTTGGACTGTATCGCGCACTGATGAAAGTGGATAACGAAAACGATTTGAGAGAACAGAGCTGGAGGCTGGTGGTTTTCCAGTGATCGAGATGCTTAAAGAATAGCCGAGTTTTCTAAAGGAGCGCCAAGTTAAGAGGACGTGCTCGGGCGCGCGGGTTCGATTCCCGCTCGAGGCCATAAGTATGACGAGTTTTATTCTGCTGCGCGCTCTGAATGATTAACACCGGACACCGCCAGGTTTTCATTCACACAAGCGTTGTAATGCTGACAAATTTAAAACATCGGCCCGTGTCATATATTAATCGTCGGCCGATGTTGTTTCCATGACTGTCGTTCAAGATTGTCTCGTTCAGGAACAGAATGGCGCACATAGTGATCGGAGGAATCAACGTACCGCTAACCGCCAGTGACGTCCTTGATGATGCTGCTAATGAAGGTAAATCCAGAGTGCGTGCGATCGCTGGTTTTCTTCGGTAGACAAACCTTGAGCACCGCTGCAATGGCGCCGTCAACCAGCAGGAACAAAAGAGGTGCGAGCTGCCCGTCGGTTAGCGGGCCGGCTCCAGATCGACAGGGATTCAGCCTCCCTAAAAGCATTTATGAAGGTAGGTGCTAAAACGGCCGAAAGTTAACCTGTGAATTGCCCCTTAATCATCAACATCATCATCATCCTGACTACGCCCAATGCAGGGCAACGGCTTCTCCCACGTCTCTCCAATTAACCCTGTCCTTTGGCAGCTGCGGCCACTGTATACACGTAAACTCTTTAATTGTGAGCTTAACTTTCTGCTGTCCGCTGCTACGCTTGCCTTCTCTTGGAATCCATTCCGTTACCCTTAAGGACCAGCGGTTATCTTGCCTTCGCATTACATGCTCTGCCAAGCCCATTTCTTTCTCTTGATTTCGATTGGGATTTCATTAACCCGCGTTTGTTCCCTTACCCACTCTGCCCGCTTCCGACCTCTTAACGTTAAAGCTATAATTTTTCTTTCCATACCTCGCTACGTTCTCCTCAACTAAAGCTGAACCCTTTACGTTAGCCTCCATGTTCTTCCCCCTAGGCCAGTAGCAGTAAGATACAGCTCTTCTATACTTTTCTCTTGAGGGATATCGGTAACCTGCTATTCATGATCTGATAGCCCGCCGTATGCGCTGCACTCCATTCTTATCCTTCTAATTATTTCCCTCTCATGATCCTGATCAGCGGCCACTACCTGCCCTAAGTGGACGTATTTCCTTACCACTTCCAGCATCTCGCAACAAACTGCGAACTGCTGTTCCCGCTTGAGACTGTTTAACATTAATTTGGATTCTTGCATGTTAATTTTAAAACCTACCGTTCATATTTGCCTGTCTAACTTATTTATCATGCTTGGCAGCTCATCTCCCGAGTGACTTCATCATCGTTATCATCATCATTAGCCTGACTTGGCCCACTGCACGGCAAAGGCCTCTCCCATGTCTTTCCAATTAACCGTCTCTTCTGCCAGCTGCGCCCACTGTATTCCTTTAGCGTCAGCTACTCGATGCGATAAGAGGCTAACCGCCCGAGAAAAAAAAACTCACAGATGATTACAATAGTCGGTAATATGAAATTTGAGTGCAGCTCTTCACGTCCTTCCACCAGTCGTAGGGGTAGGTGGCATGTTAGGCTGCTAGCCACACTCCGGAATCTTCCGGTGCCGGCCACCTTCGAGGTGGCGTTTCGCTCTGGTACTTAGCATCGGTTACACCGGCAACGACGCGGAACGCCAGAGCGGCCGCCTAAGATCTGCGCTCTACGAACAGAACCTGACTGATATGTGAAGGAGTATAGACTCCAATTAGCCGCTTCCCTGAAATACTTCTAATAAGTGAGGGTGTCCGGCAAGGAGGCACGATCTCTCCAATGCTAATCATCGCCTGTTTACAGGAGGCATTCCGAGGCTTGGTTTGGGACCGGTTTGGTATAAGAGTTAATGAAGAATACCTTAGTAATCTGACACTCGGTGATGACATTGCCTGGCTAAATCACTTAGGGTGTATCAATTATAAAACATCATCAATGGCTTACAGAGATAGAGGAGAACGGTGGGTCTTAAATTAGTATGCGGAAAACCAAAGTATTGTTCACAAGTATCGCACGTTAACAGGTGATGGTAGTGGTTTTTTATTAAAATAATAGTAAAAAATGAGGAAAAGATTTTTGCTAGCCCAAGCATCTGCCATCGATACTGAAGCACCTGAGCTGGAGCCGCGGAAATAAAGGATAGCAGGCAGAATGGAGAAATGATATGAAAGAGTCGAGGAGACATGAAGGTAGGATAGGGGAGGAGTAATATGTACAAACTATTTACACAATAAGAAATGCGTCCAGGTTGTGCGCATGATTAGTTCATTTTAGAGGAATTAAAAACACACGCGCCCAGCACTGTGTTCGCTACAAATAGAGTGGGGCATCCAGTTATTAACCGTTCAAGGTAGAACTCGCGGAGTGTTCGGTCACTGCGTGTAACTACCTGACGGAGAACAGGCGGGACGTCAAGTCCGTGTGTTCGAGGAATGCACAGAGGCTCATCAAAGTTCGCTCACGAGTGCGCGCACTGCCCTGCGGCCACAATAGCCTCTTGATGGAGTCTGGTAGTATGTCGTGCGCCCTGTAGGCCGCAGCAAATCGCGACGAGCATCGGCGAACGCGGCACAGTGAAGGAGCAGGTGTTCTAGTGTTTCCACTGCACTGCATCAGTCACACACATCACTCGTCGCGATTCCGTGACGCACACGTCGTTCCGCGGGCCACACGCAGCCAATGCGCGCGCGGAGGATCATTGCACGTTGTGACCGTGTAAGTGCGCGACAGCCGGTGATACTGTCGATGCGCTCACCTCCTGCGATGCGTGGGTTGGGGTGCTGCCTTCGGAGATGGTCGTGGATGGCCGCACGCACGTCCTCCAGCGCAATGGGCAGGTCGCTGGCAGGAAGTAGGTGTGCAGCGGTTGCGAGGTCGTCAGCTTCTTCGTTGCCGGCGATGCCGCAGTGACCGGGCACCCACTGTGCACACACGGAACATCCTATCTGCGCGAGCCGCTCGATGCGCGAGCGAATTTCCGCACTAGTGGGGTACCGCGGCCGTGGGGTACCGCGGAGGAGCAGAGTAAGGTTGCGTGTTAATGGCTGTGCAGTCGCAGGGCGGGGATGGTAGCCGCCGCAGCAAGGGAGCAGCTGTCGCGGGCCACTGAGCCGTCGGTGTACACGAGGAGATGGTCCTGGAGCTCCTCGTGTATGACGGCTCTGGCCAGCTGCTGCACAGCACAGAGGAGTGTGCTCCGCTTTCCCGCAATGCCGACGATCTCTCGCTCTACCTCCGAGGCAGCAGGCCAGGGCACGCAGGAGCCGTAGGGGGGTTGGCCTTGTGTCAATTGCTCATACTCGAGCAGCGCCGCGCCCATTAGTGAGCGCGGGTGCGAGCGCATACGCTGCAGCAGCGAGCCGCCGTCCGGTGCGCGGTGAAGCCGGTCGATGTGGTTCAGTGCCCTGCGCGCTGCTTGGAGCTCAAGTGGCCACGCTCCTGCCTCGGCCAACGTTGCGGCGCACTGCGCGTTTTTGGGCAGGCCAAGGCACACGCGCAGGGACTTGCGGTGCTAAAGCTCTAGTTTCTTCCAGCACGGCTTGCGCACTATGACGAGCGGCAGCGCATAGAGCACCGCCCCGAAAGCTGCGGCATAATATAGCCGCAGCGCGGCTTGCTGGGAGATGCCCTGGCTTCGAGCGGTGAGCTTGTGCACGACGGCGGTGATCCTCTTCATCTGCAGACAGGCCTTGGTCGCCGCGGGGCGGAAGGAAAGGCGCCAGTCGATGTCCAGGCCAAAATACCGCGCCGATGTACGAAAAGGAATCGGAGTCCCGTCTGACAGTGGCGCAAGGTGCGCGCGCGAGCGCGAAACGCAAGCCATGGCCACCGATTTGTCCGCGCTCAGCGACAGACCAAGGCCGCGCAAGCTGGCATCGATTGCGGTCAGGGCTCCTTGAAGGCACCCCCGCACGTGGAACGCCTCGCCCGGTGGTCCCCGGCACCACAGAGCTATGTCGTCTGCATATATGAACATGTGCACATGGTGTCGGCCGCTCGTAGGGAGGGAGGCGGGCACCACCGACATGGCCACATTAAACAGAAATGGTGATAAGACACAGCCCTGCGGCACGTCCACTTCCACCGGGCGAGGCTTGGAGAGCTTACCCTCTACTCGTACGCGCATGGTGCGCCCGGTCAGGAAGCCATGAACGTATCGCAAAAGGCTCCCGCTCACACCGGCCCCCTCAAGCACCGCGAGAATTGGTGCGCGGTGAACGTTGTCAAAAGCGCCCGTGACGTCCAGTACTAGCAGCAGACCAACCTGGCATGCCGCGCTGGCATGCTCCAGCGCTGTAATAAAGTCCGATATAGAATCAGTCGTGCACGGCATCCCACGGAAACCCGTCTGCCTCTCGTCAAACAAATCAGCCTCCGCAGCCTGTTCGTTCAGACGCTGCAACGCCATATGCTCCATGAGCTTACCAGCCGCCGATGTTAATGCCAATGGCCGATATCCGCTCAGCTCCGTAGGTGGGCGCCCTGCCTTTCGGATGGGACAAACGACCGCGGTTTGCCAATCCTCCGGTAGCTCCCCGCGTTCCCACATCAGGTTGATCTGCTGCAGGAGGATCTGTCGTTGCTGCGCATCCAGGTTTCGCAGCATCTGGTATGTCACCCCGTCCGGTCCGGGCGCCGAGCGGCGGCGGCAGCGCTGCAGCGCATTGTTCAGTTCCGCCGCGGTGAACGGCGCCTCACATGGACCTTCCGAGGCGACTGGCCATGGACTAGCGTCGCTTCTGGGGCTCTCAGGAGCAACTATGTTAGCTGCGTTTGCGGGGCTGGGCGGTGCGAACCGATCGGCAAACCGCGCTGCCAACTCTTCAAAGCTGAGCCCGCTGGAGATTGCGAAGGCGGCCAGAGGTTGACGGTTTGCCTGTGGTTCGGTGATGCGCCGCAGGGTGTCAAACAGCCTCCGCGAGCTGACATCTTCCTCCATCCTTTGGCATAGTGAAGCCCACTGCCGGCGGTATAGTTTGTTGGCGTGGCGGCGCGCTGCCGCGTCCAAGCGGTTGTAAACAGTCCAGTCGGCAACTCTGTCAGTCCGTTGCGCCCGTCGCTCAGCACGATCTCTCTTCTAGCGCAGATTGAGCAGCTTCATATCAGGTGTGGGCTGCCCTGCTCGTTGGGTGGCTGCGAGAGCGCTTCGGACTAGACTTGAAAAGAAATCTGCGCTGGTGGCCGCCACCTCGTCGACTGCCCGCCAGAACACACTCCAATTGGTAACGAAGTAGGCACGTTTGAGGCGCGCCTCCAACGCAGTGGGTTCGATTAGGATGCAGTAATGATCCGAGCCCCAGAGAGATGGTGATCGGCGCCATGTCACCTCGATGCCTTTGGATGCGAAGGCAACGTCGATGCAGGAGCCGGTTGTTCAGCGTCGCCGAAAGGTGGGCTGGCCGGTGTTCAAATGGGTGAGTCCCAGCTGCGTTGCTGCGTCGTGCAGGTCGTCTCCACGCGCGGAATGGCGCACACTGCTCCCCGCAGTATGGTGGGCGTTAAAATCACCACAGATGATTTGGAGCGGGGCACAGCACGAAGACCTAGCCCGAAAACACAGCGCGTTCCACGCGAGAGCTGGATGCACATAAACACTGGCCACCAACGTGTCAACACCACCGGCGCGCACTGTCACCACCACGCACTCCTGGGCGTCAGACGTCACCGCCGCCGAGCCTACGAGGAGGGTGTGCTGAACGTTCTGGCGCACCTTGATACCCCGGGGAGATGAGATGTGTCACAACAGGGCACTGCGGCACAGGTGGGTTCCTCGCACGTGGTGGCAGTGTGGTAGCCAATGTAGCCAGGTAGCTGCGTCTGGGGCTCCCCGTTATGTGAACATACGCACGTCTCCGGCAGCGCGATAACTTCCGGCGAATCCTGTGCGATGCGAACTCGCATTTCGGCGTACCGCGCCGCAAGTGAGCGCACGTTCCACTGCAGGATAGATGGTATGCGGGAGGGAGTCCGGCGGCTAGCCGTAATGCTGGCTTATCTGTGCGGGAGCGCCCGCTGCTCCTAAGCAGGCCCGGTGTCCATCGGTGCCCTCCGGGAAAAGTGCGTTGAGGGCGCGCAACGCCAGCTTTAGGCGCGCGATCTCCGCATCCCGTGCGTCAGGGGCCTGGCCATGAGAAGCGGCCGCAGGCTCGGGCCGCGCTGTACGGGACGCCGGGCAACCGGATCGCCGCTGCCGTTGCTTCGGTGGCTGCTGCTTGTGGGGTGTTCCCCTGATAACCTGCGCATAAGAAAGCGCGCGCGGCGTCTGCTGATGTTGTTGGGCTGGGACCGCTGTTTCAGCCTGGACGACGGCTTGGACAACCCACCTGGACATCAGTGCCATGGATGTGGCCATTAAAGTGGCCACGCGACGCTCTCACTGCCAGTGCGGGCACGCTGGGTCAATGGCCGCGTGCCGCCCCCTGCAGTTAATGCAGCGGGGCTTGCTAGCGCAGGTACCAGGCTCGTGCGACCCGCCGCAGCACGTGCATCGGGCAGGAGCACGACACACCTCAGTGGCATGCCCCAGGCTGGCGCGCTTGGCACACTGGAGCGGCCGGGGACGAAAGGGGCGGACCGCGAGCCTTCGCTTGAATATGGTGATGAAGGCCGGTGGTGCCGGCGGCGCAAAACGGAGAGCGAGTGTGCTGCCCGACAGAGACGCCGACACCATCGGCACCGTTGACTCCGCCGCCGCTAGCAGCTCCTCCGCTGTCCTGCGCCCGTCCACACCAAAGACCAGGCCGGAGCTGTGGTTCAGAGGAGGAGGCTCCTTGGCGCATACCGGCACACCGCGGATGACGGCTGTGGATAGCAGGGCCTGGAGAGCATCGCTGCTCCCCGCGTCCACTGCCACCACATTCCGCCGCATGTTTACCTGGACAGCGAGGACGCCCGGGCGGGATCCAATCTCCTCGTCCAACTCCCAGCCCTGTTCCCTGGTGAAGGCGGTGCCCCGGTTCGCCGGCCGAAACAGCACCGTCCCCACCAGGCTGGACGGGACCTCCACGGCAGCCGCGGCTCGCTCCAGGGCAGCTCTCTGACGCCGCTGTGCCTTGGTAGTGATGGTGCCCCACGGGACCAGGCTGGCCCCAGCTTCAGCGTCGCCGCTGTCTGCGGCGCACTGCTGCGACGGGCCGCGGAGTTTGGCGCGCTCGCTGCCAGCATACGAAGCCCCAGCCGCAGCATGGTCTCGTGCGGCGGAATTTGGTGAGGTCGCACCCGGTTTTCTCCCGGACGCCGTCGCCCCAGCAGCAACAGCAGCAGAATGAGCAGAAGGCTGGAGGTGGACTCCATGGGGCTCGTGCTGGGCAGGCCCTGCTCCTTCGAGTGTGGAGGGAGAGGGAACAGTGACGGTGGGGGGGGGGTCTTTGAGCTTCCCGCTTGGCGACCGCTATGTCCCTTTTGGTTTCCGAGTCCCTCTCCTCCTCTGACCCCGTTGAGCGTCACCGTTTCCTGAGAACAGACTCGTCCATCGGGGTGCACATGCTCTCCTCGGCTGCAGGTGTCCGCGGTGAGCCCGCAGCAGCAGCATCAGCGGGAGAGGGCTCGCAAGTGAACAGCAGTTCCCGATTCGCTGCGAGATGCAGGTTAATGCTAAGAGAATACGTCTACTTAGGGCATCTGTGGATCACGAGGGGCTAATAAAGAGCAGAACAAACTTTGGGTGCAGAGCATTTGTCTGGTTCTCTCAGAACATGAACGGCAGTACAATACCCCTCTAAAAAAAGTATATAACAGCTTTATATTACTGGCACTCACCTATGGGGCAAAAACGTGGAGGCTAACGAAAAGGGCTCAGCTTAAGTTAAGGACAATGCAGGGAGCCATGGAAAGGAATATGATGGGTGTAACAATGAAGGACAGGAAGAGGGCAGAGTGGGTCAGAGAACTAATGCGGGTTAATGACATCCTATTCGAAGTCAAGAGTAAGAAATGTGCTTGGGCACGGCATGTAATGCGAATGAGATAACCTTTGGTCGTTAGGGGTGACGGAGTGTATTCCAAGAGAGCTGGGTGGGCAGATGAGATTAAGAAGCTTACGGGGATAAGGTGGCTACAGCTGGCACAGGAGAGGGTTAACTGGAGAAATATGGGAGGTGCCTCGGTTGTGCAGTGGGTGTAGTCAGGATGATGACGATGATGATGATGATGATGATGATGATGTTAGACTTCGTGCTCCGCATTTTTCCTCCAGCAGGCAGGGGTAAATTTTGAGATGTGGATATTACGAAGCATTCACACGAAGAAGCATTTGCAGAAATGATGTCTTGCGGCTTTTCAGATGTAAAAATGAGGTGGTCGCCCTATCAAGCAGAATTATGTTTTTATCGGGATGTCAATTCCTGATGTTCAAAAAACCATCGCTGCTATTATGTTTGGTCTAAAGGAAATGGAGAAGGCAGCATTGAAGATGCTCAATGTCTAAGAACCATTAAATGTGAAGAACGAAGCTGAGAGAGTAGAACATAGGTGTGTTGACAAGGATTATTTGTAGGGAACATTTACGTACGTTGAGGACGGTAGTCATAGAGAAGATAACATGATAAGTTCAGTGAGGACGTTCTTTTAAGCCAGTGTCATCTCAATACCTTACAAAGGATGCCCGCTTATGGTACAAAGGGACATACTTGAAATTAATTTGCTAGTGAGGTACAAATTGAGAGCCCCTGCCATCTCTACTGATACTGAAGGCGTCTTCAATAGAGGACAGTACGGAGGTTCTTTAATGGCCGCCAAGGAATGGTGGAAGTAATAGGTGGTAGTGGTGGTCGTGACCTCAAGGGTCACGCCCTTACAACCTCTAGATGGGATGCCTAGTCAGGCACCCCATTGGCGGTTGCCGCAGCTTGGGCGCGCTGCGTTAAGGCCCTTTGGGCCTCGAGGGGGCAGCAGCCTGACAGGGTCGCCTCCTAGTCCTCTCGGGTGGGGTTTGGGATAGGGGGCAGGGATGGGTTCTGCTGGCAGGCTCACACCATGTGGTAGGTATCAGACACCTCCCCACATTGTGAGCACCGCCCGTCGAATTGAGGATCGAAATGCTTTAGCGTTGCCGGACACAGCATTGTGTTAGTGAGCAGGCGCAGAACTACCCGCTCGTTGGCCTTCCCCAGCCGTTTGCACGGGGTGGGAAGATTTTGGTGCGTGGATTTGTAATATTCGCATATTTCCTAAAAAAGTGTAAACCGGATTGAAATCGGAGTCCTGGTCAGCGTTGGCTCCCGTGAGAAATGCCAGCAGAGAGAGCGCGCGGGCGGTGGCGTCAACTGCTTCGTTTCCGCGAAGGCCTTGGTGGCCTGGAGCCCGAAGAAGAGATCGGTGCGCAGGATCCGAGTCTCGGCTACAATTTTGATATATGCTATAAGCCAGGGGAGTAGTCCACCCTTGCTCGACGTTTCGACAAGCCCCTCGCGAGTCGGTGATTATGTACTTGGAGGAGGAGTCGGAGGCTACCAGGGCGATGGCAACCTCTTCTACGTGAATTGCTGACTGGGCCTTGAAAGTAAGGCCTCTACTGTTTTGCCTTCGTGGACGACCGCGGCCGTGTACCATCCCCTGGGGTCCGGGCCGGAGGCGTCCACGTAGAAGACTCCTGGTTTGCTCCAAAATGACGGTGCAAGGCTACCGCCCGCGCCAGGCGCCTGCCATTATGGTCCTCTTTGCACATGTTGGTGGGGAAAGGCGTCACGTGGAGGGCGCGTCTCCAGTGTACGGGTAGGCGGCATCTCTCTGTGAATTGGGTGTGCTAGATGTGAAGACGGGCTAGAAGGTGGCGACCCGACCCTGTCTTTGTTTGACAACTGTATTGGTTGTTGAGGTGAGGTGTTGAGGTGGGGAAGTAACAGGAGCGGCCCATTTGGAAAATGCGACCGACCGAAATCTCAGCATCTTTCTTGTGCAACTCTAGTTTTACCTTCAGTCGACACTAATTCAGTAAAATATTGAGTCTTTGTCGCAAAGGCCGGGATTGGCGTCGGGCCATTAAATGTCACGTGTTCGGTGCGGCATCGATAAACTGCATTGATGTTCGTTTAGTGTCTTCGCAACTTCTTTGTAACTCTCGTTACTTTACGAACACTTCAATAGAACATGCAAACCTTGCAATCTTAATATTTTCAACGTTTCTCCTTTTGTTTCTCTGTTTCTTTGTGGCGCTCGTATTTTAGCATTACACTAATTTTTAGCTGGAGTAAGCGACTAAACCATCCCGATATGATTGTCTTTAAAAGCCACTAAGCATATTGTTCTATACCGGTCGTTCCCTTTTACTAACGAGTAGAGAAGTAATCACAGGAATACTGCTGAATAGCCCTTGCGCCTGGCTTCCGGATACGTCGTCATTTCTATCGTATAGGAGCTTCGAAGTTTGAAGATTGCAGGTTATTAAGAGCAGCCTTGCTGTGTATGCGCTATAGCCAGTTGTGCCTTAGGTGGTGCGGACTGGGCAAAATTACTTTTATTTCTTTTTTATCTGCCCACACTATATATATGCGCTCAGTCGTAGCAAGGTAACAATGCGCCATGAATATGCAGTAAAACTTGATTTCTAGCGTTTGCCTTGATTCGAGCTTATCTAAGATGAATATTAGAACAACACTCTCCTTGTCTTTCCGTCTTCGAAAATCGTGGCCTTAAGTCATAAGTGGTGCGGCTCAATATCACTGCCCTCATTTTCTTTCCGCTTGCCAAAATCGTGGTCATAAATCTTCAGTCCAAGCGCTAATACGCTGCAGACTGGTCAGCCGTCGTTATAATCGTCTCAGTCTCCTACTGTGTTCCTTGAAGGAACAGATACACTTAATCGATCAACATGCCGGGAAAATAAACGATAATAAACGCTCGACCTTAAACCCTATTGGCACAGCGATGCCGCCATTATATCTGAACAAAGGATCGTTTTCTATTGTTGAAAAATATACAGTTGGCTGAAAAATTCACACTTGTTATAAGGAAAATTTGCGTTCCTTTAATTTCAGAGATTCTTAAGTTTTATACATGTGCTGCAGTCTATAATGTTTATAATGCATGCGTATTATGCACACTTATTCAGTCTAAATAAATTGAAAAATATCAAATGCCATCTTCTCAAAGGCAAACTTATGATTATTTCCTTTTTGTCTGCCCACTGCACTGTATGCATATGCGCTCTGTCGAAACAAGTTAGGAAACCGCCTGAATGTTCGGTAAAAACGTAAGGTCAGTGCACAACCTGGCTGAGCACGATAAGCGTAGGGCGACATCCTCATATATACGGTTTCTTATTTTCAAAAAACGCAAAGGTGTCAATACCCGGCTATGCTTGAAGCCGCCTCATTTCTGCAACAATGAATCTCACTGTCAAGCTGTATCGTTGACCTATGAAAACAGGATTTTGCCTTAGCGACTGCTTTATTCGTTAGGAAAGCAAGGTGGGTCATTAAAAGTGCGTCTGAGCTGAACTTTAACTCTTCTGCATTTAAATAAACTAATTCCCGCAGTCCCTGCAAAAAAAGAATAGCATAGAACTATAGGCAAGCTGAGGCAGCGCTTACAATTGATGGATCCGTGATCATATGACATTTCCAACAATGGCTTGTTCCTAAAAGTATTCCGACAGCTTTTATTCCTGATGCCGCCGCGCAAACCTCCTATCAAAGTTAGCAGTGGGAATTGCCCACATTGGTATCCCAGCAATTGTTGCAAGAATTTATTATTCGTTCCTAGTGTATATCAAGACCACTGCTGTGGTCTCACTTTTATTGAAGAACTGCTCCTCGAGTTTCCATTTGAATAAGATAATGAAGAACCTTCAGTTTCTTGTTATGACTGGGCTCGCTGTTGTTATTCTCGGAACAACTGTGGAGGACTTTCGAATGGTAAGAAAGCTTGTAATATGCCTGCAGACTACGCAATATAATTTCAGCGCTCTTATGACGATCACTGGGCGAACCCATTTTCAAATATACACATCATAACCTAGGGGGCCACAAGTAAGGAGAAAATAAGCTGTTTTACAATCTTCAGTTTGTGCTTGCAAATTTATAGTAGCCTATTTTGTCCTGTTTTTACTATGACATGAGTGAAATGCCATGTAGACTGCTTACTGAATCAGTGCGACAACCTGCGCACTAAGAAGAAGGGCTCTTAAAGAAAGGTTATACTGCCTCTAATGTGAAATTTACCGGTGGTATGATCTGTTCTCCCATGTGTATGTCACATATTCTTCCCTCGCTGGTTGCGCTCACTGATATTTATAAAGTAACCTGCATCTAAACTGCAAGAAAATTGTAACGCGGCCCAGCACAAGCTCTCAGTAAATGGCATTCAGTGAAGGCATGCACTTGCGTATGCAGGTTTTTGCAGAAACCGATTGGGCTTTATACAGGAAAGGTCAACCTGTGCCGCTAAATAGGGAGATTGTGGACTTTTCGATGGTCTCATTCATAATTTCGTACATCGGTTACGATACGGTGACATATTGAGGAAAACAATACGCCATGAACGACCAGTGACTCCAACTGGTCATGATTTTCCGAAGAACTCTTATTTGAGGTTGAGGTTGAAGTTTATTTTTCTTCAACAATGAAAGAGAGAACTGCGACTAAAGCGATGAAGCCTGATGAGGTCACGGTTCGCCAAAACAGTTTATACAGCAATGAGCACACAGAAATAACAAATATTGACATAGTATGATGGTGAGCAAAATATATTGCATCAAACGACAGTATCACCATAAAAAAATTACTTTGATACAAAGACAGTGCACAAAAAATCAAATCAAAGGCAGTGTATAAACATGGCATGAGATCACTAAAGAAAACACACACACAAACAGCATGGCACGAAATTAAGAGATGCTACGTTAATTAAAAATTGAAACTATATTGAGTCAGTGCTCATTAGTTACCTTTTGATGTCTTTTTTAAATACGTTCTTAGAGAGATGAAACATGACACTTAAAGATAGGTTATTGAGAACGACTGGAATCGGGTAATCGAGTTTTTGTTTGCCGTAATTTGTCCTTGTTTTAGGGACCAAGTTTCTGTGATGCCGAAGGGGGTATTTAGAAGGAGGGCGGATTGGAGCAATGTAATACAAGCGATTACGATAGATATACTGTAACAGGCGAAATATGTAAACATGGTTTGCTTTAAGTAAATTGTGCTTATGGTAGAGTGGTGATGTTGGTAGGTTTTCCGGCCTACCATGCCTTCTTTTTCAAAAGTAATAACTTATTAAAATTACCTATTGTTGTAATGGCCCAGACCAGTGCACAATGGGACAATTTGGAAAAAATAGTGCGTAGTATATGGATACATTTAGGGAAACGGGCAAGACATCGCTGATCCGGTAAAGACAACCAACAGTTTTACTAAGTTACGTGAGAAGTTTTGTAATATGTGTGTTCTATGATAAATGCTTATTAAACAAGACACCAAGAAACTTCTGAGTTGTTACCTGTTGCAGTTTTGTGTTGGCGTATGTTAGGTTAAGTGTGCAATGAACAGGGGTATTAATGGGTCTGAAAATTATGTAGCTGGTTTTGGACAAGTTTAAGCTACACTTATTCGCCTGCATCCAAGCGTATAATTTTACCAAATAAGTGCTCACAATAGTTTCTGATTCCGGCAGAGTACGTGGTGTGAAAATATATTTGTATCGTCAGCGTACGTAACCAAATCTGGAGAATCAGGCATGTTACAGATGTCGTTTATATACAGTAAAAACAAAATTGGACCCAATATAGATTCCTGCGGAACCCCGTGAGTAATGCAAAACGGTTGGAAACAAAATTATGTCATTTAACGTATTGTATTCTGTTATTCAAGTAACTTTTCAGCAGGTTTAGAGCTATTCCGCGTATTCCGAAACTGTTCAGTTTACTCAAAAGAATTTCATGCTGTACGCAGTCAAATGCTTTCCGAAGGTCTAAGCACCGACCAAGGGTGTATGCTCTGGATTCAATGTTGTCAACGATCTTTTGTTTAACGGCGAGCAAAGCTTGCTCCGACGATTTATTTTTCAAAAAGCCATACTAAGAGGGGTTAATAATGTTATGAACGCTAGAGAAGTTTTCTAATCTGTTATTAATGGCTTCTTCAAATACCTTCGATAACACTGATAACACGGCGATGGGACGGTAGTTCGTGATTTCATTTCTATTTCCTCTTCTATATATAGGAAAAACACGAGCAATCTTCAATTCATCAGGGAACACACCACATGTAAACATCAGATTTATAATATACGCTAGAACCTCGCATATTAATGCAGACACATACTTCAATGGTATCGCTTTGATGTCATCATGGCCTGCTAAGACATTGATTTTTATTTTCCCAATGTAGGCAGCTACTTCTTGTGGGATCACAGGCAGCAACGAAATGGAGTTAGTTGAAGTGGTAATGAGGTTGCATACGGGAGCATTAGAGAGAGCTTGATCTAATGTAGGCATGCCAGCTTCAATTAAGAAGTGGTTTATGGTGTTAGCTAATTGAGCTCCGCTGGCTTGGGAATTAGATGCAGCGATTTCTGACTTGTCCCGGCACTTGTGTTTGTGTAATAGTTCATTTATCTCTCTGCAAACATTCTTGCGGTCATTATAGATTCTGGAGAACCATTTTTTATAGTAATATGTTTTTGCAGACTTGAGGTCTTTATTTAGTTTACTCGTAAATTTTTTGAACTCTCTAAAAAGGGCTGCATCGCGACTACGTACAAAGTCATGATACATTTTATTTTTAATATGTATCCTATTATATAACACTTTATCAACCCACGGCTTTCTGGATTATCGGAAGTTGTGTTTTACCTCGATTGCAGGTAATGCGGCATTGTAGCATTTCATGAACTTAGCAAGAAAAGCAGTATACGCCGCGTTGACTTCAGATATGCTGTATACGTTCTCCCAACACATATTCTCAATAAGAGTCATAAATTTGGAAAGATTTTCATCGGAAATGACCCTAGTTACCCTCGAGGCAATTTGAGATACTGACCTAATGCGTTTTACAGGAAGAAAACCAGAAATTGGGATGTGGTCACTGATTTCAGAAGATAACAGGCCAGACTCCGTTTCTGGAGACACCATATTTATAACACAAACGTTCAGCAGGGAAGCTGTAGCAACGCTAATTCTAGTAGGTATGTTTATAGTATTTAAGCAACCATAAGATGCTATAAGGCTATTAAATTCACGTGTACTGTGAACGTCGTGCATGAGGTTAATGTTAATGGCACCCTTTATTACAAAAGGCAACCGGGAATTGGCGAGGTTGAAGAGTAAGCTTTCATGAAACTTGAAAAAAAGTAGTTTGTTTCCTGCGGGAGGTTTGTATATAACAGCTACAATTACACTAGTCAGTGATTCGGCTAAACACTCAAAATTATAATTTGTTACAGATATTTCGTCTAACACACTGTGGATAACAACTGTTTACATAGACGACAAGGCCACCACCTCTCATATTCAAACGAAGGAGGCCATGATACTGTTAATTTTTGAATAAAAATGGTCATCATGTGTTGTAAGCCATGTTTCGGTAAAGAAAAGCACATCAAACGATCGGTTTATTGACCCAACAACAAGTCTAGACAGTCGCGTTTCTTCCTCATACTGCGGACATTAGCAGAAAACATTTCTGTGAGAGGACTAAACTTATTGTTGAAGCAAGAAACATCACATAGAATGTAGTGGGGCGGGTAATCCATGTCAACGACTGGTTAGTCACTAGTTGACAAAGGTGTGGATGCCTACTCAGTCATTTTACTCAGGTCAGATCTTGCACAAATTTTTGTTGTGTCAGATGTTTCATCCCTGCGTGCAAAAATTTTGCCTCCGTTCGTCCAAACAAATTTCCTACCTACTTCCTTCTTATGGGCAATGGTTGCTCTCAGCAGCTGTTAGTTGCCATAAGTCAAGTGTTCGTTGACATACATGCACGCGCTGTCAGTGAGACCAAGGTCCTTGTTAGATAGCTCGTGCATTCTAGCCTTAGAAATATATATAAATAAATTGGATTGCAGTTTCATCATTGCGGGCTTATGTAACATTACCCTAAGTGTACCTATTTGGCTGCACTATTTCGCGCCTATTTGCGATCCTGCAGATCATGGGGCAAAGTTATTGCTCAGGGAGATTATTTCTTTCCGCAAAATCAATTATTACTTATGTAATTGTAACTTCTGTAAGAAACTTCCAAAAACAGAGGACTACTTGACTTTTCGCTTTTATTCGACCTAGTTTCGGTTGCCAATTAGCCTACAAGATTCGACATTCTCAGTTTAATTTTCTTTAACACTTACTATGTTATTAAGCACTGAAAATTTACGCAATTGAGGTACCCTCCGATCTAAAGGCTGTATTTGCCTTCTTGATTTTGTCGTTTGCTAAACAGAACTTCCTTTTTTCTACACTTCCTTATTATAATCACTCTGATGATGCTTGAATAACTGGCGCTCGGGATAAAAACAAGGAAGGAAAGTGTCAAAATAATTCGGATGACCCGACATATATAATTCTAACACGGTGTGTTAGCAGACTCAGGCACACAAAACGGTTAATCTGGTAGCCATGATACGTTAATTCTCTTTGAAATGTGATCGCAACGTATTTTCAGCTGTTTACCATCCTCCAAGTGGTGGCGTGTCTGGCTTTTTGTCTTTCCTCGACGAATTCCTTTCATCGGTAACCGAAAACAGCTTAACTTCCAATTCATCAAACATTCTATCGACCTCATTTGCCCCGTCTTAGAATACATTGTTAATAATTGCTTTCTGCGCGGTATTTCCTACAAAGCCATGCAAATTGCTATAGGTGACAGGCATTTTTAAAGAAGGTGAGATAAACAATATATATGAAACTACCGTCATATATCAATTCTATATATATATATATATATATATATATATATATATATATATATATATATATATATATATATATATATATATATATATATATATATATATATATATATATATATATTTAAAATGCCTTGAGAAACGGCTCTAGAAAAAGTTTGCGGATTTTCATAAAAAGCATAGCTTAACGACACTTTATCAGCACAGGTTTAGAACAGGCCTTTAGACAGATACTGTGTTTTTAACTGAAATAGAACTAATCTTAAAATATTTTGGACAAAAGCTATCAATTATTGGTGTATGTGTAGATTACTCAAAGGCATTTTATTCCATTATTCATCAGACATACCGCCGCCGCAGTGGCTGAGTGGTTAATGCGCTCGACTGCTGGCCCGAAAGACGCGAGTTCGATACCGGCTGCGGTGGTCAAATTTCGATGGAGGTGAAGTTCTAGAGGCCCGTGTACTGTGCGATGTCAGTGCTCGTTAAGAACCCCAGGTGGTCGAAATTTCCGGAGTCCTTCACTACGGCGTCCCTTATAGCCTGGGTCGCTTTCGGACGTTAAACCCCTATAAACCTAACCAATCATCAGACATAGCTTACTAAACTCGAGTTCTATTGCTTCCGTGGCGTTTTCGGACATACTGAAGTCGTATTTATCATTTCGCAAAGAACAAGTTATAATAAACGATAAATTATTCGATGTACAATCAGTTTCAGCGGGAGTTCCGCAGGGAAGCATATTGGGGCTATTGCTTTTCGTAATTTCCATAAACTTCACCGTTTCTATTGACCCATGCTCAACTTTCATAACCTATGCTCATGATACGAGCCTAAACTTCACCTCTAGTAGCACTAAGGACCTTACTGAAGAAGCAATCAGGACCCTCCGCCTTTTAAGTAGCTGGTCAATCATAAATTCACAAGCTATTACCATAAACAAAAACCAGAAAGGGCACTTAACCTCCGCCTTAAGGCTATGACGCGACAGCGCAGTGGTTTAAGCTTTCTATCCTGAGCAGTTTCACACCTTTGAACGCATTTTTCAGTTTTTTCAAAAGCTTCAATAATTAATTCATCAATTAAAGACTACAAATTTTCTTAATTAGCATCAAGAATTGGCTTTTCGTTCTGAAATTTTTGACACCTTTGAACCGCCTGTTATCAAGAATTTTCATTTCTTTAATTAATCAATTTATTACAAGGATTTCTTCAGCTCGTCATCGCCTATCACACATCAATCTATTAACAGTCACTAGAACAACAGATTGCCATGATAGAATTTATTTTAAACTGCCGCCAATTATTTCCTACTATGCCGACGGCTTTTTGACGGAGCGAGCTGTATACGCTACTGCGTAACAAAAGCCGTGCTTTTAGAGCAAAAATTAACTGACATTTCACTTACCATTATGTCAGTGCCGATATAAGTTGTCCCTCTCGTAAAAAGCTTACGGTTCTTTTTCGAGTAGCATTTATCGTGGTCAATACATGTAAATAAGACAGCTCACAAGTTATCAAATACAGTCGGTACCCCGAGTAAGCTGCGCTATTCCCTGCCACAGCACATAAAACATATTGAATCGAAACCTTTCTAGGATATGTAGGTGGGGATTGTGTCCGCAGCTGCCTGCAGCGATGACCGCAGCGATTCAGAGGAAGCAGAAAGAGACAGTCAAAAAAGTAATCGTAATCGTATGCGGGCGAAGTGAAGCTAGTGGGCAACAAATTTGGTGACCATCGGATCATTAGCTAACTTATTAGACCAAAAGTGTCAAAAATGGCGAAATAGCGCGGACATCAATATAGTGAGTGGGCGGGAACGAATCGTGGCCGAAAATTTGAACGCTAGAAATGGTTGCCGGTTTGAAACGAGGGTATAATTATTGTTTATCGATAACCAATGAATCAAGTCAACGAGAAAACAACCATAATGCCAAATCTGAAAGGCGAGCACTGTCGATGTGACATCAACGCTTTCGCATTCTTTAAATACGGGTAGCCGCAGTGACCTCTTTTTTTCTATAATTCGATGTTCGCTTCCGTTTCAAAATACGATTTCACTGTTTGGGAACTAGAACACTCTCCACCCTAAACAGGTCTCATATAATTGAAAAAGTGCAATAAAAAGCATTGCTAACAATCTCCGCGACGTCACAGCTATACCTATTTTTAATTCCTTCAACATGGCGCCAATTCCTGAACTGTAGAGAATAAGAGTACTAAAGTGGTATAGAGAACGCACTTGCAGAGCATGCCCAAATGATGCAGCACTCCATTGACTGGGAGAACGCCACAATCTTGGACACGAAGAAGCCTTTATCTTCACGATTACTTCTCGAATCATTTTACATACAAACGACCAAGAATGCTATCAACAGGACGAGAGAGAATCGCCCCGATATCTACGCCCACTCACTGTGCAGTCAAGTCCGCGTATAAGTAGCGGCCCATTCCGCCCATCCTCATTGTGAACAAGGGACCCGTGCGGGTCTCGAAACGTCATGTGTTAAATATTTTTCTTTGGCGAGTGTATGTTTCTTGTGCTTCCACTATTAGCGATTACCTTAGCAAATACCTTGTAAGCAACAGATAGTAAGCTGATCGGTCTGTAACTTTTCAAGTTCTTGGCGTCTCCTTTCTAATGGATTGAGATTATGTTTTTGTTCTTGCAAGCTTCTGGTACGGTCGAGGTTATAAGGCATTGCGTATACAGGGGGGATAGTTTTTCTAGCACAATTTGTCCTCCGTCCTTCAAATGATCTGCTGTCACCTGATCCCACCAAGCTGGCTTTCTCCTTTCCGTTGCTCCTAAGGCTTTCTTTACTTCCTCTTTCTTTGCTGGAGGGATGAAGCATTACTGTGCGCTACTGTTTTTATCATTAACGTTCTGATTACATTGGCTACTGCATAGATTTGTGCAGAACTCTTCGGCTACTTTAAGTATCTTATCCATTTTGCTAATGACATTGCCCTCCTTGTCTCTAAGCGCATACACCTGCTTTTTAAACATGTCTAGTTTCCTCTTCACCGCTTCTAGGCTAACTCAGCTCTTTAGAGCGTGCTCCATTCTCTCCATATTAGACTTTCTTATGTCGGCTACCCCTTGCACTTGATTATTAATTTATTTAGCTCGGCTAGTTCACCTCTATCTGTAGAGTTAGACGCTCTCATGCTTTGACGCTTCTTAATCAGATCTTTCGTCTCCTGATATAGCTTGCCGGTACCCTGTCGGAATGTCCTACCGCCTACTTCTACTGCCAACTCCGTAAAGGAAGCTGTCAGATTATCTTTCGTTGTAGGAACATTAAGATCGCCTTCCTCAATTAAAGCTGAATATCTGTTCAGCAGCGATAACCAGAATTTCTGTATTTTCCCTCTTGCCGCTAACTCGTTAATGAACTTCCTCTTCACTAGCTCCGTCCCTTACCTCCTCAAGTCTAAGCTAATTCGTGACCTTGCCATTCTGTGGTCGCTACACCGCACCTTTCTGAGGACGTCCACATCTTGAACGATGCCAAGTTGAGCGTATAGTGTGAAGTAAATTTCATTTTTAGTCTCACTATTGGGGCTGTTCCAAGTCCACTTCCTGTTCTCTCGTTTGCGGGAGAAGGTATTCATGATCCGTAAATTATTTCTATCTGCGAATTTTACTGATAACTCTCCCCTGCTATTTCCAGAATCTATCCTGCCCACCTTCGCACTGAAGTGGCCAATCAGTACAGCGTAGTGTGATTTTTTTTTATTCATTGCCGATTCCACATCTTCATAGAAACTTTCAATTGTATGGTCATCATGGCTGGATGTAGGCGCGTAGGCCTGCACCACTTTGAGCTTGTGCCTCCTATTGAGCCTAATTACAATAGCTGCTACCCTCTCGTTAATACTTTAGAGCTCCTCTGCGTTGGCAGCTGTATCCTGATTAATGAGGAATCCCACACCTAGTTCTCGTCTACCCGTTAATGCGTGATAGCACCGTGTGTGCTCGTCTTTTAGTACTTATACGCCTCACCTGTCCTGCTAACTTCACTAAGCCCTATGACATCCCATTTATTGCTCGCTAGTTCCTCGAGCAGCGCTGCTTGGTTAGCCTCACTAGACTAGGTTCTAGATAAGGTTATAGCGTTAAGCTTTGCTATGTTCAGATTCCAACGGCGGCCTGTCTGGAGCCAGAAATTTTTAGCACCCTCCGCGGCATCACAGGTCTGAGCGCCACCTTGGTCAGTCGCTCCACAGCCGCTGGAAGCTGAGGGCCGACGGGTAATTGTTTGATCATAGAAGGTTGTGGCCTAGTGCTACACCAGGGTGGCCAAATCTTGTTCTGGTGAGCGAGTGCGTTGTCGGTACTGGTCACCGAGATCAGGCTGCACCCCAGGCCTGTTTATGCAATTCCATGAGCACGCGGAGTTTTTTATTCTTTTTTTGCAAACCCGGTGGAGAATTGCGCGACACCAGGATTCGAGCCCCAGTCCTCTTGAACGTGAGGCAGACACTCTATCTCTATGCCATTGCTCAATGTAGTATTAACTAAGTCAAGTATATTAAGTAAACGAAGAAGGTATTTTAAACCTAGAGTTGAAATTCTACGTCAAGGATTCTGCTGTGCTTCACGGCATCCCGAACATGTTTTTGCTACGCTACTCAATTGACTTGTCGCTACCTTACTGTACGTTTTCAAGTCCCTTTCCTCGTGTACAGTTCCCTTATCCTGGAAAATTGGTCAAGTTCTCCCATTATTCAAAACCAGTTACAAGAAAATGAGATTTAATTCTAGATCCATTCCTTTAACCTCGGAAGGGGTTCAAATCTTAGATGGCTCTATTTAAACACATATTATGAAATGCATTTGTGATGCATAAATTACTAATTAATCTTGAAATCTTGAGGATAGGTCATGTGTTATGTGATGTTTAGGTAAAGAACAGTGCGCGTGACTTCGAAGCCATACGAAAATAATAAATCAATTTATTGAAAGAACCCAGTGACGTTTCCGTGTTATGCTGTGAAGGCGGAGCCTAAATGTCTCAAGCAATTTTCCTTCTGTAGCCTGGAATGTGAGTTCTCGCGAGCCTGAAATGGATGCGCAAGAATTGCTTTTGGGAACTTTTTCGAATAACCAGCCAGAAGTCAATCATATCTCGTCTGATCATAGTTAGCGATCCGACGGAAATATTTTAGCAATACTGAAGCCTCCGGTGTTTCGCCTTTATATTTGCTTGCCGTTGCAAGGTATCCGTAAGTTTTCTGTGCCGCTTCGATTCAGTTTCACCCGATAAACGACCTCGCCGTTAGTCCTCAGTTTACACATCACAATTCAAGCGCCTGGCTCCCATTACTGTATATAACAAGCAGTCCCTACTGGTCTTCTTCTGTCTCGGCTTCATGCCGCCGTCGTATAGACTCGGTCTTTTCTCGTCGATGGCATCTGGTTCGCTCATCCGTCACATTCGTGGACTGAACCGCATCCACCGTTTTCATTTAACACAATACCATCTAAAGCACTGCCACAACCGCTACGTAGCTCGCAAAACGTGTCCACACTTGCCTAAGAGTAAAATCATCTGCTTACGCCTGATCGCCGACTGTGCCCTCCTCACTCCTCCCAGCCGAGGCTTAGGCCCATCTCCCATCTGCGTCTCGAACCCTCTGCCACTGCGAACCTGCCCAGTCCACGGTTCTTCTTGTATGACGTCGCGGAACCTCTTCTCCCCTACCTCAGTGACATCACGAACGTCTTCCTTTCCTCGTCTCGTTTTGCTTCCCCTCCTCCTGGCACCTAGAGACGGACAACTGGTTTTCGTTCGAATGAGAGTTATAATACTATCTTTAGTAGGAACAAATGCGCTTACGAGCACAGTCGCTCCAATACGCAAGGGTGTTAGAGCGAAAGCTCTACTTCACGACAGACTCTTCTCACCACTTCGGCGGGTAGGGCCGTCCTTTCAAGGATAGGTGACCCGCAAGCCACCAGGACCATGGCCCTGACCGGAGTTCTCCCAAATGTTGCCCGCTCACGCGTTTACATGAACCCTATCCCTCGCTATATGAACCGCGAGTCACAGGCCCCGCGCCGTCAGGCCCATCTTCGCAGCCTTCGTAGGCAATGCGGCCAAGACAACTCGGCTATGTATGTGGATGTGGCTTCCTATGCACTGCCCCACAGATATGCTTACGCTGCTGTCAATCATGCCAACATCCCTTTTCTTGGAGCGTCCTTCACGGCACAGGATCCGGCGGCCGCAGAAGCCATTGCAATAGCCATGACCATCAAAATCAGCGCCACCCAACACCACGGCACTCACATTTTTACAGACTCCCAAGCCGCATGTAGAGCCCATACGAGTGGACGAGTCCCGCACACGGCTCACCGCGTACTGGGCGGCCATCTCCAGTATGACCAGGTCATCACCTGGGTCCCAGGACATGCAGGTATCGATGGCAATATTATGGCAGATATTATGACAGTTTACACCAACCGAGCGGGGCACACTGACTGTACTCTCTAGCCCCTCTCAAACCATACCGTCCGCCTAAATAGGCGTCTCTACCCCCGCCACATAAGAAACTTTCCCCGGAGGACTCCTGGCACCTTAGACGCCTCCCAACACTTACTTTCCCCTATCACCACCTACACCGCATTCACCCAAAATTATACGCAGATACATGTCCTTGGTGTGGCGAAATTCCCACTTTCACGCACATTACATGGACATGCTCAGATAAACCGAACAGCTTAAAGCCGCACAAAACGGCGCTGGAGCAGTAGGAGGTGATGCTGGCCAGTGGCAAGACCAGGAGGCGCTCGTCGCCATCGCAAGAGCGTCCACGGAAGCCACTACAGTCTGGGACTGAGAACCCCACGCAAAATCTGCTCCGGTCTTCTGTTTACATTGAGATGTTTATTCACTCTCTATCTCTACTTCACGACCAAAGATGCAAAAGTAGGGTCATCGCAAACAGATAAGCTTTGCTGGCTACTGCACGAGAGCACTATGCTTTCGCCACAGCAGATCACAGCTCGTGTTATGTCGTTTTTTCCCCATATAACGACACATGCCCACAAGGAGGATTAACTCCAACACACATTCGCGCAATGCATCGCACATCGCCGTCTTCACCAACTTCTACCTGCGCGCGAACAGATCAGATAAGCTTAACCTCGGTCACAGCTTAACCTGAGCCTCATATCGCCGCCAGACCTGCAGACGGCAAGGCAAAGCGAAGCCATGAGCCAACCAGACTGAAACACATGTTTTCTCACGTCTACTCGGTTTAACTACGCTGAAAGCCTACAATTTTTTTAATTAATGCGAACGAATTATCAAGGCTGGCCAGACAGGCAGAAATAAAGAGTCATCAAAATATAGTCCTCTTAGTGAAGAGCCGCATTACAAAGAATGGCGTAGCAATTTCTTTTTTATTTTGCAACAAAGCTGGTGGCGATAGTGAATCCCACTCGTGACGCAAGCGCTTTGAAGTTCGGCTCTATTTTTAGACGTAGAATGGGGGCATGGGGAGGGTACATATGGCACAGAGTCGCCATCCACTTTTGTCTACAGAGATGCTGCAGTTTGGGCACTCCTGCATTATATGCCGCATCGGCATGGAAACCTGGAGATATCGGCGTTGTTCAGCAGCAGTGGTCACAAAAATCCCAGATGACGTCACCCTTGTGTCGCTTTACGTCAACAGCAGACCATGCGATAGTTAACGGTATACCATGGAAAATGAAGAAGGGACACTAGATATTGGTTTCAATTGATTTCATGGAGTTTAACCTCCCAAAGCAACTCAGGCTATGAGGGGCGTCGTAGTGGAGGACTCCGGATAATTTTGACCGCCTGCAGTTCTTAACGTGCACTGACATAGCACAGCACACAGGCCTCAAACATTTCGCCTCCATTAAAACGCGGCTGCGGCGGCGAGAATCAAACGCACGTCTTTCTGGTAAAAAGCCGAGTACCATAACTACTAAGCCACCACGGTGACTTTCATGAACAGTAGATAATATAGGCCTTTAGGGTGAAGACCTTAAGGCATTAGGCCCTAAGGTGAAGGATCTTTCGGTTAAGCCCTTGAGGGCAAAGACCTAATTTACGTTGAAGGCATTTAATGTGAAGGCCTTCATGGTGAAGGATTTTAGGGTAAACACCGCTATAGTAGAATATGACATTTAGGTCAAAGTGCCGGTGGGACACCAGACCACCATTCCCATTTGGTTGTCTGGTGCCCAACGAAAACGAAGGACACAAACACACAAGAAGGCACAAAATAAATCTTTAATGAACCTTAATTCGAATAAATAAAACCAGCGGAATGACTAAGCTGGACTAAGAACTGACTGCACTGGACTTAGACTGAATTTATTTCCGTGCATAGTCCAGCGTCCAGTGTGCCTCCCTGTGCCTGCGTTCTTCTGCTGGTTTTATTTATTCGAACTGTGCACCAACTCGCCCAGATCTACACACTACGCGCAACAGAACTGGCGATGAGACATTAATGCATTCGCATTCACAGCCTGCAATTAGATTTAAGCGCTCTCCGTAACTTTTGCGAGCAGCAATGACGCTAAGTTCAGATGGCTTTAGTGGGATTGAGTGAGCGAGTAAAGGACTTTATTGAGTGTGCAGCAGAGTTTAGCACGACCAGGCATAGGTCTCCCACGTGGGGACGTCGAGATCTTGTCTCTTCGCTGCCTCGATGGTGTGCTGGGTCGCCCAGAGTTAATGGTTGAGGCTGAAGCTGCGCAGAGCGGTGGACCACTTTGACGAGAAGTTTTCGCGATTAACACCGGATAGGTGTGCCTTACACTCCCATATTATGTATTAAAATGTGGCTACATCTTTCTTGCAGACATTGCACGTGTTGGTGTTTTTTTTTATTTATTTCCAAGTATTGCAGGTAGCAGGGCTGCCTACGCGGGAGAGGGCTACACGTGTTGCATTAACATTTCGGCAAACATTTTCACATCTGATCATTCGGCAATCAATGCTGGTAAACAGTTCCACTGGTGCGTTGTAAGCGGAAAATACGAATTCTGATATAGTTTTGTCCTGGTGAAATAAGGGCGCATCCCCTTGAAGTGGGTCAGTCGACTTGATCTATGGGGTAGAACCTGTTATATTGCAGCGAGTTCGGGAGCGTGTTCGTTTGTAACTGCCTCCAGGCGGCAGCCTGAGCTCCTCATAATTTGTTGCTAGGTGGAGGGAAAAGACAAATAATTTTCGGGACCGCCTTTCTCGTATCTACAGACTGACGCGTTCGAAAAATCTTTCTCCTCTTATTGGCCACCATAATATAGTCTGTCTTTCGCGCTTCGGTATAATAATGACTGCTTTCTTTTGAAACAGTGCATCGTGGGGGTCTGTGAGCTGGGTGTGTTTGACTGGCCTTTTGTTCATTATTTTCAGCTGAAACGAATCTAGAAAAATTTTAGTAGAGAAGGTCGACATTTGCCCCTGGTTTCCAGAAGCGAATACACCAAAAAAAATTTTATGTATTCAAGCCAGAGTATTTGATCCCCTGAGAACTCCCCACTGACACATGAAAATTTTGTTTGAACTTTTTCCGCAGTGACGTAACTTTCGAGAATTAAGAAATATTATACTGTAGGCGTTGGTGAGGCTGTTACTTTGTATTCACATGCAGAAGGGGTGTTGTACAAAAGAGGGAGGTAGTCTAATGACGAATGTTCGGCAGGCCAGCTATTAATCTGCCAGAACTACCTAGCCTGCCCAGTATGCCGTTAATTGAGCTTAGTAATGCAGAGGGTGTACGTTTTTGTAGTAAAAAGCTGCACAACCACAAGCATTGAAAGATCTAAGAAGATCCCATCAAACATTGACACATTTTTAAGTCTATGACTAATACACCCGAACCACATTATATCTACTTCGAAGGTGCCTGGCGCTTACTTCGTGATAGCCCATGTTGACCAAGCTTCCAAAGGGCGACCGTCATTCCTTCATTATACCCATTATTTCGTTACGACCCGTTTCCTTATAGAGAGGTTCTACTGCAGTTTATTTCCACCCATCTGCATATTTGTCTCTATTTAGCATAAGCAGCGCGACGAGACATTTTAAATGCAGAAATAGAAGGCTGGAATGCGCGTATATTCGGCTAGTCCGCCTAAGCAGCAATATTCAGCACACTGACGAGCCCTGTCGTGTGGCGTGAACAAGAGCCTGCTTCCGCTGCTTTCTTCATACGAGTCAAAGCGCCGGAGGATCGTGACCAGTGTGAAATGGTCGCTTAGCCCCTTAACTCGGGGTGGAGTCACCGTTCTCGCTCGCCAGCATTGCTCACATTGTGTAGTGGCGGAACATAATGCGCTAATACACCAGGACGAAGAAAGAAAAAGACAACACGAGCGCTAACTTTCAACTGAAGCTTATTCATTGCATGTGAAGTTCTTATACACGCTGAATATCGCATAAATACTGCTAGGCTATCATGCCGTAAGTCACAACATAACACGCACTTACTTTTTATTTACATCATCAAGGAATTCAATAACTTTCTTTGAGAGCCAGATAGATGCTGCAATAATACATTTATCTTTCAGTTTTCGTATCTGTCTGGCTTCTACAATCTCACGTGTTAGTTGCTGTTTATTTTTACTTATGATTCGCCATTCTTTGAAAACTGGATGGCACCCTACCGGCTTGCAACCCAAACGGTGTTCGGCGACGTTTCCTTTGCCGTTCTCCAAGTTCCTATTATGTTCACGGAGTCTTTTATTAACACACCTACCGCTCTGACAAATGTAATATTTTCCGCATGACAAGGGCAGGGAATATACCACGCCTTCTGCACACTCTACACGTTTCTTTCGGTGCCTTATTGTGCATATTTCCTTTTTAACAGCAAAGGGACCGGTCATCCTACAAAGTTTGGCCAGTTTATCGGGTGCTGAAAACACTATTTTATCTCTTGCACGCTGCACGATTTTTTTTAGATTATGCGAAATCTTGTGGATATACGGAAGCACCGCTACTCGTTTATATTTCTCGGGCAAGCTTTGACCTGGTGAATGTTTTTTTCCGACCAAGCTTTCGGCTACTGCTACCAGGAGTGCACTCGGATAGCCTGCTTCTTGCAACCATTCAACCTGCTGGCAGAAACTGTTGCTCGTCATGTGGCGTCGTATAGAAGGCGTCGTATATTCCCTGCACTTGTCATGAGGAAAATATTACATTGGTCATATAGGTAGGTGTGCTAATGAAAGACTCCGAGAACATATCAGGAACTTGGAGAACTGCAAAGGAAACATTGACTGTTTGGATTGCAAGCCGGTGGGGTGCCATCTAGTTTTCAAAGAATCCCAAATCATCAGTAAAAATAAACAGCAACTAACACGTGAGATTGTAGAAGCCAGACAGAGACAAAGTGCAGCATCTATCTCGCTCTCAAAGAAAGAAATTGAATTCCTTGATGATGTAAATAAAAATAAGTGCGTGTTATGTGGTGACTCACGGCATGATAGCCTGGTAGTATTTCTGCGATATGCAGCCTGTATAAGAACTTCACATGGAATGAATAAAATTCAGTAGAAAGTTTGCGCTCGTGTTGTCTCTTTCTTTGTTCGTCCTGGCGTCTTAGCGCTATATGTTCCGGCATAAAAAAGAACCGTTCCTGCTTGTCGCACTATCATAGTTGCAGCCACAAATATTGAGTGCCTGTCATGAGGAACCCTCCGCTACCCATCTTGGAGTAAGTCGTACACTCCCGCTGGTTAAACGAATGGATTATTGGCCCACGTTACACCCATTGGTGCGTCCCTACGTAAAAACATGCCGTGACTGCCAACCTCGGAAGTCACCTCCATTAAACACAGCTGGATTTCTTCATCCCGCCGATCCACCGAAGACTCCTTTTCACCAAGTGGCCATGCACCTCCTTGGTCTTTTTCCGAAGTCTTCACCTGGAAAGCGTTGTTAGTCGTTGCGACCCACTACATGACACGGTCTGCTGAGAACCACGCCCCTGGTCAAAGGCACTGCTTCGCCCACAACTTTGTCTTGGATCATTCAGCCCCCCCCCTCCCCATTGACGCACAGCAGCCATCGATGTGCTACGGCCGATCACCCGCCGACAAACGGGTTCGAAGAGCGACTCAAGCGCACATTAGCCGATACGCTTTCTATGTATGTTCACGACGAGCATTGAACTTGGAACATCATTCTGCTTTACGTAACGTTTGCGTACAACACCGCGCTCCAGAAGGCAACCTGACTGACCCCCGTTCAGCTTGTCTTTGGTCCGACAGGTGATCACTCCGCTGGATACTATGTTGCCTGTTGACCCCGACTGCGACTCTGACGCTGACCTCGACGTAGGTGCACCTTCGTTCAGCGTCCTCAGGAAGCGCGGCAATTGGCACGCCTGCGAATTAACCGTCAGCCGGAGACTGACGTCACTAGGCACAACCTCGGACGCCGCTTCGTCAGTTATGCGCCTGACAACTTGTCGTGGGTTTGGACACCTGTTGGTCACCGCAGACTTTCTGAAAAGTTGCTGCGCAGATACCTCAGCCCTTGCGAAGTCGTGCGCCGCATCAGTGATGTGACGTATGCAATTGCTCTCGACAAAACGGCTTGCTCAACGCGCCGCTCGCACCGTACTGAAATCGTGCACATTGTTCGCAAGAAGCCTCACCACGGCAGGCTACCTGACTGAACAGCGGCTCACTGCAGCTGTGTCATACACTTTCGCCGTCTTTTCTCTCCTCACCGCACCGTGTCGATGCTGCAGAATTGAGGGGCAGTGATACATGCCGCTGTAGAAGAAGAAGCGCCTGCGTTCTTAGATGAAGAAGTTGGTTCTCTCTCGCTCGCGCGCTCGGACCACTTAGAGACCGCCGAGGTTTCTGCCTCTGCTCCGGAGATTCTCCTTCGCGTTGCACGTTGCAATATAGTGTATGCAAGCAAACACAAAGCACCGCCTTCTCATGGGCTCTTACTTCCAGAAATCACATTTACGAGAGTAGAATCGCTGCTCCGATGTGACAGAGCTCTCAATACAGAACTTCGAACGCAGTACGCGATATTCCTATTTTATTCCAAATACATTATACTTCACTACGTCTCTCAGTGTCTCAAAATGATCAATACCAGCCGCGCTTAGGCGCCCGTAACCATATATCTTAAAATGAGGAAAATTTTATGTGAATATAGTGCGCACTCTATTCGAACTCTCATTAAATCAGACTTCCACGTCGCGATAGTTTAGATGGCTGGCTGTCGCCCTTACAGACATTATAGAAGCAATCACTAGTGATGATGAAAAGGCAGCATTTCCTAATCATAAGCTCTCAGCCTCGGCAGCATGTCAAAAGGATTGAAATATGGTGCTGTTTCAGCGCCATAGCACAAAATGAGGAACTACCTATTTGCGCACCAATGCGAAAGCTTCGACCAAATACATTAGCTTACATACATTCGAGTGTCCCCCATTAGAGTGTCTCTCAAACATCGCTTTACGCCTGAATGCTATACAAAATTCAAGTTTGTGCAAGCTATAGATGGGGTTAGGGCACACGAGTCTGATGAGGTATTTTACTTAGGTCTATGCAATCTGAAAATGCAGCGGGGACCGTACATCCACAAAGTATTTGTGCCATAACGCACAAAGTTGAACATCAAAAATGACGGTACTGTACTATACAACAGAACAGAACAAAATTCTCTCGCGGTTAATATTCGTAACATGCGGCGGTTAAGACAATAGGACATCATTAGCCTGGCGCATCAAAACTCAGATTTCTTCCTGCTGCACCGTCATCACCTGGGCATGCCAGGACAGAGGAGTAGCTTTGTGAACCTACGTAGGCGGTTTTATAGCGACGAAGAAGAAGAGAGCGCGCTAGACATTGGCATACACCATGTTGGTATGTGCCATGTTTCAAGATGTAGAAGAGGAGGAATTTGCCATTCTGCTACTAATGGTTCGGTCAAATTATCAATTCGCGAATAAGACAGACACGATTCTATATGGTTAAAATGCAAGAACATATTTCCAGCTGGATTTTCCTCTCCTTCAAAGAAACTCGGGTGACTAAAAACTGTTTCAGGACCCTTCTCTACGGCTTGCTTCATATCCACCCCTTGGATGCGTGTGAAAACGGAACTACGATTGCCAATATTATTTCAGGAATGCATTTAACGGCTACATTTTTAACTCCCCTTGTACGTCATTGTTCCGTTCACCAAGTCTAAAGACGTCTACATGTACCCTAGGGAGGCTCAGAGGAGTTTGAAAAATTCTCGTGTGTTGTAAATATTCTTCAAATATCGTAAAATTAAGCAGTAACAAATACGAACGTTTCTTTTGCTGTTGTTGCTACCTACAATAACGACATTGCGAAGACACAAGATTGTTAATCTGGCAGAGATTCTAGAGCGTGACCGCAGCGCGAAGGATTGCCGCCGCCGCGCTGTGCGCAGCGATTCAAAACCGTGGTCGTGGTAGTGGTGGTGGTAAACGTTTATTGAATATTTAAAAGTATCTGCTTAGGCCCAGGCTCTATGGACGAGGTCTTCACAAGTCTAGGTAGAGCCCTTATTCCGGAATCCCAATGGCGTCTAGCGCCGCTCGCGACCTGCCGACCAAGGTCCGTTGGGACTGTAGGTCATGGCAGCTGAGCAGCGCCGCCTCCCAGACCTGCCTAGAAGGCTGGGAGATGAAGGATTGGGAAGGATGTGGATTAGAAGTACAGACCCAGACCATATGGAAAACGTCCGAGAACGTCGCTCCGCACAGGTTGCAGCCACCATCACATTCTGAATTGAAGTGTTTCAATACTGCCGGGCACAGCATTGTATTAGTAAAACTTTTATAAGAAGGCGTTCGTCTTCTCTACGGAGACCCTTACAGGGTTTCGGAAAGCTACGACGACTGGCCTTATAATATGTAGTAATGTCTTTGAATGTAATTAGAGATTGGTGAAGCTCAGAGTAGGCTTCCAGAGCAAGTGTGAGTGCACGGGGAGAGAGCACGCGGGCCACCTGATTGGCTAACTCATTGCCCTGGAGTCCCTTGTGCCCTGGAGCCCAGATGACGTTACAATTTGGAGCCTCGCTGGACGGACAGCAATTTTGTAGAATGTGACAGGCTATAGGAGGTATCCAACCCAGCTCATAGTTCCGACAGGGCCCTTTGGATCGGTAACGATGTGTTTCACTTGCTGGAGGGAGAGTGCGAGCGCAATCGCTATTTTCTCCCCGTGTGTTGTATTGTAGGCGCGGTATGTGCGTCCTGCCACTGTGTTGATGTTGTAAACCACTGCTGCGGCGAACCAGCCCCCACGGTGGGGACCGACAATGTCCACGTAGTACATGTGTTGTTGTCGACCATAATGGCGCTGCAGTGCTTCCGTACGCGCTTGGCAAGGGCCATTGTGGTCAGAGTGTGACATGTTGCGGGAAATGGGTCACACCCGAAGGGCGCGTCTCCAGGATTGTGACGCTCGCACCCGTTCCTCAAAGGTGATAGGGTGTGTATAATGTGGAGTCGATCAAGAATGCGGCAACCGGATGGCATTTGTAACAGGCGCGTGTAATGGTTCGGGACATGGGCATCTCAGAGTTCCCTATAGGTGTTGACCGCCCCCAGGTCCAACAAACACTGGTTCGGATGTGGTAGTTGAAGGTCAAGAGCCCCTCCGATGACTTTGCGGTGCATGGCCTCGAGTTGGTCCTTGTTGTGTTTGAGCATGCGAAGGTAGGGGGTTAAATAGAGAATTCTACTCGTTACAAAGGCATGTGCCAGCCGCAAGGCATCTTTGCTTCGTAACCCCCCACGCTTATTGGAAACTCGGCGGACCATACGGCCCACCTGGTCGCCATACATGCAGAGTTTTATGAGTGTTGTCTCCGATCTGCGTTGTTGGTGAATAAAGAGGCCGAGGATGCGGACCTCCTTTGCCTATCTAATCGAACCCGAAGGGAGTGTGGGGTGAACTGAAGTGTCGTCCCGAATAGAGGGTCGATTGTGAACAAATTCTGATTTTGTCGGAGCACACTGGAGACCACAGTATGCAGCCTAAGCGGCCACTACCTCCGCTGCCTTTTGTACGCAGGTCTTCATGTGTCCGAGATATCCTTCTTTAGCCTAGATAGAGATATCATCCACATATAAAGCATATCGGATGACAGGAATGCAGCTTAATTTTGCGGAAAGGTCTCTCTTTGCGAGGTTGAAGAGGAGCGGAGATAAAACCGCACCCTGTGGTGTATCCCGGGATCCGATTGTATAGCGTCCGTGTTGCTTGTCTTGAACTCGAATGTAGGGCGGTCTACCGGTGAGAAATTGCCGGATGTAGCGGTATGTATTCTCACCACAGTTGGTATCTTGAAGATGATTGAGTATTCCTTCATGTTTCACATTATCAAAGGCTTATTTCAAATCGTGGTGGCGGCACCACATGGCGCCACTTGTCCGTGAATCATCTATGTTGTCTTGTTCAAACACCACGACATTCGAGCAGGTGGCGTTGCCATATACGAAAGGCGCACAGAAATCATGTCGTGTACTCAGGACACCGCAGGTGTCGAAAGACCGAAGTTCACGTGCGCAAACATGTGTGCCGTTAAGTGCGACGTCAGCGGACAAAACGTGGTGATAGCGTGTATATACATTTTGCCAAAAACCGCCCAAAAAGACAAAAGATTTCATTACCACAGCTTTTCTGGACTACTCGAATGTGAGCACATGCATTGCGCGGGCACCGGATGCTCCCCTCATCATGAACAAGTAAAAAACGACGCAGCGACGAAGGAGAAAAATAAGAAACCAACACGCTCAGTTTTCTGTTCTTCTGTTCTTCTTCCCCTCGTCATCTGCGGCGACTTTAACGTCGATACTAAGAAAACATAGCGGTTTCCAATATTCATGCGCGAACTACTCAGGGTCACAATTTTTTACCCACTTCAAGCTACTACCAGAAGTTCATCTTGCATTGATTAAATCTTTGCATGACACGTCGATGTAACCAGCATGAATTATGTGTCTTACTTAAGTTATCATATGCTGTTGCTCGCTGTTCTACGCTACAGTACAGAGCACACGCGTGATTAAAAGTAAATTTCCTCAAAAATTATACTCGTTTATTGCATCATAACATGCGTCCGCACGCATGCATCCCTCAAGTGCAATAATGTTGGCGCAGCAATTATGCCACTATTATTTCCTCGCAAGTGTAAAAAGTGAAAGCACTTAGCGTGTAGTATTATTCGCGCGCCCGGCGAAATCAACGTTGCTACAAAGCATCGCAGTGCGTAACTGGGCTGCCGCAGACTCGCACACGCTGAAGCGCGGACTCACTTTCTAATCGCAATCTGGATGGAACTGATGGCGCAGACATTTCGAGAAACCGCATTGCGCCTGCATTTGCGGCGGTACGACCTCCACTCCTAACCACGACTGTTTCAAACGGGTGTCGCGCCGCCGGAAAGGAGGACAACCACGCAGAAAACTACGGTTTGAGAGCGGAAATTACAGATTCGGCATGGTTATAAAAACAGAGCGCCCTGCCCGTAGTGAACCTGCTGACTGCTGGGTAAGGCGCGACAGCCATGTGATCACGAACAATTCTCTTTCTGTGGTTACGTGATGTCTCTACTCATCTTAGAAGTCATGTACAGTTGAGCGTAGCTTCTACCCAAGGACTCTGTTTCCACTGTGCATCCAACGCCGTTCACGAAGAAACCACCCGTTACGGCGTCGTCGACGAAACAAGGACGGAGGGAAAGATATGAAGAAAGTGGAGAGGAGCGGATGTTTTAGCGGCTGTTTTCAGAAAAATGTTTCACCGTTTTTTATATTACCTTCAAATTACACCATTCTCGGTATCAGCTAATAACGCACTGCTTGTTCAAGTCCACTTTTCCTTGTTTTTTTTTTATTCTCGCACATAACAGCGACATTCATCTGCGTCTGTACCCGCCGCAGTGGCTCAGTGTTCAGGGCGCTCAGCTACTGATCCGGAGTACCTTGGTTCGAACCCAACCGCGGAGGCTGTGTTTCGACGGAGGCGAAACGCAAAGGCGCCCGTGTGTTCTGCGAGGTCAGTGCAAGTTAAAGACCTCCAGGTGGTGGAAAATGTTTTGGAGCCCTCCACCACGACACCTCTTTCTTGCTTTGGTCGTTCAGTCCCTCCTTTATTCCTTGTCTTACGGTGCGGTTCAGCTGTCTGCTCGGATGTGAGACAGGTACTGCGCCACTTCCTTCCCCGAAAACCAATTTCATTTCTTCGTCTGTCGAATGTTTTTTTTTTATGAGCACTCTGATGCTATTCCTTTCATAGAACGCTATTCCGTTCGTAGCAGGTAGTGTTCTGAACAATCGGCCCGCTCAGGTTCAGAATTAGAATTAATGGATGAAATGACAATTATATTTTACAGACATCACACCAGATACACCGGAACTCTAGGAGAAGGAACAAAGCAAGACCTCAACGCGACTATTTCCATGAGTCCCCTCTGTGGTAAGAAACACTTCAGTAGAAGAATAATGTCTTTAAAATACCCCAGGAGGTACAAACCTGATTGCTGAAAGACTACAAGCAAGCGCTCTGTCGGATTTTATTGAACGGGGCACCTATCTTTGCGCACAGCTTCCGTGTTTAAAATTCTACCAAACTACCAAACTATGGCAGCTGCTCTGCCCGGCATTAACGCTTCGGAGTAACTGCGTACTTCTAGAGCAGCCACCTTTTACTGCATGTCTTTGCCAAAAGTAACCATTCAAGGGTTTTATTTTTATTAGTCCTGTAGCGGAGAACATAGGCTATTTTCTAAGCTGAAAACTTGTTTAAGCTAAGATTAACCATTTTACTCACCTTTAGAGACCTTTTGGTGTTTAAGGGGTATCCGGAACCTCTTAAACCACGTTGCCTGCTTATTTTTGGCTAAGAGCGTGTGAGAAGCGGCTTGCGCATAGCAAGGTAGCTTGAAGTCAATGCGAAAGGCCATTGTCCTGCAGTGTAAGTATTTAGACTGACGATGATTACATATGAACTGCCTGCCTCACCTTAATCATTTCCGGCCAAGATTAAAATTTTTCAGTAGAAAAAAATTGATATCACGAAAATATAATGTTGATACATTCCATTGAAGACCAAGAAGTAGCGCATGCATTAGTAGAGGCAGAAGTTGGTTGCGTCTCTCTCGAGTACTCGAACCACTTTGGGACCGTCGCAGTTTTTCGGCTCCACTTGACGTGTTCACGTGTGCACGTGTGACGTTCTCGACCAAACAGGCCGTGGCACGCTTTGATTCCCGAGATCCTTGCAGCAATGCTTTGCGCATTGTCCAGAATGACGTTACGGTGCCGCCGCGGTGCAGTGTCCTGGTGCTCGTGCGGAACGACCTATTCCATGACTACGAGGGACTGGCAGATGGCCATACTCCACTGCTGCTTGAACGGGCATTTCTTTTTTTTATTCGAAAAGTGTGTCATGAGCTATATGTTGAAAAAAGGGGAAGGAATGCGGGAGATACATAAAACAAGGAGTGAAGACCCGTTGCGCTGAGGTAGTCGGAGAGGTTACCAATGAAGTGATTGTTCATAGTCCAGTTTACATAGTCATGTTCACGGTTCCACCGCGGGACCACCTCCCTCAGGAGCCGTTTTCTAATAGCAGCCGTCGCTGGGTGCGTCCACAACAAGTGCCGCACATCAAAAATATCCGATGCAGCGCCACAGTGAGGGCAACTGTCAGTTGCTGGCAGATATTTTGCAAGCCACCGATGACGGACAGATGGTGTCAGAGCCGCCGCTGTCCGAATTCGGCGCATGGATACTTCCTCCAGCCAAGTAAGAAGACGGGAGAGAGTGTGCCAACACGGAGGAATTCGAGCGCGTGTTCGCTGGCGCAGAACTTCGTAATCAGAAACATAAAACAGGAACGAATCTGGGGGAAGAGGGGAAGGTGGCAGGTCGTTCGTTGTGCGAAGGTGAGTCATAGCATCCGCCTGAATTTTATGTGCATCCTCAGCAGGGCCGCCAATCTAGTGTATGCGCATAGGACATGGGTACTTTGCGCTGAGAACATGGATTGATCGTGTAATCTGGAATGTGCGCCAAACAGCCTTAAGCTCTTTAAGGGCGGCAAAGGAGTCGGTGTAAAAATGAACTATATTGAATGCGGGAACGAGCGGAAGGGAAGCAATGGCATTATAATTGGCTCGAAGTTTCAATGTCAGGGGGTGCACGTGTCTGCGGTATCCGTCGCGCGAGAGTTCCGATGCGGATGGGAGGGACTATACTCCCCCCCTCTGGTTTGCAGTGTACGGCGAATTTAGGGGTCTTGTAGTTTCGGGACACGAGATACCCTCCCTCCCTGCCGTTCTTGGACGTCCTCGTGTCCCGAAACCACAAAACCCTTCAATTCTTCGTATACCGCAAACCAGCCCACTCAGGCTGGTATCTCCAGTTCTCTTCGAACCACCCGACAGTCCATAAAGCGTCAGTGGTGAAGGCGCTGTTCAGAGGAGGTGAGACACACCGAAGCACAGAACTTGACAGAAAAAAAACAACGCACGGTATTAAAAAAACTCATCATGAACGGCTACCCAAAAGACTTTATTCAAAGAACCATTCGACGTGAAAAACACATTCGTCAAGACATCAACGCAGAACGACCAGCGCCACCACCAAAATAGGTCACTTTATCTTATGTAGGAGGTGTAAGTTAAACCATCGCCCGAATACTGACAAAATTGGGTCTCCAGGTTGCGCACAAGCCCACAAACACTGTTGCGCTTTGCCTACCTGTTTCCAAAGACCGGCCGCCGAGAGATAGAGCCCAAGGCATTGTCTAAAAAATTCTATGCGCCGACTGCGACGCAAGCTACATCGGCGAAACCAAAAATTTCAAAGAATCCGGCAACATAAAAACGACGTCCGCAAATTCGCAAGAGAGCGCAATCCAGTAGGCGAACATTCCGAGGACTCCGACCATAGAATCAAATTCAAAGAAACCCGCATCCTCGGATCCGACACAAATTATCACAAAAGAATCCTTCTGGAATCCTGGCTTATCCAAACCACCCCCAACAATATCAACCGCACGAAAGGAAACCTGACCCCGTATATGCCCAGGGGCTTCGCTCTTTACCTCAACGAGAAAAATTCGTAATTCACCACCTCCCTGCAGTGCGTCAGCATGACTAACGGCCTATACCCCCCTCCCCGCGCCTTTTGCGTCACAGCTGTCGTTCCTTTGACCCCCGCCCCTCCATATTTTAAGGACGCTAGCTACTGCCCTCAGTCACTTCTGATGAAGGAGCCGAGTCGGGTTCGAAACGTTGGGTTAAAGTTAAAATTTTTAGTTTGAGATGTGCAGTTAATAAAAAGTCATCAAACCCAATCAGATAGGAAAATCTGTCAAAATGTTTACTTTTCAATCTATCCGTGCAGACATCGGGCTAGAAGCTATGCAGCTTGCCAAGAAGTACATCAAGACCATGCAAGGCATCTCGGTGTTCAAAACACACCTGGAATTTGCCAAGAAGTGCAAGGAAACCAAGGTTGTACTCCAGAGCCTATGACTACGAAGCCTGGTTCCCACACCGGAAGGCCGAAGCATCATCAGCAAGACAGAACAGCACCTAGTGACGGCACGGATACATGAGTGCCGTAGCGTGATTAGGAAGAAAGAAATCGACGCCTTCTTCTCCCGCCGACAGCTCGAGCACAAGATGCCCAACCTAGTGACGTCTATCGAGGCATTTGCCAAAGACACTTCATCATCAGAAGCCAACAAGCACCGCACCAAGCAGACAGAGACGTTGTCGAAACTTCCACGCCGGCCCGAACAATCCCCACCAGAACATTCTGACCTGGTCGCCAACTTCTTCTCCAGGAAGCTCACAACCGCCGAAACGTCAATCCTAGCCAAGGGACACGCATTCAACCTACAGGCGAACAGACCCCCTTCCAGCATTCCTATCTGCGCTTGAAGTCGGTATCCGGCAACTGGAACCTGGTGCAGGTCAGGCTCAAAACAATAGGTGTATTGAATTCAGTGCAAGCACACCGAAAAGAATCAAACCTAACACCTGATGAAAGGCAAGCCCTGCAAGACCTCAAGACAGACACCAACGTAGTGATCCTCCCAGCGCACAAGGGCAAGACAACAGTGGTTCTGGACAGACGGGACTACGAAGAGAAAATATCCACCTTACTCAGCATTCAAGACTATGAAAAATTGAAGAAGGACCCCAGAACCACTACCCAAGGAATGCTAAACAAAACATTGAAAGAAGTATTCCAAAAACACCCCACCTTCCGAAACCTCTACCTTCAGTTATTGAACACCAACGGATCAGCTCTAGCATTCTACTGCCTGCCCGAATTCCACAAACCGGGGATCCCTTTGCGCCCGATTGTCGACTTCCGTTGTTCACCTCTTCGCTCGTTGTCAGAATACCCTCACAAACTCATATCCCCAATCGCAGGAAAAACAGCGACCCATATCCTTCATTCAAGTCACTTCACCGAACTGGTGTCCCAAGCCACCCTTGAGGCCGACGAATGCCTTGTCCCGTTTGACCTGGTGTCCCTTTTCACAAACATCCCCGTGAAGCTTGCGGTGGCTGCTACCCGAGACGCCCTACAACGCGACGACACACTCTGCGCACCAACCCCGCTGAGTGTAAATCATGTGTGCCGCCTCCTGGAGTTGTGCCTATCAAACACATACTTCTCGTCAAACGGAGAATTTTACCGACAAGTGAAAGGAACATCAATGGGAGCATCCATCTCTGTCGTCATGGCCAATTTAACTGGAAAACATCGAACACCGAGCCCTAAACTCGTTCCACCAGAAACCAAAGATTTTCCGCAGGTATGCCGCCTACTGCTTCGGCGTTATCAAAAGATCTGAGACTCAAAATTTCCTTCGTCATTTAAACTCCGTAGAATCTGACATTCAGTTCACGCTAGAGGTGGAAAAAGAAAACTCCCTGCCGTTTTTGGACGTCCTCGTGTCCCGAAACAACAATACCCTTCAATTCTCCGCATACCGCAAACCAACTCACTCAGGTCGGTATCTCCACTTCTCTTCGAACCACCCGGCAGTCCAGAAATTATCAGTGGTGAAGACGCTGCTCAGAAAAGGTCAGACACTGCAGCACAGAACTTGGCAGAAAAAAAGAACAATGCACGGTAATCAAAGAACTCATCATGAGCGGCTACCCAAAAGACTTTATTCAAAACACCATTTGATGTCAAAAACGGAACATTCGTCCAGAACTCAACGCACAAAGACCAACGCCACCACCAAAATACGTCACTTCATCTTATGTCGGAGGTGTCAGCGAAACCATAGCCCGAATACTGAAAAAATCGGGTCTCCAGATTGCACACAAGCCCACAAACACTGTTGCGCTTTGCCTACCTGTTCTCAAAGACCGTCCACCGAGAGATAGAGCCCAAGGCATTGTCTTCAAATTCCATGCGCCGACTGCGACGCAAGCTATATCGGCGAAACCAAAAATTTCAAAGAAAGAATTCGGCAAAATAAAAACGACGTCCGCAAATTCGCAAGAGAGCGCAATTCAGTAGCCGAACATTCCGAGGACTCCTACCACAGAATCAACTTCGATGAATCCCGCATCCTCGGAACCGAAACAAACTACCACAAATGGCTCCTTCTGGAATCCTGGCATATCCAAACCAACCCGAGCAATATCAACCGCACAAAAGGAAACCTGCCCCCCCCCCCACCCCCCCGTATATGCCCAGGGACTTCGCTCTTTAACTCAACGAAAAAAGTCGCCATTCACCACCTCCCGGCAGTGCGCCAGCGTGACTAACAGCCTATAACCCCCTCCCAGCTGTCGTTTCTTTGACCCCCCCCTCCCCTCCATACTTAAAAGACGCTATCTACTTCCCTCAGTCACCCCTGATGAAGGAGCCGAGTCGGCTTCGTAACGTTGGATTAAAGTTAAAATTTTTGGTTGGAGATGTGCAGTTCAATATAAGTCTCCAAACCCAACGAGACAGGCAAATCTGTCAAAATGTTCAGTTTTCAAAATACTACACTGTACGTATTATTCACGTAAACAACAGAATTAATCACCAGTCTACAGAAACTGGAAATAAGAAAGCATTCACAAATTTTGAACACTACAAACATTTCAACTGCCAACGTCGCTGCGGCCGAGAGCAATAAATGTGAAGGCGTTATGTTCAATGGCTATCGGCACTGGCAAATTGTTCCACTCTATGATACTGCGTAGTATGAATGACTTCGCAAATGCACATGAATGACACGAGATGCGTTTAACTTCGTGCGGATGGTCGAGCCGCGGAAAGAAGGCTGATGGTGATTGGTTTAGTTTGGTTCGGTTTATGGGGGTTTTACGTCCGAAAGCGACTCAGGCTAGGACGGACGCCGGAGTGAAGGGCTCTGCAAATTTCGAGCACCTGGGGTTCTTTAACGTGCACTGACATCGCGCAGTACACGGTCCTCTAGAATTTCGCCTCCATCGAAATTTGACCGCCACGGCCCTGATCGAACCCGCGATGGTGATTAGAAAAAATCTTGGTGGATCGAAGGATGGTGACAGAGTTTATAGAAAAGTGGTAGTCGTGATAGTTTAAGGCGGTAAGACAAGTGTTCTAATTCGGCGCGATTCATTCAGGCAAAGAGGCTGGTAGTATGTGAATATTCTGAAAAAATAAAACTCGCAGCACGGTTCTGCAAGGACTCAACGTTAGCAATGAGATAGGCTTGATCAGGATCCCAGATGGCTGACGCATATTAAATTTTCGGACGAATGATTGTGGTGAACACGAGTTTTTTAAGGTGCGTGGGAGCCAGTCTGACGTTTTGCTTTAGTAGGCTGAGGGAGCGGTTGGCGGATGCTAAAGTTAGATTACTGTGGCTAAGCCATGTTAAGTCTGATTGCAGGTGAACTCCGAGGTACTTGTAAGTAGTTGTAAGTTTAACCGATTCATTATTTAGGAAATAAGCTGTTGGATTGCGAGAACTGGGAGTGAAAGACAAAAGCTTAGTTTTAGGGGTATTAGGTGGTATAAGCCAAGACGTGCACCATGCGGTTACTGCATACCGGTCAGTTTGCAAACATTTTTGGTCAATGATAGAAACAATATTACGGTATATTACGCAGTAATCGGAGAAAAGCCTAACTCGAGAGGACACATCGTTAGGTAAATCATTAATATATATAATAAAAAGAGGAGGGGACCAAGTACGCACCCCTGTTGTACCCCAGAAGTGACTTTAAAATAAGTGGAGTTGTAGTTGTTAATGGAGGTAAACTCAAATCTAGCGTTGAGAAAGTCCGCAATCCAAACAATAACAGCGGGGTGAATATTCAACCGAGTTAGTTAGAGCATAAGCCTACGATGAGGAACACAATCAAATGCTTTCAAAAAATCAAGAAAAATGGCATCAATTTGGCCGCCAGTGTCAATGGATCAGTGCAAATCGTGAACGAATCCGCCAAGTTGAATGTTTCTTTCACTCCCTCCTTTATCCCTTCCCTTACGGCGCAGTTCAGGTGTCCAAAGATATATGAGACAGATACTGCGCCATTTCCTTTCCCCAAAAAACCAATTATTATTATTATGAATGTCGCAAGAGAAGCCACTGCGAAAACCGTGCTTGTATTTGAAAATAAGATTGTTGTTTTACAGGCACTGAAAAATTTCACTATGAATCACGTGTTCAAAAAGTTTGCAGAAAGTATCTGTTAGTGAGATAGGGCGATAATTTAGCGGAGATGAACGATCATCGGATTTGAAAATTGGTATCACTTTAGCAACACGTCAGTCATGAGGTATGAAACCAGATGATAATGATTGAGAGAACAGGCGGTTATTATTGAGCTATGGACTGCGATGTGCTAAGAATCTTATTATTGAAGCCATGTTGGTCGGAACTGGGAGAAATCTTAAGGTTATTTAGTGGGCATAATATACCAGTTTGCCTGACTAATCTTTCGGGAATTGATTTGTTAGGAAGAATATTTATGCCGGGCGCTGAAGAGACGTCCTCGTTAGTGAATGCGGAACAGAAAGATTGGTTAAATAGCTGGGCACGCTGTGTTTCAGAAATGGTATTCCGTCATTATCAGTAAGAATTATATCAGCATTGTAGTTAGGGTCGATCTCTTTCCAGAATCTGCGAGGGTTATTTGCTAGCATATATATAAGTCCTTGTTGAAATTGTGGCGTCTGGTTGACTTAATGGACGTTTGGTACAGCTTGTAGGCTTCCTTGTATTTTGTTTACGCGCTTAAAAAATTATTCTTAACAGCTTGCCTTTAAAGGCGCTATTTTTATTATTCAGTCGACGAAGCTGATTATTGAACCAAGGAGAAGATTTATATCTCTTTGACAGTAAATACAGGAATAAATGTGCTGATAAGGTTAGTGAGGGTATCTCTGAAAAGTGCCCAGTTATCTTCGACCGAACGAGATAAATAATCAGCCCGGAACTCCAGAGAAAAAAGATACAGCTTGTTACTCATAGTTACATAGTCACCTTCGTTGAAGCATCAGATTTGTTTGGTTATTATCCTCTTTTCAATAAAAGGACCAGAAAGACTGCCGGTTATAAAGGCATGATCAGAATGTCTGTCGAGATAATTTAAGTCGCAGCAGATGTCGTGATTGGCTGTCAACACAAGGCCAAAAATGTTAGCAGTACTAGTAGTGGATCGCGTAGGCAGATGGACGAGCTGCGTCAATGAAAAATCAAGACAGCAGTGGAGAAAGGCACGAGCTTCAGTGTCACTGAGAGGGATCGCTAATGAGAGCCAGTTAATGCTAGGGAAGTTAAAACCAAAGAAGATGATCAATTTACTGTTAGGAAAACACGCACACACCTCACTAAGATTTCAAGAAAATTCTTCCAAAAAGCCAGCTACTAGGTCAGGGAGACGATAAAATACACCAGTTATTTTGCTGGTTGCCCCGCACCGCACTGAGATTAAAACGCACTAGAAAAATGAATTAACAGTGACTGGTACAATCATAAATTCTTTTCTAATAGCGAGAAGGACGCCGCCTGTTTTACGAGAATTCCTAGCACACTATGAGAAATTAAACAATGGCCCCTGCATTAAAATACAATCATCATGAACGATATCATTAAGCCATGTTTCGGTATGCTACCACTGATGCAGAGCACCATCAATGAGTTATGAAAGCGCGACGCTCTTCGGCAAGACATTTCGGATGTTAGTGTACAGAAAGCAAGCATTATTCACACGTGAAGATGGACGTTGGCATGACGGAGAATGCAGACAACTGCCGAGCGAATGACCGCCTGAGCGATGTCATTGCTCACTGCTCCGTGAGACACATACAGCATGATTAGCATCAGTGTCCCACTTGTGCATATCATCACTGATAAAAATCGTGTTGGAAACCAGACGCACACGCCGGTCTTCTTTTTTAATCGTCTTACCAAACTGCAGAAGCTTGCGACGTTTGACACGAACGGCCTGGGAATAGTCCCGCGAAATGCTGAACCTTTTGTTTTTTGTCTTGAAGCCCATACTTATCACTGCCTCTACATCTTTGTCGTTAAAAACTTTGGCAATTATAGGACAGAATTTTTCACATGAAAAGCGACCCAGCCTATGGGCTCTGGCGATGAAAGAAGCAGTGACACCAAGCTTCCCAGTACAAAAGTCGCTAACGAGACGGTCCGAGGTCTCCCAGTTTTCAGACTCGTCAGCATCCTCGATACCAAAGAACACTACATTTGAACTTTGAGCGCGGTGTTCAAGGTCGTAAATTTTGTACTGCACTTTAAAAGTTCCTTGATCAACATTCACGGTGGCTGGGACATTTGACAACGATCCGACCTTTGACTCAAGCTCCTGGACGCGCTTGCTTAGGACATCCAATTCAGTTTTAAACGTAATATGAATGCTTAGAACATTGTTAACAGCTTCGAGGATATTAGTATGTCCAGCGTCTAGACGCGCAACTACCTAAGCCAGACAGTCAAGCTTGTCTTCCTGAGCCTTGCTCATAGCTCCAGGATTAGCTTCAATATCGCCGCCAAGTAGCAAGAGATTCCGAAGGTACGCCAGTACAGCACGGAAGCGCTTTAAAGAATGCGGGGGTAACGACACCGCCGCAAAACAAACGTCATCGTCAAGATAACACTGGGCACCATTGTAACTAACCTGGAAGTACATGTTGGTTGAGCGTTGTGTCATGAAGACGGTGCCGTGACCTGAAGGGGCGTGTTAAATGACGCAGAGAAGTTATGGCACGCATAGCCTCACGATTCACACCTTCAAGGGAGTCCGACTGTTTGCGGGTGAGACGTGGAAATTGTGCCTAATGTACTATCCGTGGCTGAAGGATACAGCGCACAAGCTGGCGGGCCGTATGAGGACGTGCGCCACCAGAGCGCATAGCTATGTAGCGAATCAGAGTAGCGTGAGCCGATTTACGGGTGGCTGTCAGCCACGGGGTGTCAGTCTGAAATGTATGAAAGAAAAGGCCAAGAATACGTACAGTTTCTACCTGAGGAATTGGAGAATTATCTATCCCAAAAATTTAAGGGGGAGCTTTCCGTGAGCCGGCTTTTTTCGAATGCGAATGAAACATGGTTTAGTAGTAGAGTGGTGGACCCAGAGGTTGGAGGCGAGATCTCAATACATCTAGCGCGCGCTGGAGGACCGACTGATGAATAGACGCATCTGGATGACAGCACCACAAGGTTATATCATCGGCATACGCAAGCGCACGGATAGAAGGCATTATCTCTATGGCTCGAACAAGAGGAATAAAAGCCACATTAAATAATGTGGGGGCGAGAACGGAGCCCTAGGGCGCTCCTCAATTTTAAGTGAAGTTAACAAAGGGCTTTCCCTGGACATGCACACTGAAGGTTCGATCTGCTCAAAAGGCGTGAATAGAGAGGCAAAACAGTTGAGGGAGATCAAGAGTTTGAAGGCAGGCAAGAATGGTAGATTGAAGGATGTTATCATGTGCCTTTTTTATGTTTGCAGCGATCACTGTTCGAACAAGGCGACTCTGCGGAGAGTGGTAAAGCATGTCAGTAGCCAAACTAGCAGGGCTGTCCTCAGATCCAATTTGTGGGCGAAGACCAATTTCGGAATCTGGGTAACATTAATGGGATTCCAGCTACCAAAACAAGCGTGCGGCTGGAATGTTTTCATAAAGCTTGCAGATGGTAGGCGTGAGGGAAACTGGACGGAGTGCCGAAAGAAAATACTGGAGGCTGACCTGACTTGGGTATTGGAACCACAATAGAATGCTTCCACTCTCCCGGCATGACGCCAGAATTGCACACTCCGTTGAAATTATCAAGTAGGGTTTGCAAAGCCGTCCCTTCTAAGTTACGAAATAAAGAATTAGGTATGCCGTCGTGCCCGGGAGTAGTGGTAGTTTTTAGGCGTTCAATGGATGCCAGCAGCTCTGCCATGGTTAGGTCAGAAGTAATACCATCCGAGGGCTCTGTAACCGATTAGTCAGGAGGAGACGTAGAGGTGCAGTCATGGTGCGGAAAAACTGACGGGCCGCTTGTTGTTCAAATGAATCCTCATCCACATTCAGTGCGAGGCAAATGCTCTCTGTGTTATCTGCAACCTGATAAGGGCGCTCCATGGCGTGAAACACTCTCCAAAGGTATCGATTGCCCTGCGTAGAGGACAGGCGGGCACACCAAGCAGCCCAGCGTTGCCTGTTTAGCCGCTTTGCATAGCGCTGCGCACGTGCGCTAGCGCGGTGAAGAGCGGGAAGAGCCGATGGGTCATCGGGGTGACGAGTAGCATAATGATTTGCCCAGCGAGGAAGAGCCCAGAGTTTCAGAAGATATATGTACGGGTTTGGGTCGTCTTCATTTACATTAGTGGTAATAGTGTGAGTCTCGACAACAGCAGAGAGAGTACACACTACTGAAGACGGTTTGAATGTAGATAAATGTCTGCGCGTACAGAGTCCCAAAATGTTATGCACACGCTGCGGCGTATTTTCCGTAGACGCGTAGGAGAGAGAGAGATAAAAGTAGGGCTGTGATCACAACCTCAAGTACCTTGAATCATCAGCCCAACGAGGGTTACCGAAGCCTAACCACCAAATCAAATCAGGTGAATACGGGTCAACTCGTGGGCGGGTAGAGGTATTCGATACCTTCACTTTACGATCAGATGTTCTCTGCAAGCGCAACTTTGCCAACAACAAGGAAGTGTTCCTGCTTGTCGTGCCATCACATTTGCGGGCTGGGATCTTGAGTGCCTCTCATGATGCACCTCCGCCGGCCATCCTACAGTCAGCCGTATACTCGCACGGATTACACAAAATTACTACTGGCCTGCGTTTCTCTCATCGGTGCTGGCCTACGTAAGCACATGCCGTGACTGCCAACCTCGGAAGTCACCTCCATTGAAAACAGCCGGATTTCTTTACCCTGTAAATCTACCGAAGACCCCATTTCACCAAGTGGTCATGCACCCCCTTGGCCCTTTCCGAAGTCTTCACCTGGAAAGCGTTGTTAGTCATTGCGACCGACTACCTACACGGTATGCTAAAGACTACGTCCCTTGTCTAAGGCACTGCTGCTGAAATGGCACAGTTCTTCGTCCACAACATAGTCTAGGACCATGCAGCCCACGACATTGTTGTTAATGAGCGGGGTCCTGTTTTTACAGCCCGTTTAACCCAGTACATGATGACTCTGACGCAATTCAGCCATCGATGTGCTACGGCGCATCACCCGCAGACAAACGGGTTGGAAGAGCGACTCAACCGCACACTAGCCAACATGTTTTTTATGTATGTTGACGTCGAGCACCGAAACTGAGTCACCATTCTACCGTACATCGCTTGTGTACACCACCGCCCTGCAGGAGACAACCCGACTGACCCCCCTTCCAGCTTGTCTTCGGTCGGCAGGTGACCACTTTGTTGGATGCTATGTTGCCCGTTGACCCCTACGGCGACTCGACGCTGACCTCTACATAGACAGCTTCGACCTCTACATAGACAGCTTCGTTCAGCGTGGTAAACATCCCTGTCTTTCCCTCCTCCTCTTTATCTATCTTCGTTCAGCGTACAGAGGAAGCGCGGCAACTGGCTCGCCTGCGCATTACAGGAGACTGACACCGCCAGGTACCGCCTCGGCAGCAGCTTGATCAGTTACGCGCCCGACGACTTGGTGCGGGTTTGGACACCAGTGCCTCGCCGCGGCCTTTCTGAATTATTGCTGCGGAGATCCTTAGCCCCCTACGAAGTAGTGCGCCGCATCATTAAGGTGACATATGCAGCTGCTCCCGCCCATGTGGCTTGCTCATCGCGACGATCGCCCCGTACCGATGTCGTGCACATTGTTCGTATGAAGCCTTACCACGACAGGCCACCTGACTGAACTGCGGCTCACTGCAGCTCTGTCCTACCCATGCCCTGACTTTTCCCTCCTAGCCACACCGTGTCGACGCTGCAGAAAAAGGGGCAGTGATACATATGTCATTGTACAGGAAGGAGTAGCGCATGCATTTGTAGAGGCAAAAGTTGGTTGCCTTTCGCTCGCGCACTCGGACCACTTTGGGACTGTCCTCGTTTTCGGCCCTGCTTCGGTGGTCCTCCTTCGCGTTCTACGCTACAATACGTAGGAGGAGGATCATTCTGTAACATCAGAAATTTGATATTTTTTCGACTCTTGATATGTTTTTAGCGTGATTCCAAATAACATTGGAACTTAAGCAGTTGTCATTTCTTTCCAACTTTGCATATCAACTTCTCTGAAACTTGCGTCAGTCGGCCTTCAGTAGTGGTGTAAAAGAATGAACTAGGTGTCCTCAATTGTGCCCATCTTGTAGATAGCGGAATTAAGCACGCGTCCAGTGTTATCTTCCTCTGGCCACAGCGTTTTGTTTTGCAGTTAGACACGTGCCCATTAGTTCGCACCTTGTAGGTCGATTGCGTTTGTGTTTGTTTTTTTAACATTCGAATATGTGTATATTCTTGGCTTCCCGCAATATACCTCAGTTGAAGTCAGCGCTTGTTCTGTCTTTTCTCTCCTCTTGGCCGTGTTTATATGTACAAACTCGCCCAGCTTTTTTCACTCCTCAAAGCTTCCGCCCTACCGCGCGCCGACGCTCCTACGTGACACTCGCGGTATTACAGGACGTATTGCGTCAGCCGCTATGGATGAGGGCGGCGCTGATGAACCCTCTCAAGGTTCGCTTGCGCTGCATATAAATACCCCCACAAGCAGAATGTTTGACAGGCGCTGCTGTAGCTCAGGTGGTAGAGCGCCGAACTCAAAATTTGGAGGTCGTGGGTTCAAATTCCACCGGCTTTATGTGGTTGTTTCTTCTGATTTATTATCAGTTATCTTCAATTTTTGAATATGTACACTATTAATCTCCAATTAACATCACAAATTCAAAATTCCTTATGCTTCTTCGTTTCGGTGGCTGTTGACGTCTGTCTTGTACTGTGTGGTACGAGCACATCTCATACCCAGCAATTCTGGACAAAAGCAATTTTGAGCGGAAAACCGTTTAACAACGGAATTTTTATAGAGCAATCAATATATCCGCACATCACCCGGCGGCAGTCTTGTAGCTTTTTTTTTCTATTCGCGTTTTTGCTATCGTCAAAAGCTTTTCCCACGGGTTTTCTATGGCAGTCTTTACTGGTCGGTATGGTCAATGGAAACACTTCAAGAGATTTTGATACATATCAGAATAATACACCATTAACTTCATAATTTATTTAATAGTGTCATAGAATTTTCCAGGTTTTTGCACGAGAAAGGTGGACTTTTTCCTCACTTGTATGCTTCATTCGATTGTGGTACATTGGAATCCACAGCTTTGGTAATCGTGCAAACCCGAGTATGTCATCTTGATAATAACTTTCTTCTGCCTTGCAAATCCTTGTACGCATTTTTTCACTCATTCTACGACAAGCTCTCTCAAACTCGTAGTTGGTAACACAGCTGTCTCCTGTAGCACAGAAAAGGTCTCTTCATATGCAAAGTACTACAGCAAACCTCATGGGTTCTGTAAAGTTTTCTGTCTCTCTTTCAATGCATACGCACTTCTCTTTCCCCATTGCAGTCTACGAACCAAGGCAGCACGAGACCAAAACCTCTATGGTCCAACCCAGGCCTGTTGCTGGCTACTCGGTAGCATTGAGAGTGCTAGGTTGTATCTCCTAGTACTCTGTGCTCCTTAAAGAGCCACAGAAATGGGTGTTTGAGCTCGGCTTTAAAATGCTTGCACTATGTAGAGTACAGGCCAACGAGCGTCTATGCCGCATACGAGACCTCGGAAGCGAGCGGGAAGTTTACAATACATTTGTGAAAATTCCCGCTTTCGCATCTCGAGGCGACGCGTGGTGCCGGGCTCTCGCACGAAAACCTGGCAGACGGCGTCACGTCTTGGTAATGACGTCAGCAGCGGGGGTTATCATTGGTTCACAGCGCCATATTCTTTCAGACGTCACGCGCTACAGCGGCCGCGGCCACTCCACGCGCGCCGCAGGCGGCGGAGGTAGGGAAGGGGCCGAGTGAGTGGGGCCGGCGGAGGCGCGTCGCCGTTTTGGTATTCGAGAGGAGAGGGAAAGGCGCGAAGACGCGGAAGTTGAAATTTTGTCTTCATACAACTTAGCTTCCACAAAACGTGTTCAAATAATTCTTGCTGGGGGATAATTTTGGACCATCGTTCTTTTAACATCACAGACATATAACACCTTTATTGAGACCCCCTTTCTGTGCCCCTTTAACGACCGCCCACACCGATAACTGCTGCCCAGCCGGCATACGATACAGCTGTTTCTCTTTCGGTGGCCGAGTTGATAGATAAAAACGGAATACTAAGAACCCCATACTGACCTTGGCACACCGTTCTCATCAACTATGATGTTTGCCCGCCGTACGCAGACGCTCTAGTTAACTTCCGTTGGCCTTTTTGGCATTATCAGCCACTTTTCCAATATGTGATCGCGAACCGAGGTGCCGATTTGGCTGTTGAGGTCCTCGAAATAATTTTTCCGACTTATTAATATTAAGAAATAAAACTGGAGATGGATACAGCACCTGTGTTTCTGCCTTAGTGATAAGGATCACACCTACAGCCATGACATCGGTTACCTCTGTTCTTATTGTAACAATTTCTCTTACTTAAAGATGCACAATGCACATTTCAATTGAAATGTAGGCGTGTCAACGCACGTTTCTAATATAAACTTATGTTCATTGTTAGAGTCAGCGCTCGTCCTGTGTCATTCTTTTTTCATGTTGGTCGCTGTTTGGCGTTCTTTTAGCCGTGTGTATCTCTGCCAGCTTGCCCCACTCACCATTTTATTATGTTTATTGCATTTATGAAATTAATGACGGAAAATCTCTGCCCTGTAATCTCCAAAATTTTTGAGATTACTGACAGCTCCCCGTTTAAATCAAACATTGAAGACCCACATGGCAGTCTGTAACCATTTTTGTAAGAAACTAATTTTCAAATCACACTTTTCATTTAAACCCCTGACGGGGTCCTTGAAGTACAGTGAAAATATATTGTCTGAACATTTACTGATATGAAAAAATACGGGATAATCATAAATTTGGCGCTTAAGTTTACTAAATGTAAGCAATCCAAAAAAAAACAAGTGAGCTGCTCCACTGAACGTTAGTAAAGGTTTTTGTCACGTTTATTTAAAAGCTTCCCCCACCATTTCATCGCAAACACCTCTTGCAATCACTCTAATATTCACCTTTTGCCAGATGAAAACGAAAGAACGTATAACTTATGTTATTGGAACCAGACAGAGAAGTGTTTTCTTATTACACTCCTGGATAAAAACGGTGAGACTACATTTGGCTTCTATTTCCTCCTTACGAATTACCTGCCTCTTTTCTGCCAGTTCAAAAGCGTACTGTTTGTAAATTTTCTTTCAGAATTCACATATTTCACGTGACATCTTGCGGAGTAAAAAACTTTATTTGTCTTGGAGACAATTGGCTAGCCCCAAAGGCTTCGCCAACACAAAAACGATTTCCGGAAGTTTAATAACTAACTCAGTGCGTCATCATGATCATGAATCGAACTGTATCTACAGCAGGGGGGGGGGGGGGAAATCCGACTGTGCGGCCTGCTCGTGCCCCCCCCCCCCCCTGCCACCGGATACGGGCCGATGTAGTTTCGGCTACTAGGCTTTGTTCCGGTGCAACGCCTGCGGTGGGGATGGGCTTGCCGGGGCCCGTCCTCTGGGGATGCAAAACCCCATGGGAGTGGCAGCGACTCCCAAGCGACTGAGTGGGCCAGTCGCGCACGTGAGGTCCGATGCCTGTGCGGCGGCAGGCCTGGTTTCATAATCAGGTTGGACTCACGGAATTTGGCTCGAAAAGTGCTCGAAAACCAAAAGGCCTCTGCATGCGGGGGCGTGAGTGGCTACCGGCTGGCGCGTCGGTTTCTGGTCACGGAGAGGCCAGGTCCGCGAGGGGGTTTCCAGCAGAAGGGCTCCTTGGGAGCGATGTCCTCGGGGAAGCAGCCAGGGATGGCTGACCGCGGGGCCGTGAGGCTAGAGCGCGGGACGCCGAGGTGCGGGGGACCTTAGTACGACCGATGCGAAAACCGTCGATGTTGTGGAGTAGCGGTGCAGTAGACCCGGGTTATCTCACCCTCGGCCAGGTTCTTGGCTTGTGGCCCGGTCAGCCCGGCCCTGAACACTCCCTCCTCAGTAGGTGTGGAGCAAGCTAGGGGGGGAAATAAGTGCAAGGCTGGTTGGTTGGAAGCACAGGTGGGTCCCCGGGAGTCTAATTCCATTGGCTGGATCCACCACACATACTTCCGGAGTCTGAAAAACCGCGAAAAACACTTGACGGTTAGTAGCTGGGCAGCGATTCGCAAGTCCGAACCCGACCCCTAAAATTCGTGGAGGAGCCCGAGGCAGCTGCCCCGGGTTAGGATTTGCTGTCTCCGAGTCGGAGCTATTGCGTCGTTGGGGGGTCGGGCATCCCGTGAGTGGAGCCGCACCATTGGTCAACATCGACGCCCTCCCTGTCCTGGCCAGACAGGAGTCGAGCAATGATAAAATGAGGGTCAATGTCTCGCTGTCCCCATTCCCATCACATTAATCATAACCCTTCCCTCAGTCCCATTCCCACAACCTACGTCCCACCCCCTCTGCTACGTCCCAGGGGAGATCAGGGGAGTCTCCCCGGGCCCGCTCCCCCGGCTGTGGGTCGCTTAGTAGCATTACCCCATTTTTTTCCCCACCTACGGGTGGCAAAAGCACAACATTGCCTTCGGGCCTTTTCGTTTATATTACGATTGGGTTAAGCCTGTTATACTTAAGTGGCACAGGCAGAGGTCTATTAGTTTACATTCCTTTTCTGGTTGCCCCACCATACTCATGCATCTACAGCAGAAAAAATCCATCTCCCATTTACTTCCGACTAAACCTGTATTGCGCAAGTTGTGACCGCGTCACTCTGCAAACATCTTAGTATCTTCAACCTTCTTGACATTTTGTCACACCCTGCTACGTTTCCCTTCTATTTGAACCCACCACGTTACCTTTAGACACTGTACTAATCTCGCGACATGTACAGGCCATACAAACTCTGGGCTAACACATGGATCTACGGAAACCCAGAATTACTGCTAGATCCCATATCCGGTTGGTTGGCCACGCACGTTCCTTTTTTAATACATGTCAGCCACGATTCAACGAAAGTAGTGTAATTGGGGATTTCGTAACGCATACAAAAGAGATAATTCATGAGTTATTTTCGATGATGTGCGCATTACGCAGGTAGTGTACCGCAGTACTTTCAATGAAGCTGAGACCAGCTGAAGTGGGTTTGCTAACGCTAGAAGCAGGGAGGAGGAAATTATAAGAGCCACCGTGGTCACGAACAACCACACTAGGCGGACAGCTTCTATATTTTCATTGTCCTTTTTCCTTATTCGCTTTCTGAAAAAAGCCTGATGTATGGTGTAGTATATAAAGAAAATCATGTAATTATAAGCAACAACTTTCGAATCATGAAAAAACGGCCAGCCCGCTTTGTAGCTTTTTGAACACGTAAACATTTGCTATATTGCTTCTAACATATAACTCGAAAGCTCGCCCCAGAGGCGAATCTGAAATTTCCGGGTTCCTTCACAAATTGCGATGCAAAAATAAAACTGCTTATACAACTAAATATGAGAAAACCTTGCTGAACTAACATGGGAGGAATGCCGGTGGACCCGTGCGAAAAGAATGCTTACAGCAAATGGATCGACGCGCTGTGCTCCACTTGCCTCTGACGTCACAAATTTTTCTCGCTGAAGACACTAGTAGAACACTCAGCGTACAGGCCACCGCTTCTGTGCCAGTCAAGAATGGCATTCGCTAATAACCCACGCGTTGTTTTGCTTCTAGGAAATGTGAAATTTGAGATGTACCAATGGAATGAAAAGATTGACCAACGCTGCGCGCCCTACTTTTCCCACACTGGTCGGAGTTGCAGTTATCGAGTCTGTGAAGCCAAGTTCAACACATACTGCGAAGACCCAGATCCTGCAATAGCATATTCTGCACCAAAATGCAAGAATGCAACTCCACCCCTTCCACAGTAGAAAGAATGCGCGGAGAGCATGCCAATATTTTTGTTTCGCATGAAGGCTAATGAATGTAATAAACTGCTTTCACTTCACAAGTATGCCCATGACTAGCATCATATTGCTACGCTACTAACTACTCGAGTGGCGCCATACAGCGGCTAAACTGCATTTCCTGGCAGTTGGCAAGCCTTGAGCCATCTCGGGGCTAGATGCTTCGTCTTCGTCATCTCTCGTGCTGCCTGCTGCCTTGCGCGTCTAATTAAAGCAAGTACACCAGCCCTGCTTACGTCAACCGTTTCTCGGTGACATATTTGGTGGAGGTACGCTGACCTCGAGGACACCTTTGACGTCAGCTCTCAACGCGCGGCTACAACACCAGTCCACAAGGCGAGCCGCCGCCTGCGAGGCCTACAACCCGAGTTCGGCCAACTGACAGCGCCCGTAAGGACCATGACATCCACCGCGGCTAGCCAGACAAGTCAGCACTCCGGGAATGCCCCGCCATTTGTCCTTCACGCACCTCGATCGCCGCCACCGTTCCACGGGGACAGGTTCGAGGACGTCGAAGACTGGTTGGCTAGGTTTGACCGAGTGGCGGGTTTTAACGAGTGGGACGGCGAGCGCAAGCTGCGCAACGTCTACTTTGCGCTGCAGGACTCGGCCAAAACATGGTTTGAGAACCACGAAGCTTCCTTTACCACCTGGGAGGCTTTTCGTCGAGAGCTGCTAGCGACATTTACCAGCATCGAAAGAAAAGAGAAAGCTGAAATCGCCCTGCGCTCGAGATCACAGCAGCCGAACGAGGGCGTCGCGGTGTTCATCGAGGACATGACCCGACTGTTCAATCGGGCCGACCCTGCTATGCCTGAAGCCCAGAAGGTACGCAGCCTAATGCGTGGCGTAAAAGAGCAGCTATTTGCCGGACTGGTCCGTGACCCGCCTCGAACAGTGTCCGACTTCACCAAGGCGGCAATGGGTATCGAGCGCTCTCTGCAGGAACGGGGCGCCCACTACGGACGTCAGGCTACAGTAGAAGCCGCTTCCAAGCCCCAGCACACGCCTACGTCGCTGCGCGCCGAGGAGCTTCGGAAGCTTGTAGTAAGCCTTGTGCGCGAGGAACTGGCGAAACATCGCTTTGAAGCTCCACAGGTCAGAGTCGCTGCCGTAACGGACGTGGTTCGCGAAGAAATCCGACGAGTTGTGCAGCCACCCCCAGCTCCACACCTGGCGCCTTCCGTTATGACGTGCAGCGAAGCGCTACGAAGTCCCGGGCCAGCGATGCGAGCCTTTTCTTCCAATGCTCCTGTGCCAAAGCGGCAGGAGCCAATCGCACAGCACCCTCCGTGCCGCAGGAGTTCAGGCCCCCCATTAGCAAAGCGCACGTTTGGCATACGCCAAACAATCGGCCGCTCTGTTACCACAGCGGAGAGGCCGGCCACATCCTCCGCCACTGCCCCTACCGCAGAATGGGTTTAACGGGGTTTTCACCTAACGCACCTCGACCACGCTACGGTGAAAGACCACGGGATATCGAACAGTACTTGGCTGAAAACGTGCAATCTTCGACCTCACAGCGACGCCAGTCCCGATCGCCATCCCCAAGGCAGTTCTCGTCGCCCGACCGCCCGTCATCCCCTGACAGATCAGAGGTACGTCCCCACGTCCGGAAAACTGCAGACGGCGTCCTCCGGGGGTAGGGCCGCCGCTACTGGACCGAGTCAAGAGCCTCCACCCGACGATTCGCCGCCACCCTCCGACCGACGACGACCTGATCCGACGACCTCGACGACGCGCTGCGACCGACTGGCCTCCGCCGAAATTCCGGTATCCGCCGACAACCACGACGTTACCGCACTCGTGGATACCGGCGCCGATTTTTCGGTAATGAGCAGACGGTTAGCCTCGGCCTTGAGGAAGGTTCTGACCCCTTGATCTGGGCCGCAGATCCGGACAGCTGGTGGCCACGTGGTAACTCTGATCGATGTGACACTTCGCGAATCCAGATCCGCGGTGTTACTTTCCCTGGATGCTTTGCTGTGTTACCCGAGTGCTCCAAAGACCTCATACTCGGTTTCGATTTCCTTCAAGAGTACGGTGCCGTTATCGACCTCCAGGAGCTAATCGTGTCGTTTTCCACCGAAGGCCCTGTCGACGAGGATGCCGAGCCACGCAGGGCAAAGTTATGCGTCTGTGACGACGACGTTTTGATCCCATCAAGATCCAGCATGTTTGTTACTGTAGAGTGCGATAACAGCACCAAAATTCGTGGCATCGCTGAAACCAACAAGTCGCTTCTCCTTGGTCGGCAAGTCTGTGTTGCTCGAAGAATATTTGAACTGAAGAAGGACCGAACCGAACTCTTGGTGACCAGTTTTGGCTGTGAACCTCAGCGCTTGCCTGGCAGAACAGCTCTTGCGTATTTCGAGAACCTCAGCGAATTCGCGGGACAGCACGCTTTGTCCGGAGCCCCGGCATCAGTGGAGGAACCGACCACTCCCATAAAAACTGACGTGAACCTAAACCTCCCAACTAACCAGAAACGCTGATTGGAAAGCGTTATCCAGTCTTTCTGTGACTGCTTTGCCTCGACCTACAAGGGTAGGCTGACACCGCTCACAAAGCACTGAATTATAGTTGACGCCAACCAACAGCCGTTGTGTCAGCCGCCTTACCAGATCTCTTCGAAGGAGCGCGATGCCATTCGCCGCCAAGTTCAAGAAATGCTCAAGCACGACGTGATACAACCGTGACGAGCCCGTGGGCATCGCCTGTTGTTCTAGTGGCGAAGAAAGATGGAACCCTACGGTTCTGCGTTGATTACAGACGTTTAAACAAAGTCACTAATAAAGATGTTTATCCTTTCCCGCGTATTGATGACTCCCTGGACCGGCTGCGCCACTCCAAGTAATTCTCATCGCTAGACATACGAAGCGGCTATTGGCAAATCGAGCTGGACGAACGTGACCGGGAAAAGACCGCCTTTATTACACCGGACGGTCTGTACGAATTCCGGGTGCTCCCTTTCGGCCTGTGCTCGGCTCCTGCAACCTTCCAGAGGATGATGGACACCGTTCTTGCCGATCTCAAATGGCAGTCCTGTCTCGTGTACTTGGATGACGTTGTAATCTTTTCTGACACGTTCGAAGAGAACCTGGGACGCCTGCGCGCTGTGTTCGAAGCAATTCGGTGGGCCGGTCTTTCCCTGAAGCCCGAAAAGTGTCGCTTCGTTTTCGAAGAGTTGAAGTTTCTGGCCCAGATTGTGAGCGCTAAATGGGTTAGCCCAGACCCCGATAAGACTGCTGCCATGGCTGCTTTTTCTGCGCCCACCGATAAGCGCAGTGTGCGCCGCTTTCTGGGTGTCTGCGCCTATTGTCGGCATTTTGTGCAGAACTTCTCCCAGATCGCTGAGCCTCTCACGCGACTCACGAAAGATTCCGAATCATTTTTCTGGGGCCTGGAGAAACAGCAAACCTTTGAAGACCTCCGCACTCGTCTCCAAAGTACGCCCATCCTTGGACACTTCGATGAGTCAGCCGACACTGAACTATACACACACACCAGCAACATAGGCCTCGGTGCGGTCCTTGTGCAGAGGCAGGATGGACTCAAACGCGTAATCGCATACGCGAGCCGCACCTTGTCACGATCTGAGGCGAACTATTCCACCACCGAAAAAGAATGCCTGGCCATTGTGTGGGCAGTAACCAAATTTCGCCCGTACCTATATGGCCGCCCTTTCAGGGTCGTCAGCGACCACCACTCGCTGTGTTTGCTGGCGAACCTCAGAGATCCCTCGAGACGGCTTGCACGCTGGAGCCTTCGACTTCCGGAATTCGATGTCACCATCGCCTATAAGTCTGGTAGGAAGCACAGTGATGCCGACTGTTTGTCTCGTGCTCCTACCGAGGACAACCGAGCTGATCCCGACGACGATTCTGTTTTTCTTGGTGCCATCTCCACGTCCATCCTCATTCAACATCAAAGGGACGACAGCGAACTACGGCCTCTCATTGAGTATCTAGAAGGAAGCGCTCAGTCAAGTTACCTACGAAGTTCTCCCCCAAGGAACAGTTCGCCCTTCTAGACGGCCGACCTCCGAAGTTGTCCACGTCGCTCGGATGAAGCCGTAGCACGCCCGCTAGCCCCTCGCGCGTGTCTACACCACACGCTAGACACGTGCGACTATCCTTGTGGTCCTGCCTGAAATTGCTGCCACACCGAGTCGGTGTCTTCAAGAGAGGAGGAGCAATGCTACGCTACTAACTACTCTAGTGGCGCAATACAGCGGCTAAACTGCATTTCCTGGCAGTTGGCAAGCCTTGAGCCATCTCGGGGCTAGATGCTTCGTCTTCATCATCTCTCGTGCTGCCTGCTGCCTTCGAATTAAAGCAAGCGTCGAATTAATGCAAGTTCAGTTCAGTTCAGTTCAGAAAAACTTTATTTCCGGCAGATGGTGGTCTCCCTACCCGCTCTCAGGCTCGGCCGAAGCCTAAGCCCGATTAGGAGAAGAGGCCGTCGGCTGAGGACGGTGTACCTGATGCTTCAAGGCCTCAGCCGCCACGCGGGTGGCTTTGCGCTGCGCGTTGGGGTCCTCGCTCCGCAGCAGCGCCTCCCAGGCTTCAAAACTATTTATTCCTTCCTTAGCCCCTGGTGAGCTAAGACATTCCCAAGTAATGTGGTTTAGTGTACCCCTTTCCCCACAGTCGATACATTGTTCGTCACCTGGGTTCTTAGCAATTTTGACTGGCGATATGTATACCCCTGCTTGGATCCTCCTCCAGATGTACGCCTCTTTGTGAGTCAGGGATACGTCTGGAGGAGGGTATATTCTTCTTCCTAATTTGTAACCATCCGTAATTTCCTTGTACGTGATTGGGGCATCCTTAAGATTTGTGCAGACCGGTTGTTTCGCTGCTGCCCGGATGTAGGTTACTCGGGCTAGCAGGTGAGCGGCCTCGTTACCAGCTATTTCTTCATGTGCTGGTATCCAGAATAGTGCAGCAGACCTATGTTTTGGCAAGCTTTCCAGAATGCGTTTGGCTTCCCAAGAGACCAAGCCCTTACTAAAATTTCTGACAGTGGATTTACTGTCGCAAAGAATGTACCCTGCATTAGATCCTGCCAGGGCGAGCGCCACCGCCACTTCTTCAGCAGTTTCCGTGTTCTGGGTTCTGACTGAGGCTGTGATCAGGGGTTTTCCCTGACCGTCTACAACGGCCGAAACCGCAGCCCCCTCCAGACCCCCAGCAGCGTCTACGTATGCTACCTCCTCAGCAGGCAGCTCTCTGAACTCTTTTGCCATAGCCTTGGCCCTATGTTTTCGTCTATCTTTGTTGAACTGAGGGTGCATGTTTTTCGGTATGGGAGGAATTTTTATTTTGGACCTGATGTCGAGAGGTATATCTACCTTGCCTTCTATTTTGCTGTCAGGCTGTACCCCCACCCATTCCATAATTTTCCTGCCTGTCCGGGTTTTACTAAGTCGTTCAAGCTGTGAAATTCTAACTGCTTCCTTAAGCTCCGCCCATGTGTTATGAGCCCCCATTTTTTCTAGTTCTTCAGTGGATGTATTTACAGGTAAACGTAGGGCTCTTTTTACACTTTTCCTAATGATTATATTCAGTCTGTCTACCTCCCCTTTGTTAAGTTCCATGAAGGGGGTGGCGTAGCAGATCCTGCTTGTGATGAAAGCCTGCGTGAGCCTGAGCAGGTTCCCCTCCTTCAACCCCCTTCCTTTGGTAGCTATTCTTCTAATTATTAACCCTGCTATCTTATCTGTATACTGTTCTAGTTTCTTTATTGTGCTAGCGTTCTTGCCTTTGGAATTGATGAAGAAACCAAGGATTCTGATTTCCTCAACTCTGGGAACCTTGCGGCCCTCAACTATGATGTTGATGTCTGGCTTAGGTCCGTATATTCCTTTGGCGTACACTAGAACCTCTGATTTTTGAGGAGAGCAGGCCAGCCCTCTCTCTTTGGCATATTTAACAATGATATCCGCAGCCTGTTGTAGCTTATCTCTGGCTTCGAACGTACCAGGTTCGCTGACCCAAAGATTTGTATCATCGGCGTACAAGCTGAATTTGAGGTTGCTAATTCAGTTGAGCAGGGGTGGGAGTCCTCTCATTGCTATATTGAAAAAAAATCGGGATAGTACTGCCTCTTGTGGCGTGCCGGACCCCCCTATCTTAATTGGTTCCGACTTTGCATCCTGAAACCTCAGTATCGCTTCTCTGTTTGCGAGAAGGTCCTTTATGTAGTTGTATGTTCTTAGGCCCAGGTTTGCGTCCTGTATGCCTCTAAGTATAGCTTCATGCCTAACATTATCGAATGCCTTAGTTAGGTCTAGGCCTAATATAACTTTCAGCTCATGTGAACGGTTCCTGATTATATCCTGCTCTAGTCTTAGCATTATATCCTGAGTGCTTAACCCTGGTCTGAAGCCAACCATCTCGTGTGGCCATTTGTTATTGTCCTCCATATGCCTGGAAAGTCTGTTGAGCACTACATGCTCTATTACCTTTCCTACACAGGATGTAATTGAGATTGGTCGCAAACTTTTGAGTTCCTCGGGTTTCCCCGGTTTTGGTATAAATACTATTTCTGCCTGTTTCCAGGCTTTGGGAATCTTTCCGGTTTCCCATACTTTCCCAATGTAGGCCGTGAGGTTGGTGACGGATACATCATCAAGGTTTTTAAGTACCTTGTTGCCAATGCCATCTGAGCCGGGTGCCGACTTAGTTTTTAGATTGCATAACGCAGCACGCACCTCCGCTTCCGTGATTGATGCATCCAGCTCCGGGTTGTCCTCACCACCATATTCTGGTAGAGGCCCAACCGGTTCCTGGTTGATATATACTTCTGCCAGACGCTCGCATAGTTGTTCATCTGTGCCGTTGAAACTGTGCCTGACTTTCGTTTGTCTAACTCTTGCCTCTGATTTGGTTTTATCTGGGTCCAATAAGTGTCTGATTATATTCCACGTCTTTGTCACACTCATTCCCTTTTCCATCTGGTCGCAAGCGCTTAGCCAATTTTGCTCGCATACCTGAAAGGCATGCTTTTCTATTCCCCTGTTGAGTTTGCTTAGGTCCCTCATTATCCGCCTCTTGTTCTTATTTTTCTTTTTCCTTTCCTCGAGGGTCGTTTTCTGCCGAAAAAGACTGAGAAGCCTGCTGTCCACGTTCTGTGGGGCGTCCTTGTCCTCTACCTCAACTGTATTGTCCTCTACGTGTTTTTTCAGCAGGGTGGTCCACTCGCATATGTCGGTTATGCTGCCCATGTGTTCAGCTTCTCTTATGGCCCTAAATTTATCCCACTCCGTGATGGTTGACTTCTTATATTTTCTCACCGCGATGCCCTTTCCTAAGGTGAGGGATATGATGATGTGGTCGCTACCTAGGTTCTGCCCTGTGGTGGCCCAGGTTGCCTTAGTTATGTTTCTGCTGAGGGTGAGGTCCGGAGAAGTATCCACCTTTCCTCCTGATCCTTCTCTTGTTGGCGTGCAGGGATCGTTATGCAGTGTGATTCCTAGGTCTTGAATGCATTCTAGCAATTGCCGACCCTTGGAATTTGCCTGCTTGTAGCCCCACTCCGGATGGGCCGCGTTGAAATCACCCATAATAACTAAGGGACATCTGCCTGCGATTTTGATTGCCTCCTTAAAGGTGGCTTCTAAGTTGAATTTCTGCCTTGGGTTGCTGTAAACGTTAAGAAGAAAAATGCTGTTAGATTCCCTCCTTCCGGTGATTATTTCAACAAAGACGGAGTCTGGTCCTTCGGATTCTATGTCATGTTTTATGACGGCCGGATTCTTTTTAACCAAAGTTGCCACCCTGGAGTCCGTCTTCCCGTTCCCGTAATACTTATAGCCGGCTATTGTCGCCCCTGTTTTCGATGTTTCCTGCAGGGCCACGGCTATGGGTTCGACACCGCACATCGTTATGTACTGTTGCAGTAGCGCTCGTTTTCTGACAAAGCCTCTGCAGTTCCATTGCCACAGAGCTTTAAGCTCCGGGCTTTCCTTGGGATTACTGTGATTGGGTTTCCCTGCCATTTTGTTCCTTTAAAAATTCCTCCATTCGGACAATTTTGGCCCCGAGGCTTGTCCCGATACTGTTGAGCGCAGCCGAGAATGCTTGCATTTTTTCGGTTATGTCTTTTGTCTGTTCCTGAAAAATCTTAAAATATCCCTCGTATTCCTTATTTTTGTTTGCCTGATCTCTGACTTGTTTTTCTAATGGGTCCAAGTTTCCACTTTTCCTTTTTCGCGGTGGGGGTCTGGCCTCGTCGTGTTCCATGCAATCAGCTGACTCTGTTTGTACCAGACCTGTCGTAGTGTTTTCCTCCACTGCTGGTCTCTTAGCTGTCGCCGCGGCATCCTGGAGAGCCTGGCCGTTTGTGATCTGAGCTTTAAGCACCTAATTTTCTGAGTTAAGGATGTTATGAGCTCCCTCTGTGTCGCATTTGCTTTCTTTAGCTCCTCTAGTTTTTGATTTATAGCCTGGGAGGCGCTGCTAGCAAAGCTCACCCGTTTGGCTTCTGCTCCATTCTGCTGGCCCTAGGGGTTTGTCGGGTCCCTGGACGGCAGCCCAGGACCTTTCCGTGTCGCCGCCAGGCTCTGCCCACTTCCTGTGGTGGTCACCTCTGCATCCGCCGCAGCGTTGTCCCTGGTTGCAGATTTGCACCGGGATCTCGATGTGGTCCTAGATCCTGGCCTCGAACTCGACCTGGACTCCGAGTTGGATCTCTCCCTGTGGCCTGGTTTTGTTCTAGACTTGGGGCGGCTCCTGTCGAAGCTGCCGTTGCTTCCTCTTCTTTTTGGTGCTGTTGTTGTTGTATTTCTGTTTTCTCCCATATCTTTTTCTTCGTGAGGTAAAATAAAGCAGCCCTGCTTACGTCAACCGTTTCTTTGTGACAATATTGTCACATGATGGTGACGGCAGCCCGGCAGCGAGGAAACAGCTGAAGCATTTTTAAGGAAACCCTTTCTTAGAATATTACGGGGGGCACTTAATATTACTTTCATTCTTTGATAGTGAAAACTTTATATTTACTTATATTTTCTTTATTTCTATTAGTTTTAAATTTCTTCCTCTTCCTTTCTAAGCACACATCTACTCATTCGTGTACAGTCGTAAGACAGCGCATATACCACGTTCACCTTTGTTCGAGAAGTAAAGCGGTTTTGTGGCCTGTGGTTTTCGTTCTCTCCTCTCAATCCGAGGTGTTTTTTACACACACACACACACACACACACACACACACACACACACACACACACACACACACCACACACACACACACACACACACACACACACACACACACACACACACACACATATATATATATATATATATATATATATATATATATATATATATATATATATCATGATGACGTCATCTGGAATTTTTGCAACACTGCTGCTGGTCACCGGGTTTTGTTCCCGATGAGCCATATAGTGTTTTCCGTTGACAAAAAAAAAAACGGTGCCGGCAATACCAGCAAATGCGCTTGGAGGCCACCAATTGCTCTCTGACACGCTGCATTTAAAAGTGGCAGCGAATCTTTCGTATTATGTCTGCGCAAAACCTACGATAATCTCGAACATCGTAGAAACAGTGCAGCTGGTACATTCATTTCAGGGGAATCTAAGTTTACACTGGTTGATTTAGAAAATTACAAGATGCATGCTGATGGCTTTGGAAACCAATAAGAAAACAAGATTTTACAAATGTAAGCAGCATTACCTTCTCTTAAAGAGCACCAGCGCAATGCAACAAAATGAAAGAACGTAAACGAAAAGAAGCAAGAAAATGCAAACACTATAGCCTGCATTAGCTCTGATAGCGGGATTCAAACGATCACAATGGAGGTTGCCTCTGCCGTTGGGTTGGTGTCGTTCCGTGGGATCAATTTCGTACTAAGGTTGGCCACGTGGACGAACGATCTTGTCGGTGCCAGAGATGCCGCCTGAACGTTTTAATACAGAAATACATCTAACATCTACGTTTTCATTGCTCCTTATGGACGTATTTTTGACCGGCCAACCATCAGTCCTTTGTTCCACATGAAAATACTAGAAAATCACCATCTCCAATTTGGCCACTGTCACTGCCGTGTGCATGACGAAGGGAGAAGAAAGAAATAGGTGTGAAAGAAAGGATGGTAACTATATGCGCGTCGCAGCAACTAAGTGTGCCGACGCAACTGCTGCATCTACTGATTCCCCCAAAGCCCATCCCTATGCAGGCTTTGCAAACACATACAAAGTTCACTTCTAATGGCTAGCTTGACATTGGCACGACAATAATAACAACACTGCTAAAAACTGGCTGTAATTTCGTACGCAGTGAAAACAACTCACGAGAGGCAAACTTTATATCCTTACCAAATCACATCTTAACGAAATGACCTAAGAGAGACTGTTTCAAAGCATAGCGTCCTTCGTTTCATAGTGTTCTCTGTTGCATTCGAGCGATACAATCCTAGCCTCCCTCGCACGAGCGAACTGTTGTCAGCCCTAGCACGCGCTTGTAGTTACCGCCTTTATCTCATGGAGTAAAATTTAATTCGAAGGCATTACTAGACCCTTTACGATAAAAGCCTGTGACGTATATTTGTATGTTGGTGTGTACTTGAAGATGATACAGAAAATCCCAGCGACGACCACAAAACTAGGGTGCCATCGTTAAGCGGTCGTAGGGCACACACAGCAAGCCGGGCATTACAATTCAGACAATCATATACACGTCGTTGGTCAATATATACGCCCCATTGTCCGACCTCCGTGTAACATCAATCATACGGTGACATTCGTACCAAAATTGTGACGCAACCGCTAGTCGTACAGCCCTCCGGGTGGAGTCAAATGATTTCTTTTTGCATATAGTTTGCATGTTCTACTCAACTTAGAGGCTAGCTCGCGACAGGGATTCCAACCAGTGATATATGAGCCTTCAATTGTTATGCTACCCAGGATCCCTTAACGTAGAGTGAACTAGAAAAAGCGAGTGCATCAAATGCCAATAGCACCTGCTTAACGAAATTGAAGAGAAGATAGGTAATTTTCGCTTGGAACGCTGCGAGCGTTATCCTTGTCTAGGTGCCTTTTTAGAGGCAATGGAGAATGCAGGCTGCGTATCGCAGGGGTTGTTGTATTAAATATCATGTTGAAATAAAAAAGTGCAGTGGTTAATGAACTCACGCGTGAGACTAGGGTTCGATTCCAGCTGGCCGAAGTTTCTTTTTGTGTTTTACCCTAAATCGCATTGTGTTTGAATGCAGACAACACGTGCTAGATAAACGGAGCCAACCGAAACCAGAAATAAAATTTGTCCTGCACCTTTCCGCTGCTGCTGCCAACTTCACGCACCCCGCTTAGGCTCAGGGATGTAAACTCCGTGCCATGCAGCGAGAGTTGTGAATGCTCGTTTAGAGCACACCCACGATACACTCCAAGCTCCGATCTGAGCCTTAGCTGATCAGTAAAATAAAGAGCCCTATAATATGTGCTGGGTATTGTTTCGTTCGGCTTTTCGTCTGCCGCCTGCAAAAAGCGTCACACAGACGTAGGCTGTCCCTGAACGAAGTTTTCGTCTGCGAGCTTCTTGTAATGTGTTCTCTACCAGCTTGTCAAGCGGGAAAAAAAAAACTCAAGTGGATCAATTGAAACCTTTTCGTTTGCTGTGAATGCTTATACGGCCTGGTTGTCATTGGCAGAAAGTTTGCGTTTCCTTGCGTTCTGTTTCACTACGATAACGGACCGTGATTCAAGAAAATCTTTTCACCGCTCGTTTCGGTTGGTTGCATTGTGTCCGAGCACGGATTTCCCTGGCATTACATAGAAACCAGCGCATTGCGCCTGGCATCGCACAAAGCAAGCCCTGCCGGGTAGCGACTCTCAGACAAGTCGCGGCTTGCCGCGTGACACATCGACGCTCACCCCTCGCTAGCGCCGGCTCGAGACGCAACCTACGATTCACCGGTAGCTTATTTAAACTTTGCACGGCTGAGCCCTCTCGCTCAATCATCAATTTTAAACGGCTACCAGCGGCGTGCCTTATTGGACGGCTCGACTCGCCCATTCGTCCAATTCGAACTGCGTACGGCGGCCTGTCGTGTTGGCCCTAAGAGCGGCTTACAGTTTAAATCTGTTGCACCCCGTCTTCCCAAAATATTAATATGTTTCGTTAATGGAGCTTGGCTTCAACAGTGAAGTGATGGTTGTGACGGAACAAGTAAATTTAATGATCGCGTAACCTGTAAAAAACCAGTTAATAAATATATCCTTTGCTGGTTTATTAACCTCCTCCTCTTAATCACGCTAGCCCGCTCAATGAGCCCAAATGCCAGCTAGTAAACAAAGAGCTAATGAAGTTTTTGAATGCCTTCGTGATCTCAATCATAAATTGTTTTCCGGCATACCTAGTCGATTTCCACGTATCTATATTTACCAATGTCTGAGAAAATGCGAAGCGAAAAAATTTGCGTCTTCCGCCTCTAAAGGTAGTGATTGCGCAGTTTAGAGGGATCAAGCCGATTTAAAATAAACTTTTCATTGCCTCCTACTGGATGCACAATAAAATATAATAAAATTATATTGATGAACAACACAATCTTTATTGTCGACTTTAAAAAGCGAATATCAATTTCAGTCACATTGTTTTTCATTTCTACTAACGCGCACTTAGACGTTTTCATTATAGCTTATGTGGGAATGCGGTGTTAAGTGCTTATTAAAATTTTTTTTCCCACTCCGCTCAGGTATTCAATTAACTGAAGCTACGTTCTTGCGTAAAGCTATCCTTGTTTCCTACGCTGCACTGCAGTTCGGTACATCGGTTTGATTACACTTCTCAGTTCACTCTTACTTCCACGAAGATGAGAATGAAGTGTCCCCGTTTGTCGATAATCTAGCTGTCCATGTTTTTCAATCATGCAGCTTGCGCACCCGTCGGCTGCAATTTGTAACTGTTGGCTGTGGGAACCTTAGGCACCCAACCTTCCCCACATGGTCCAATGTGCCGCCGTCAACTCGTATTTGATCCACTGGTGCTTTAATTTTTTCGTTTCACAAGCTGAAAGAGGAAACACTGCGAGTAGCTCGTAGTAACGTAGTAACTTCTTTTAGTAACAGCGTACGTCTGCATTACGGACTCTGTACGGCTGGCAGACGACAAGCTAAAGGAAACAATTCCCAGCAGTTTTTTTTTATAGGGCGCATTTGTCTTACTGGTCTGCTACGGCACAGACCGGAGCTTGGAGTGTATCGTCGGGTGTGCTCCAAAAGAATCTCCAGAATTGTCGCTGCTTAGCACGGAGCTCAAATTCTTATGCTGAAAGCGTGAAGTTCACGGCAGCAGCGAGGTACGCGGCGCTGCTATAACTACGATATTCGATTTCGATTGCCGCTTTTTGTCCAGCAGGGCTTGTCTTCATTAACATAGAATGCGATGTAAGGTAAAATAGAAAAATTACTCAAAACACATTTCTACCAGCGGGAATCGTTCCCTACAGCCTGTCACGCATGAAGCGATTTCCCGAACCGCTGCACTACGTAGCGGGCTAGCTGCTCCGCCTAAGAAAAGGCACGTAGCCAAGGTTTACGCTCGCAGCGTTACAAGCGGAAATGACCTATTTTGGATTCAATTTAATTTTGGTCTTTGAAATGAGACCCACACTTCTTCCAGTTCACCCTAATCAAGACGTGGTTGAGGTGCCCACACAGATGTGAGACAGTTACTGCGTTATCGCTTTCCTCAGAAATCGACTTTCGACACAAAATTGCGGCACTACCGTTGGTCATCCACCGCAGCTGTTAGTGTCACACAGTTTCTCGTTGTGCATAGCATAGGTCTCTTAGGGCGCGTTCACACTTGTTCAAAAATCCGACGAGCGAAGCGAATTGTGGCGCTTTTGACGCCGACCAGGGCGGAAAGCGGCGCGGTGAGTCCGATCGGTACAACGTTTCTAGATGTTGGACCGGTCCGGGACCGATTTCCGCTGCCAGGAAAATTCGGCGGTCACAAGCATGGCGGCGCTCTGTCAAGAACGACCCCTGACGTCGGAATGAGTTTGTCGTTGTTCTATGTAGCTGCCTTTTTATGCAACTTCACTGGCCATAAATGGAGCTCCGGTCTTTCGCTTCATCTCACCTTAACTATAAGAAATCGTAGAAGTGTTAATTTGTTTATTTTTTTTATTTCGAGTGACGATTCAGCCGCTACAAGGCTTAGAGAAGCGTCGGTTTGGTTGAAAGAAATGGGTCCCGTCTTGACAAGCAGATGGCGCCACAAGGCTGTGCTTATCGTTTCGAGTCTATTTGCATACGCTGAACTAAATGTGGGAATGGGCCTGCCTTTAAATTAATTAACGTACGCAACCGTGCCTACGGTTATAGTACACAAACAGCGTCAATTTATTCTCTTTTCTAACCTTATCTGTCTACGCCGTGAGTGGTGACGTGGTGACCGGGAAGTGTGTGAATAAGCAAGAAACAGAATTGTACTTAGAAATAGCGCGATGAAACGCGGACAACACGAAGAAACGACACACACGACCGCTGGCTCACAACTGAATTTTTATATCGAAGGAAAGATGCGTAAATAAAAGATATGAGAGAGTGGGCAACAGGGCTGCTGCATCGATAAGCGGCCATTAGTGTGGTTGCGTCACCAGATTTCAAAAACAGGAACAAACAAAGTAAGCGATAGAAAGACGGTGTAAATAGCCGGAAAAATTTGGTCAGGTGACTGTAACAAAAACAAAACCAATGAAAAATTACTCAAAAGGGCGGAGAGTGCGTTAAAACCATGAGGGACACAAAGGGGAATATACAAGTGAGTACAACGAAATTACGAAGGTAAAAGCTTTAAAAACGCGTCCAAAAATGGAGAACTAAAAGCGTTAAAATCTTGTAAGACGCTGAGGAGGATAAAACAAGATAAAGGCAGTACTGATGAGGGATCATTGAATAATTCAGCTGAATGTGGCACAAAAGAAACCTTAGGTGTTCCTCGAGTCATCCAGAAAATTCAGCTCTTTTTTTGACCAGGAGAGGGAAGGAATACTCACGCATTGTTCACCACCATAATATATCTTGAGGGATTCCACGATTTCTCTCGTCAACCTATCTCGTCCTCGGCCGATAGTTGTGCAGCGATTAAAGTCAGCCGTGCAGATACTTCCAGGACTGTTTACGATGTTTAGATGATAAGATTTTTTTACGCAGCACCTGCATATAGGTCACCGGTTCGAATCCCTGCCGCGAGCTAGGCTGGTACACTAGCAAGTGTAAGCTGCATGAAACGCTGAATCATATGACACTATTCGGACCACTCTGCGGAAAATTGTTGGCATGATACGATTTTGTTACGAGGCCCCCCGATTATTTCCGACACGCGGTGCCGCCTACTACCACGCCGACGGCTTTTCGACCGAACGAGCTGTATACGCTTTCGCATAATATTGCCGCACCTGGGCTTCGAAGCAGCGGTGGCACGAACGCAGATCCCCTTGCCACTGCACGAGATAGCTATAAACACTCTCGCGCAGGGCGCAGAAAGCACTAATCCATGCGCAGAAAGCACTAATTAGCCTCCTACCTCGCAAAATCGCCAGGAGGGCTTGAAGCCTCTGAGATTGTCACGAAAGGAAAGGAAAGGCGCATAGCTGCCTCCTTGGCTTAGCATACAACTCAGTCGCCCTTTCAGGGACGTGGCCTGATGTCCACTAATCCGAAAGCCGTAAAGCCGTGGTTTCTCACATTATTCTCTGCTCAGCAAGGCTAAACCACCAGCCATTTTATTTTAATAGGGTCAGGTCTTCGCGAGAATAGCGTAACTAAAGTTAACAACAGTTTCTTGCACCCAGATGCACATAATTGCAGACCTGTCGTACGCAATACGTCATTGCTGAGTGCTTACCACAGTTGTAATGAGACGAATAAAACTTTGTTTAGTGGCAGGCTTCCTTGCGTTGTTCCATGAGAATGCATGGCATCAATACGTTGAACAGCACACATGCAGTCCTGCAGCGAGTAACGAAGGCGTAACGCAGATCATACCACTAATTTCTTTAATGTAGAAATGCATTTGGACCTTGGACACCGGACCAGGACAACTTTTTTTTTACGACGAAGTTTCTGAGAAAGCTCTATTGGGTTCCTTTGTGGCCGTATGGCAGCGCGTGGGAGGATGCCAAGAAGTAATTGCTTCCTCATTAGAAATTGATTTACCGGCCACAATTCCAGCTCTCTTTGCCTGTAGATGTTTGCCCGTCCGCAATATGACAAAAAAAAATAACGCACAAAGGTGCAGATTTGAATGGGATTAAAACCTACATGTTTAAGATGCTAAAATGGCTAGTGGCAACGCGCCACGATGACGCTGTTTTCGCCGACGCGAGCAGACAGCGCGATAGTATGCTGTCGCTCTCCGCGGAATTTTGCAGTTTTAACGCAGAATGAATCTGCTACGCTAAGCCGTAAATACTATTAGTCTATCCGTACTCAGAATTTCAATGGCGCCGTGGCGCAAAAGCATTCGCTCGACAAACATTTTGTGATTTCCGCTGCGGTACCATTTAAAAAAGCCTTTAACATCGGCGTAGCCACACTGTGCGTGCAGCGTTGTGGTGGATGGCAGCTGAATAATAAGGATTTTTGTGAATCCCCCGGCTGATCCTGGCTACTAATTTTGAGCAGCTGTCTGGAATACTAGTACTTGTGCCGACATTGCTGAAGTCATAGGCATAGATAGGTGGCCCATGTAGGTGGTCTCAGATAGCCAATTATACTGGGTAACACAGCTAACTGCAAAAGAAGGTGGTATGTTGTCATAGGATAGGTGAAATGGGCTGGTTCCAGTCCATTTTGTTTTTTGTGAGTTCGCATAGATTTGTGCTCATTTGTCCACTCGTTTTCTTTACGTTGCGCCTGCATCCGAGAGGTATGAGCCCCGTCCAGCAGTCTATAATCATTTTTTTTTCCTGTGCACCCGACTTCCTATATATGAAACCTGAAATGAAAGATTGATTGATTGATTTATTTATTGACTGATGGATTGATTGATTGATTGTAAGCTGACTCTAAGGCTGACTATAATCTGACTATAAGAAATGGGGCCATATATTACCTAACATAACGTTTGCCTATAACACTGTGGTCTAAAGATTACGCGCATCTCGCCTTTCTGCTTGGTGAATGGTTGTGAACCTGCGCGTGTTCTGGACATATTATCCATAGCATAATCTGGAAGCATAGCGCCTATGCATAGCGGCTACGCTTAGACGAAATAATCAGTGTTCATCCACTCCTTCGGGACCTAGAGCCCGCCCGTCAATTTGAAGGCACCGAAACCGTTTGCGGAAACAAAGTGATACTCAGTCCTATAACATCCCCCACATGTCAATATTATACCAGGCTGGCAATCTAGTGGAACTGTGGAGCGCAGTCCACCTTAAATAACTTTACGAAAGCCTTCTACGTCGCTACTTCCGCCCGTTCAAGCCTACTGCGCGAAATCAGCACCATAAATCAGCACCCGCAAGAACTGTTCGCTTCGCCAGGCAGGCCACATCCTAAATCGTACATGTCCTCATAATGAAACTCTACGATGACCGCTGATGAAAACTGGTGCCAGAGAAATCTGTGGCAAACCGTCAATTTCAGCCCACCGCTGTTAAGCCTCTCCTTGTAGCATCTGGTTGATATCATTTGAAAGGGGAGGAGTAATGCCACACGTTGGCCAGTCTGTTGGTGCCGCCATCAGGTCTTGCTAAGTTAGCTGGCAGATGCCTAGTCTCGATATAGGCTAGGCTACTTCTTTGTCTTCTTAACGCTAGAAGGTCTGATCTCATATTCTGTTGTGGTGCAACTAGTAAAGCTCTTCTTTAGACGCTGGGCACTTTGTAGGTCAAGCTTGTCATATAGCCCCACTTAAATGCCCTTTAGAACTTACTTTTTCTACTGCAGCTCATACTTTTTACTTAGCACTCGAGACGGATCTGTTCCTTTAACATATGACCAAATTTGTCTGACAGCGATGTACAAACCGCTGATAATTTTTTCGTCTAAATATATTCACCAGTAATTTCTTTCTATTTTCCACAATGCTGCAGAAAGCAATGTTTAAGTGAGTACTAGCTTGTGACTGCTGCCTATTAGAGGTAAAAAAATATATAAACAGAGGCCATCTGACTAGAACGAGTCAAAGCAGACGAAGACATGCGGTTTTGGTAAGATTACAAGAAAACAAATGCCACTTTGACATTTATCTTCTCAGGTGTTTAACAGCCACTGAATGTTGCACTTCAAATCCGAAGGGAAATACTCTGTGGAATGCAGAATATAGCTACTGTGCAAGAGGGTTATTCGTTGAGTTTACGACGCCCTTAGATTCTTTGGTAAAATACTGCACAAACTTTTGGAAGAATAATACACGAACTGATATGGCGGTATGTCAGTACAGTTTGGTAAAATACTACACAAACTTTTGGTAAAAATAGTATACGAACGGATATGGCGGCATGTCACTACAGTTTTTCCATCATGCATGAATGATGACTCATTGTTTAGGTATCTATAAATCCATTACCACTTGTGTGCGGCAAGAGAGACGTTTAGAACTTTTATACATAATTTATACAGAATATATATTGTTACACAGACCGCGCAGGGAAGTTTATAATTTCGGCAGATGACAGCACTGCACTGCTTTCTACTGAGAGTGCGCATCAGCTTGCGAATGTGAAATGTTCCACTGGAAACGTGAACTTTGCTAGCAAGATTCCTTTCTACGTACGGACGAGAAATGAAAACAACAGGGCATAAAAAAGTAAAATGGACATTTTGAGGAAAAAGTTAACGAGTTGAAATTTAAAAAAATCACAAATATTTAGGACAAGAATTTGAATACGCCCACGAACATACAATGTTGTTGTTTCATAACGACAACTGCTTGATTTACACTCTAGATGCTCTTCATCAGCCGTGACGGCGGTGACGGTCGACTTGAAATTCCTCCTCGAAGAACGAGGCGGCGTTTCATACGCCAACACCGCTGATGAACTGGTGAAAATTTTAACTGCTTACCTTTCAATTTTGGCTATCAAAATGAAAGAAACGCCTTGCACAACAGCTGCGTCACACAAAGAAGGGCTTTTGCGTCGAATGCCACCGCCGTAGGTTCGTAATTACTCGAAGTCCATGAGACCTTTGAGGCGCTTGGAATACGCATGCTCTGCAAGAATTCATGGTGCGTGAACAGCGCAACAAAGGCGGAACAAAGGGAAGACAAGCGCAGAATAGCAACTGAGTTTATTGAAGAAAGAAAAGTGGTAATATACAGTGAAATTCAATATCTGTACCTGCACATGGCATAGTTGTTTAAGCCCTTTTGTCGCTTTTTCTGTTTTTTATTTTTTCTATTTCACTATTGTCACCACCTCGCGCACTTTTGCGTGCACTCCCAGACACCCTGAGAGCGTGTGGGGGTAGCGGTATCGGTCACAAAGGAGATATCCTCGACTCTGCAAGCTCAGTTTGAGACCAGCTACCAAGTGACAAGGGGGTTGGGCGTTTGGTGCCCAGCATTCGCCGGTCGTAAGCCAGATGATGAGTCGGAGACAAAGGTTCACAAAACAAGAAAATGATTATACATCGAAGAGACGATACAGAAGATTTCGCAATAACTCGAACTACCGCATACAAAGTGATTTAGAAATACAATGCAACTCGTGCAAAGTAACACTTGAGAGAGATTACAACTCAACACAATCTTTGCACCTAAAGTGCACTAACACACAGAGAGAGACAAATAGCGAAAACACAATTTGTTCATTTGTTCACCAGGCACTGCAACAGTCCGACGACCTCAGGAGCACTACGGGGCCAATCCGCGGACTGGCACATGTAGCATCGCTGGTCCGTGGCTGGGCGAGTGGTGTTCTCCCGGGAGTCGAGCGGGCGCGCTTCTCGGAATCTTAAACGGCGGCTCGGGCTAACAGGCGGCGGTTGCAGCCCCTCATTTATAGGCGCACTCCGCGTCTGTTTGTTCTTCGCGCCAAGGCAGGCACGCACATACACGCAGTTTTAACTGCACAGGCTAATTCTTCTCGCACCGGGTGCGCGACCCCATTGGTCGAGCGCGGAGATAGCTTTCGAGAAATTTCTGGGTCCTTCTAGCTTTCGAAAAATTTCTGGGTCCTTCTTGAGAACTGAAGACGCCGGCCCGAGAGCGAAGGGAAGAGGGTATCACTTTAGCGTGGTCAAGGTAACGCCCTCTACGTCGACGATGAGTAGAAACTACTCAGACATCTAGAGAAATTGACGCCGCGCGTGGCCATGTTTACTTTGGCGCCGCGCCGAAGAGCTGAATGGAAAGGGCAGCAGCTCACGCAAAACTACGCGCTTTCCGGTGTTCCTTCTCCACTGTTTTTTTTATTTTATTTTACAGCGCGCGGGCGCGATTGCTTACGCGCAGCGCCATTTTTTGTTCGAACATGCGCCGAATTTCGTGACAATTGTTTACGTTCACTATATATTACCACTTTTCGTTCTTCAATAAACTCAGTTGATAATGAGCGCTTGTCTTGCCTTTGAACCACCTTTTTTGCGATGTTCACCCGCCACGAATGCTTACCAACTCGCCCAAATCAAAGCTCTACAAGAATTCTCAGACTGAGAACTGTGGAAATGAATCTTCCTCTATGTTTCCAAAATAAGCATAAACGTTAGCCGCGATTACTAACAGTGCCAACAGAGAAAATTATCGTCTGACTTTGTGTCCTCCCAGCCACGTAGCCTGTATCGAGAAGTGTACTTCAAACACCACACAGTGCATAAGGAATCAGTAAACTGAACTTAGATCACACAGTATTGTGCGCATTCCATATCGCGAATATTGTCACGTAGTGGTGACGGCAGTCGAAGCAGCGATGGAGACGGACGAAAGGGTCTTCTAAAAGAACTGTTTATTGGGCTGCCTTGCACCCAAAATGGGCTTAATCACTCGGCGGCGGCGAAGCGACCACCGTGCTCGGCGGTCGTCGAACAGAATGCCGGCCGCTGTCGGCCGTGCTCAATTTAAAGCTGATAGCGAACTTTCGAGATAAAGAGCACAAAGTTACTAGAACATTCCGGAACAACGTAGAATCAGCTCTGCCTGGCTGCGATCAATACAGATAAATCTAGTCGCGTCTTGCTAGCAAACAAAGCGATAAACTGATGTTGCGGCAGATTTGAAAAACGAACACACTGCATATATTCGCGGCATTACTCCCCTCTCAAAGAAGCATCGACCCGATGCATTAAAACAAATAATGTGACTAGTAAGAAAAAAAAACGGATCTTGCGGTAATAGAGCTTGGAAATGCAGCGGCCTTTATCGCGCATAATACGGCTTCAGACGAACTACATGGACAACTTCTGGTCGTACGCGGCGTCGCTGGGATGCAGTCATTGCGTCAGGGATGACTTTATAATCCAGTTCACCCAGCCGACGAAGAACCTTGTACGGGCCGAAATAGCGGCGCAAAAGCTTTTCACTCAATCCACGGCGGCGAATGGGCGTCCACACCCAGACTTGGTCTCCTGGCTTGTATTCCGCATTGCGTCTTCGTAGGTCGTAGCGTCTGGCGTCGGACCGCTGATGATCTTTGATCCGTAATCGGGCAAGCCTTCGAGCTCCTTCTGCGCGTTGAAGGTAGGCGGCAACGTCGACGTTCTCTTCTTCTGTAACGTTGGGCAGCGTGGTGTCTAGCGTGGTCGTAGCCTCCCTGCCATGGACGAGCCTAAAATGCGTCATCTGGGTGGTCTCCTGCACTGCGGTGTTGTAGGCGAAGACGACGTAAGCCAGGATGACATCCCAGGTTTTGTGTTCGGCATCGACATAGATAGCGAGCATATCGGCGATTGTTTTGTTCAGGCGCTCGGTCAGTCCGTTGGTCTGCGGATGGTATGCAGTTGTCCTCCCGTGGCTGGTTTGGCTGTAGCGCAGGATGGCTTGCGTTAGTTCCGCCGTGAATGCTGTTCCTCTGTCCGTGATGAGCACATCGGGGGCGCCGTGTCGAAGAAGAATGCACTCCACGAAAAATCTCGCGACTTCTGCTGCTGTTCCGTTCGGTAGGGTTTTCGCCTCGGCGTAGCGGGTCAGGTTCGCTATGATGATCCACTTATTTCCAGATGTTGACGTTGGAAAAGGGCCAAGCAAGTCCATGCCAATCTGCTGAAAGGGCCTTGAGGGAGGTTCAATGGGGCTCAGAAATCCTGCTGATCGTGTGGGAGGAGTCTTTCGTCGCCGACAATCTCGGAAGGTTTTCACATAGTGTGCGACATCGGCACACAGTCGGGGCCAGTGATACTTGTCTTGAATGCGGCGGTGGGTGCGAGTAAACCCGAGATGTCCACCTTTCGGCTCGTCGTGTGAAGCCTGTAGAACTTCTTCGCGGAGACAAGTAGGTACAACAAGGAGGTAGGCTGTTTTGTTCGCTGTAAAGTTCTTCTTCACAAGGACCTCATTCTGCACACAGAGAGAAGACAGTCCTCTATTGAATGAAGCGGGGGGTGGAGAAAACTTGCCTTCCAGGTACTCGATGAGGCCTTTTAGGTCGAGGTCCGAGCGTTACTGCTGAGCAAAAGAGCTGGGGCTGATGGGTCCCAGGAAGGCGTCCTCATCGTCGTCCGGCGGCGGTGCATCTACAGGGGCTCGTGAGAGGCAATCGGCATCAGAGTGCTTGCATCCAGACTTGTAAACGACGGTGACGTCAAACTCCTGGAGACGCAGACTCCATCGAGCGAGTCGGCCAGAGGGGTCCTTCAAATTGTCAAGACAGCCGAGCGCGTGGTGGTCGCTGACCACCTTGAACGGCCGTCCGTAGAGGTAGGGGCGGAATTTTGACGTAGCCCAGATGATGGCAAGGCACTCCTCAGTTTTCGAACAGTTAGCCTCGGCCTTGGAAAGGGAACGGCTAGCGTATGCGATGACTTTCTCCAGCCTGTCGCTTTTCTGATCTAGGACGGCGCCAAGTCCCACGCTGCTTGCGTCGGTATGAACTTCAGTATCGGCGTTTTCACCAAAAGGCGTAAGGATCGGTGGGGACTGTAATCGACGCTGAAGTTCCTTGAAGGCTTCTGCTTGCGGCGCTTGCCATTTAAACGGCACGTCTGCCTTCGTCAGTTGGGTCAGGGGCTCGGCGATGCGCGAAAAGTTTTTCACAAATCGTCGGTAGTATGCGCATACTCCGAGAAATCTGCGCACTGCTTTCTTATCGGCCGGCGGTGGAAACTGTTCAATAGCAGCTGTTTTCTGCGGGTCTGGGCGTACTCCTTCCTTGCTAACGATGTGGCCTAGAAACAGCAGCTCTTCGTAAGCAAAGTGGCCTTTCTCTGCTTTCAAGGTTAGGCCAGACGACTTGATTGCGTCTAGTACTGTTTGAAGTCTTTTGAGGTGCTCTTCAAAGTTCGAGGCGAAGACAACGACGTCATCTAAATATACCAGACAAATTTTCCGCTTCAGGCCTGCCAGCACTGTATCCATTACTCGCTGAAACGTCGCTGGTGCGGAACAGAGAGCAAAGAACTCAAACAGCCCATCCGGAGCGATGAATGCTGTCTTCTCGCGATCTCTTTCGTCGACCTCAATTTGCCAGTAGCCGCTCTTGAGGTCCATCGATGAGAAATATTTGGCATTGCAGAGGCGGTCCAGTGTGTCGTCGATGCGGGGGAGGAGGTAGACGTCCTTCTTTGTTATGCTGTTCAAGCGGCGGTAATCCATGCAGAATCTAAATGAGCCGTCTTTCTTTCTCACTAGAACAACCGGTGCCGCCCATGGGCTGTTTGAAGGCTGGATGACGTCGTCGCGAAGCGTTTCTTCGACTTGGTCCCGGATGGCTTGTCGTTCTCGCGGTGACACACGGTAGGGGCTTTGACGGATAGGTCGGACGTGTTGATCCGTTATAATGCGGTGCTTGGCAATTGGCGTCTGTCGCACCTTCGGCGATGTCGAAAAACACTCACTGTAGCTTTGAAGCAGATTGCAGATCTGGTCTTGTCTGTTCCGGTGCAGGACTGGGTTGATGTCGAAAGTGGGCGAGTTCTCTTGGTCAGGCGAATCCTCTGCGGAGGGGTCGGAGAGGGCGAAGGAGTCTCGTACGTAAGATATTTCGTCGACGAAAGCAATCGTCGTTCATCTGTTAATGTGCCGGTATTCTTCGCTGAAGTCAGTCAGCAGTAGTTCGGCCTGGCCATTGCGCAAATGTGCGATGCCTCTTGCGATGCTGATTCCTCGGTCTAGGAGCAACTGCATGTTGCCCTCGATGATGGCTTCAGCGTTAATGGCTTTCGTGGCGCCTACGGTCAGGATAACGCTTGATCGGGGTGGGACGCTCACTTCTTCCTCCAGGACACTCAGGGCAACGTGATTTTCCCGAGTTTTCATCGATGCGATGGCTTCGTCCGTCGAAAGCGTGATCAGCTTCGATCGCAGGTCGATGATCGCCTGATGCTCATTAAGGAAATCCATACCCAAGATCACTTCGCGGGAGCATTGCGGTAGCACAACGAAGGTCGCAGGGTAGGTATGTCCTTTGACAGTCACTCGCGCTGTGCATCGTCCTGATGGCGTAATGAGGTGGCCCCCTGCGGTGCGAATTTCTGGGCCGTCCCAAGCCGTTGTGACTTTTCTCAGCTGCGCAGCGAATGTTCCATTCATCACCGTGTAATCGGCTCCTGTGCCGACTAGAGCTGTAACTTTCCGGCCGTCGATAGTCACTTCTAAATCAGAGGTCCTGGCTCTTGCATTGCACGTCGCTCTTGGCGTCGGCTCACGGCTTCGTCGCGTATGCGATTCGCGGGTGGGGCGCGTGGTCGAAGCTCTTCTGGGTGGCGGCGTCGTTTTGAAAGCAGCCTGCGTCGTGGTCGGGGTTCTCATTGTGTGCGGCGTCGGTGTAGCGAGTGCCGGTTCTTCATGCGGCGTCGCGGGTGCAGCGTCTTCATGGGGCGTGGTCGGTGGAGGATCTTCGGCGTTTCACTCTTGAGCAACCTCACCTCCAGAGGTTGCTGCCTTCAGTTTCCCCTACGGGGGCTGGGAGACCTTCCTCGTGCCGCGGCTGCGTAGCTGCGGCGTGGCGACGCAAAGCGCGAGGTTGACGGCGATGGTGAGCGCGAAAAGCGGTTCGGCGTGTACTCTTCTCGACGCAGGTACTCGTCGATTTCCTGCGGACGTTGCCCGAAGCGTGGTCGTGGGGCGTTAATGGCAAATCCTCGAAGACCGATACGTCGGTACGGGCAGTGACGAAGAATATGGCCGGCCTCACCGCAATGGAAGCACAACGGCCGGTTGTCGGAAGTCCTCCAGGCATCGCATTTCCTGGGGCTTGAGCGTCGGTCATAGGCTGTGCGGGCGGGGGCTGAGAGGCGGCGTTGTGGAACAAGTGGCTCATCTCGGGGAGGACGTGGGGGTTGTCGTTGGGGCTGAGCAGTCCTTACTGCAGCGGCGTAGGTCATGGCCTGGGGTTCTGTGGCCGTCGGGGTGCCAAGTGCATGTTGCACTTCTTCCCGTACCACGTCCATGAGAGTCGCTGCTTGTGGCTGTGGGGAGGATGGCAGTAATCGGCGTAGCTCCTCTCGGACGATTTCGCGGATAACTTCCCGCAAGCTGTCGCTGGTGGTGGCCGGCGTGTCCGAACGGATTGCACAGGCAGAGGAAGGACGATTGTACTGCCGAGCTCGGACGTCGAGGGTCTTCTCAATCGTGCAGGCTTCTTGCATGAATTCCTCGACTGTTTTTGGCGGCTGGCGGACGAGGCTTGCAAAGAGTTGTTCTTTTACGACGCGCATTAAAAACTGAACTTTTTTTCCTCGGTCATCCCGGGGTCGGCGCGGCGAAATAGGCGCTTCATCTCCTCGACGTAACCGCGGACGGGCTCATTCGGAAGCTGGATACTGGACTCGAGGAGCCGTTCGGCTCTTTCTTTCCTCACGACACTGGTGAATACCTTTAATAGTTCTCTCTTTATTAGCTCCCATGTCGTAAGGGACGACTCGTAGTTTTCGTACCACGTGCGTGCGGAGCCATCCAATGAGAAGAACACGTGTCCAATTTTTGCCGCATCATCCCACTTGTTGAATGACACCACGCGCTCAAATTGATCCAACCATTCTTCAGGGTCTTCGCCTAGGGTAGGGATCCATTGAAAGTTGGCGGCACCCGCGGCTGCTGCAGTATGATCGGTGTCGACATCTTCGGCGAGGTTGCGGTGCTCGTAGCCGCGTCTTTTCGCTGTCTTGTGCGGTCCGGCAGTTTCCCGAACTCAGGCTCCTCTCCCTGGAGACGTCGGCTGGCTCGCTGAGCTGCTGGCTCGTCCTCGGGTGCGAAGCGTTCAGGGCTGGCTTCACGACTTGAAGGAGGCGTCCGGAACATGGAAGGCTACCCCGCACCTCCACCAGATGTCACGTAGTGGTGACGGCAGTCGAAGCAGCGATGAAGATGGACGAAAGGGTCTTCTAAAAGAACTGTTTATTGGGCTGACTTGCACCCAAAATGGACTGAATCACTCGGCGGCGGCGAAGCGACAAGCGTGCTCGGCGGTCGTCGAACAGAATGTCGGCCGCTGTCGGCCGTGCTCAATTTAAAGCTGATAGCGAACTTTTGAGATAAAGTGCGCAAAGTTACTAGAACATTCCGGAACAACGTAGATCAGCTTTGCCTGGCTGCGATCAATCGAGATAAATCTAGTCGCGTCTTGCGAAGCAAACAAAGCGATAAAGTGATGTGGCGGCAGATTTGAAAAACGAACACACTGCAAATATTCGCGGCAATATTGCAGACTAATTTGGCCCACAGCTACCGAAACAAATATTACGCAGCGCCGTGGTGGCTCAGTGGCAATAAACAAAAAGCCAGTGTGCTTCAGTGGTTACGGAGCTCGGCTGCTAAACCCAAAGACGCGAGTTCGGTCCAAGCGTAGGTAGGCACATTTCGATACAGGCGAAATGCTAGAGGCCTGTGTACTGTGCGATCTCAGTGCACGTAAAAACCCCGTGGGTTATCGACATTATCCACACCCCTCCACTACGGTGTCCATCACAGAATGAGTCGCTGTGCGGCGTTATACTGCTTAAAGCGAAAGCGACCCAAACAAATATTACGATAGTTCTGAGACTGCACAAGAAAGTCCTTTCACACATCAATACAGACAGATAGTTGAACTGAAGCGATGCGCAATTAAAACAGGCTAAATTATAAAACGTTGATCACAAGGCCAGTATTTAAGAATCGTTTTTTTATTCGGCAATTAAAAATATATATGGTAATAATCGAAAGTGGGTCATTGCTTTTTCGCGTACATACAAGTTTTTACAAGCTGAAAACAGTGCAATTCAGTCCTGCCCTTTTAGTGAGCCCATGTAAGCCTATTGCAGATCTTGTATTCAGAGAACAACTACTTTCGGTTGCTACTTTATAAACCCCATTTTTTTACCAATGTTAATTTACTGTATGTGCTATTTTCGTGAGTTAATATTGCATGAATATGTTTCTACGAAAACCCTTTATTTGTTTCAAGGGTGCAATGCATTTAGCTGCAGTTTCCGGTAAACCCAACGAACGTCAACTGGAAACCGTAGCTAACTTAGCTAAAGCCAAACTTGAGAAATGGCATGACAATAGTTATAGCATGAGAATTGGCATTACAAATGGCAAAATTTTTGTCCCGAATTACATTTAGAACGGAAAATATTATCATACTATAGATCTCGGTGTGATAAACAGCGTGGACCTGAGTGGTTATGCGATGGCGTAACTACTCGACCTTCACCGTAGCCCCTCACGCAGCGTGTTGTAAGTCTTCGTCGCCTTCGTTTTTCACCTGTTCCTTGGACGAGTTCACGCTACCAGTATTCCGTTAGCAAAAGTACCCACGCTGTAGGAACGTTTACCCAGCATTGTTGGAGCAGTTCGGTGCAGTGACCAGTCATGGAATGTGAGCATCCGACTTGTCCGCCCTTACACCTCTGCTCCTACAGGGCGAGGTTGGCGTGTAGGTCACGCGAGCTTCCTGCACGAAAGGAGCGCTTTCGCACACAATGTAGCGGCTGTCTTCGGCATGGGTGAAATGTACGCTGAGAAGGCAAGGAGGAAAGTATAAGATTTGTGGGCGTTATATCCAGCATTCTCGATCAAAAATTTTGAAATCTTGAAAATTGTAAGGCATTGTTATAGAAATATTGATGTCTATGGTCCATTCTTATGATGGGTGGCACAATATTTCTTTTCATGTGTTTATATCGAACTCATCGTGCAGTTAATACAGCCGTAGAATACCAACGGGGAACGCTAGAGACGATAGCAGAAACGTTAAAACAAAGAAAAAAATACAATACTGCTGCCAGGTGATCGGCGGATATATTAGTTATTGTAGTGAAATCTTACATTATACGAAAAAATTACGCTTATAAACTGTTTGTCGCTGAAAAATGCTTTTGTCCAGAATTGCTGGGTATATGCCCCAAAGCGACTAAGTCTATGTGGGGCGCAGTAGTGAAGGGCTCCGGAAATTTCGACCACCTGTGTTTCATAAACGTGCACTGACATCGTACAGCGCACGGGTCTCTAGCATTTCGTGTCCAACGAAATTCAATCGTCGCGGCCAGGATCGAACCAGCGTCTTTCGGGTCAGCGGTCGAGCGCCATAACCACTGAGCCACAGCGGCGGCTTGCAAGGAAGAGGGAGACGGGGAGAGCCGGCGATTGGTTAGTGGACGGTGCCCTTGACGCCGCAATTTCGCCGAACGTGCCATATACTCTACATAAAAAAGCGCAGGGAGAAAGGTTAGAGCAAGTAGGCAGAAATGACGATTGACTCAAGGCTTTTCAGTGAAAATGAACGAAATGCCTCCTCACAGCCAAGAGGTCTTGTGCTAATAGAAGTCAAACACAAATGCATACGCACGTATCTATGTTCTAGTGAGTGCGATCCGCTGCACTAATACTTGTTTCTGGTTTGTCGTTATGTTTCCAGAGCACTTCGTTGAAGAGTGCAAGGGGTCCTTTAGGGGAAGTACGATGGTATACCTTGCATGCGAGACAACATTGGAGGACAGAGCATCTTTAAAAGTGCTTTGTTCACGCAGATAGGCACTCAGGTTGCTTAGAGTCTTCCCTGCAGAGTTCCCTGGCTGTTGCTGACTATCTGAAGCGCCATAACCTAACCCGAGTTCTTGCAGTGTATTTAGTATCGTTGTTAATGGTTGCTTTCACTAAATTAAAAACGAAAGTTTTTTAATTCTTTTCGGAACAGCATAAAAAATGGCAACAACCAAGAATAATTATCTTCGGAATCCCGAATCTTTCAAGGAGCCTTCTAATTACTTGGCTTTTTTTTTTCTTAAATCCACACTTTTTGACTGAAAAGGTAGGCTGTACGCAAAGGAAAACGGAGTTTGATAAGGTTTTGAAACAGGCTCCGGTGTTTAGTATCATCTTGCTATCTTGTGTTGACAAAGCAAATATAATAACTTAATCTCGCTATAACACATTTTTCGATGTATCAGTACTTCGTCAGCACGTGGAAGACATTTTAAGGATTTTTGATAATAGCGAACAAGGCCTCAATGTCGCCTTTCAAACTCTTCGAGGAATGAGCTGAAGTTATTGCATATAAGATTAAGTGTGACATCAGTGCTCACATAACCCAGTGTTTTGACCATTCGCCTCGTATGAGCAATTCGTACCCGAGTACCGCGGGGTACCTATCACTGGTACCACAAGGGCAAGCCTTCGCCTGCCATCGGGCTCATCTCCTTTGAGGTGAAAAGCATGAAAAGTGGGTATTTTCCCCACATCATGAAGATGAAAAATCTTATGTTCCATGGCATGCTCCGGGCAAAGCATCCTTTCAGCCAATAAGATTCATCGTCAGCAGAACTGAATATGAAGCAGGACCACCTGGCATAGCTCTGTCCTCTCTTGGTTCGACAATTTACAAGTCAAGCGCGCATCCGATAATTCAGTTTTAATAAGAAGATGAGATGGCAAAGAGAAGGCAACTGACCGAGGGTTCTTCGGATGGTGTGACAATATTTGCATGCCATAAATATGTCAAAACAATTGTCATGTAGCCCCCCCCCCCCCCCCCCCAAAAAAAAAAGACACCATTTTAAGCTAACAGTCAGCGGATATGATGTCGATGTTCTCTTTTCTGCACGTACTAAGATAGGCAAATTTTCTAAATGCTCAATAGAGCACCTAGAAAAGCCTAACAAATAATGAAAAAACAGAATGTGTCAGGTAAAATATGACTCAGATCTCCATTGTTCGAAGGTATTCTGTATAGCCTCCGTGTCCCGCGCGGGAAAAACTATATATAGCAAACGGGAAGGCGCCTCAATATCCGCCTGCGTGAGCGCAGCACTTTTTTAAAAGGCGCTCTTTCCTCGAGCTTCACCTTGCATTGCAAGGAATGCCGTCGTATTCCTCTTATAGCCCCCTTGCACTTCTCCACGAAGCTAATGTGCTCTACAAATGTAACGAGAAATTAGCAACAGAAATCACTGAAGCGGTTCGCACTCCCTAGAATAGAGACACGTGCGTATGCACCTATGTTTAATTTGTTTTAGCAGAGATCTCTTGGCCGTGAAGAAAACATTTTTGCGTTTTTCTAAAAATGCTTTCAGTTCATTGTCAGCTCCAGTCCTTAGTCCCTGCGCTGTTTTTGTGAAAGAATATATGGCGCGTTCGGCGAAATTACGCTGTTGATGGTGCCGTCCACCGGTGTTAACCATTCCCCTAATTCTTTCCCTCTTGGTCTGCCGCTGCCCATGCCACACCCGGCGGTGACCTTGTGCGCAAAGGTGCGCAGCTTGTGCGCGAAGTACTTCGGAGCAACACTCCAACCTCCTCCTTCTGAGAGAGTAGAGGTGTAAGGCGAACGTGTAGGACACCCACACCCCATTACTGGTTACTGCTAGCTGCGCAGATATCTTTATTAACAGTCAGTGCCACTTCTGTTGGGGTGACACTCGCTTGCCCTTTCGCTCAACGCCTTTGTTCTAGGCCTTGTAGCAGTGCGCTGTACTATATTTGTGGACACGTTAGCTGCTGGGAATAGATAAGTGACGCCCAAAGAATGTGAGTTCCTGCATGCTCTCTGCTATAAAACATCTAATGATTAGGCTAGACCGTAACCAGCTGAAGGCAACTGAAATCAATAAAAGCAGTATTTTTTTATTTTTGAATCTTAATGTGACTTTTTACTGTTATCGGAAGAAAATCAGTGGCTTACACAACAAATTAGTGTTAAAAAACATACTGCATGCACTAATCGAATGCCCTTCTCAGACTCCCGCTCCTGGATGGCATGGGAAATTGTAATTATGCATCACGTGAAGCAGTCTCGACGAAATAGGGCCTTGAGTGCGGTCTAGCTATTGATGCCACCTCTCTCCTCCGGTGAAGAGGAAAAGTACTGGGAGGTTTTACAGGCAGTAAGAAATGTTAATTAAAAATCACCTTTTGACGGTTTTAGTGAAAGACCGGAACGGTGTATGAATAAAGATAGGTCACGCAAACGGAGCGTGAAAAGAGTTATCTTTATTGCAGTAACATAGAAAATATCGCCGGGCAAAGTGGCGTAATGATAATGTGGAGTTCGGATAACGAAAGACTTTCCTAAAGCAGGCAGTAGGTCTCCTTATGAAACAAATACACTTTTGGGAAAACTTTTTTATTCCAACGTGTTTACATGCTTGTCTACCACGTTCGTTTTAGAGTGACATTATTGTAAAGAAAATGGCAGAGCGAGAGACCTTCAGCGACGTGAGCGAAAGACTCTTTCAAATAATCACCGGGAGGTGGCGTTATGGGGCGCTGAATGCTTTTATAAGGCACAGAAATTCCTCAAATTTGACACTGCATGCTACGGTAGTGCCGAAATACAGTATGCTAGGGCCTCTCCAATTCTTCAACACCTTATGTGGTGGGTTAATTTAGAAAAAACATATTTCACTTATAATGTGCGTCCCTAAAGCGACCACTTCAATCAGAAGCGAGGCGTGATGTTCTGCCTCGGGATTCAGACTTGATAGCACTGGCCGAGGCTGGCGAAGTTGTTGGCTTTGCCGCCACAGCCACCGTAGGCAAATCCTTGGCACTTTGTGTTGCTGACGTCGTAGTAAAATCGGTGAATGAGTCCGGAACACATTCCACGGAGTGATGGCAGTAGGCAAGCCGGATTTGTCAGCACTGGCATCAAATAAAAGAGCAGCAAATTATCAAACTTATTTACTTATTATCACTCGACTTGTTTTCTTCCAGCCCAGCCTTGCAATTTGTTTCGTAAGAGGGGCGTTCGACGATTTTTATGCGAGAGCGTTAAGGACCTCATTTCGCAGAAAAGCCGGTGTCGTCGGCGTCAGACGTGAAAGAGAAATCCCTCCTCTCCCCGTGAGCGAAAAACCTCCTCCTCGCAATGTACCCCACTTCCCCAACAGATGGCGCGCTACTGCAGCTCCTCCTAAAGACAAGCGTTTGCGGGTAGGTAGGCTGGAAACGCTGATTGGTAAAAATAAGTGACGTCACGCCTGCAACGTCATGGTCAAGAGATTTTTAATGACGTCATGTCCGGTTGGGAACAGACATAGCTTCCCTAGATTTTTCTCGGAATTCCCCACGTTTTTGACAGCGCGCGCGGGATAAAAAAAGCGCATCTTTACCCCCCCGTCGACCGCCTTGCCGAGCGGGGCGCAATTGAAGAATCTTTGCCTAAATATTCCCAACATTCACATTTAACCCCCCACTGCACTTTTCCGACCTCAGATGTTTTGCCACCTTTTTTATATTTATTTTGTGTGTTTGTGTTTTCATGCGCAATGCACGAGTGTCTAGTTAAGCTAACTGCGCCGCTGATTCCGCATTGAGTATTCCTGCCGAAGAGGCTCCAGGGAAGTCTCCTGCGCTGTCTGCGTTTTATTATATTTATTTGTTTACTCGTTTTGGCCAGCGGCTAGCGAGTACATGCATCTCCGCGAATCCGCCACCCTCTGTTTCTGTACTCGCCACTGCTCTGCCTTGAGGGGCGCCTATAATTCCCCTCCCGCTCCTCGTTTTCCTTTTTTTCTTTCTCTTTTTTTTACGCCCGCTACCCGCGGCTGCTCGGTGGACAGGGGGGCGACAGCCCGTTTTTCTTTTTCTATTTATTTCTCTTTTTTCCTTTTTCCTTTTATAGTATTTTTTTTATTTTGTGCCCATCTTCTTTCCAGCACCCGATTGCTTGTCCCTCTTTTCATGTGGGGGACATATGTGCCAATTCCAACTCGCCAAGAACGGGAGGAAGATTGCTGAATATTCAGTCTTGCGAAAGTACAGGCTCTCTCCGAAATGTCGACTAAAAAAAAAATCTGTCCAAATGAAGCGTTTCTCATCTTTGCATATATATATATATATATATATATATATATATATATATATATATATATATATATATATATATATATATATATATATATATATATATATTGTACAATGGCTCCTGCTCGCACTTCATCAAGACACGTCCTTTGGAAATTCCCCGTCGAGAGCCCATCTACCGCCATCATCGGGGACTCTCAAGTGAAATACTTGCATCAGCACTTCGATCCTGCCATCCCGCACAGCCCAGCATTTATCTGCCAACCTGGTGCCAAAATTGAAGACATCCCCAACCTCCTGGATTGGGTACCACTAGGACGAGGGAAGGCGTGAAGAGAACGGTGGCGTCAGAAACAGAGGTGGAGCAAACAGGGACGAGCACGGTACTATCAAAAAGAATGTGAGTGTCCTCAGTGAGAAGTTGACAACAAGCTTAGCAGCACGGCGAATCAGAAGCTTGTCGAAGGGCGCATCGCAGAGCGTAGAAAATATGACGTGCGCACGGGCACAGTCAATGACGGCACTGCGGAGGGATAGCAAATCTCATCGAAGAATGACGTCATGGGAGCTTGTCCAGCCTTTGCAACAAAGTGAACAAAAAGAAAAAGAACAGTAGCTGTACAACCCGGCTCCGAGACCCTTTTGTGCCTTGTGTGGTGGGCGCCGTGTATTCCATCCCTTTAACCTGCGGTAAGGCTTACATAGGCCAAATAGGAAGATGTTTAAATGAAAGGTTAATGGAACACAAGAACGACTTAACTGGGGCGCCATTGAGGAACTTGCCCGCACATTGTCGGGTATGTGACAGCAAAAAGAAATGCATTCTTAACTTTAAGAAGGCAACTGTCTTGAAAAAACATAAAAACCAAATAACGCGCGAAATCATTGAAGCAGCCCACATCTCAGGGCTGAAGGAAGGTTGCGTTAGCAACCCTTATATTTCATTATCTCAAAAAGAAATCACCTTCCTGTCTGGTTTTATCTGATTTTTCCCTGTTTTTAGACGCACACTTCACATGTCGCTTTTTCGTTCTAGCCGTGTTAATTTTTTGGCGGTCATCCTTCGTTTCGCTATTTTTTTCGCATTCTCGCCGTCTCATGTTTTTGGTTTTTTTAGCAAAATCGCGCTCTCAACTCTGTTTTGTCACTCGCGCATACTCAACCCTGTTTTTCCATTTCGTTTACACATGTCATTCATGCTCTATATCTTTGATCTCTTTGTATAGTGTGATTCCTGTTACCTTTTGATGCCCTGTAAATCCTGTGGGTCCCAGTTTGTTCGCGTGGCTTGACCACTCCCTCTGGTGGGCTTTTCTTGGTGTGTGTATATAAGTGCGGGTTCAGTTTTCGTTCAAATAAAAGTTGGAAGTTCAGCGCTCTGTACTATCTTCTCCTTCGTCTTCCTTTTTGTGTTCGCGCTGCTGATACATATGATGTAACAAGCGCTACATAATGCGTTGTGCGAAAACCATGCCCGGATAGTCGCCGCGATGCACGGACGAGAAAGCTTGTAAATTTTATCGCTAATTATCGGCTCGCTTTTGAGGTCTTGTACGCGGCGTGAATACTCGGTGGCTTAAACTCTACATAATGCAAGCATTTTATAGCCAATTTAAAATACCCTTTGAGTATGTGCAAAATCTTGCTTCTTCGCACAAAGTCAAAGGGTATTTTAGGTTGGCAATAAAATGCTTGCATTATCTTAATCAATGCTTAAGCGGGCTTTTTACTATCATGTACAATTGCCTGGAAATAATCCTTTATTATCTTGCTCCTTTGTCAAACAGATTATTCTTGCGGTTGACCTCCCTGCCTTTCCTCTTCTTTCTCCTCCTCCTCGTTGCTTCTTTTCATTGGCCTCGAAGTACCTTTCGGTATCAGTGCCCATGTTGATTTGTTTTGTTCCATTGCAGCTAAACTATTGCCGCAGTGTTTCAGAAGCGCTCGAAGCCTTAGGATGGGCGTATCGCGAGCTAGCAAGGAGAATTACTTCTTGTTGGAAGGTTGGTTGCATTCTATGGTTGGTGGATGCGATGTTTATCTGTATGAGTTTGAAGTGCACACTGAAGAACGGGAGAAGACTCTTCTCCTACTGGTATTTTATATTGAACACAAGTGGCGTTCCGTAAAATTCAGTAGCAGATAGAATGAGAGGCTCTTGGTACAAAGAAAAAAAACTAGACGCGCCCGTCTTTGTCGTTGTATATATGCTGTGCCGGCGTGTTTCGCGCCTTCCAGGTATAATAATGTTGGCTTGCTTGGACGACGCCATCATTACGGCTCAGAATTCAATTTAAAATTTACTGAGGAGTGGCTAGAATAAAAGCGAGTACAATAAAATCAGTACAGTTGAGAAACCAATTAACTTGGAGAAGGCAGTGATTTTGAGCAGTCTTAACAGAGCCAACCAGTTCAATTACACCATGAGTAATTATAAAAGATAACAAAAATATAAGCCTAAAGCTTCTACCTAAGACCCAGAACATGATAGCGGGATAGCCTGAGCAATTGAAAAAAATGAAACCTTCCCCTGTGCACCTTGGTTTCGGCGACTGTTGGATTCCTCCATATGTTTGTCAAACGAGCCCCTCATTTCCCTTTGTGTTGTCTGCATATATATATATATATATATATATATATATATATATATATATATATATATAATATATATTATATATATATATATATATATATATATATATATATATATATATATATATATATATATATATATATAACGCTTCATTTAGCGATAGATTTATTTTGAGTCGACGTTTCGGACAGAGCCTGTCCTTTCTCAAGACAGGCTCTGTCCGAAACGTCCACTCAAAATAAATCTATTGCTAAATGAAGCGTTTTCAACTTTGAATTTTTTCCTCTAGCAAACAGATACGTTTATTTTTCTATTATATATATATATATATATATATATATATATATATATATATATATATATATATATATATATATATATATAGTATATATATTGTAGGGCGGTTTATTGGCACGTTGGAAGCGCCGGCGACGAAGACCTTAGCACAAGTACTCTGCGAGACAGCGAGGCGAGAGACCGGAACACAAGCCGCAGCGTTCCAGCACAAGCGTCCGACAGGCAGCGCATGCGCTTTGTCGTCGTTGGCGTCGGTGCTGGATTATATTCTTCATTCCAACTGCCCCGGTGGAAAGAGGGAGCCATCCTGGCGACTCAAGGCGAGGAGACGAAGAGGGGGCTGTAATAAGGCTTCAAGCGGCTGACGTGAACGACGTCGCGGTCACGGCAGCGATGGTCCGAAGAAGGTGTCACCGGTTCGATAATCTAGTTGACAGGTGACGTACGCTATAAGATGCGGTAAGGGCCGATGTGCTTGGCCGAAAATTTGGACGTAGCCGGAACAAAGATCCTGACCAGTGGGCTTGTGGAGAAGTGAACAGCGGGAGTGTCTTGATCGGAATCATGGTTGCGGAGGCCTTGAAGTTCGGCGGTGAAAGAGCGAGCCAACTGGCGGCACTGCTCAGCATGGCGGGTAATGTCACAAAGCGACCTGTATTCCGAGCTGTCGGGATTGTAGGGAAGGATTGTATTCAACATGCAAGAAGGTTCGCGTCCGAATAAAAGAAAGAAAAAGAACTGGAGAAAAGCCGGTGGTTGCTTGAGAGGCCCTGCTATATGCATAGGTGACGAACGGAAGAACCTGATCCCAATTAGAGTTGTGGGAGCGAAGGTACATGGCGATCATGTCTCCAAGAGTCCGGTTGAAGCGTTAGGTGAGGCCGTTGCTTTGAGGGTGGTATGAAGTAATGGTGCGGTGGACTGTGTGGCACGCGGCGAGAAGCTGGTGAAGAACTTCAGACAAGAAAAAAAAACACGACCGCGCTCCCTGAGAAGTTTTCGAGGAGCGCCATGACGCAGGATAGAGTGATGAAGAAGGAAGAAGGCTACATCGCGACCAGTGGCCGCAGGTAGGGCAGCGGTCTCAGCATACCGAGTGAGGTGGTCCACGGCGACTATGATCCAGCGATTCCCAGCGGTTATGAAGGGCAGTGGCCCACATAGGTCAATGCCCACACGATCGAAAGGGCGAGCCGGACATGGTATTGGCTGTAACGGCGCAGTCGAAGGGCGAGGTGTCGACTTGTGCTGCTGACAAGCAGTGCAGGAGCGAACATAGCGACGAACGAAGTTGTACATGCATCGCCAATAGTACCTCTGGCGTAGTCGCTCATACGTTTTCAGCGAGCCAGCGTGAGCGCTCTGAGGGTCGGCATGGTGGTGTTCACAATTCTCAGATCGCAGATGTCGGGGAATCACAAGCAGCCACTTTCGGCCGTCGGGACGATAGTTGCGGCGGTGCAGAAGATCGTCGCGGAGGGCAAAATGGGAAGCTTGGCGACGAAGGGCGCGAGGGAAAGAGGCCGTAGAGTGCGCACGAAATACGTCGAGCAAGGGATGAAATCCATAAATCTTGGCGCTGTTCAAGGCGAATGTTTATGGTAGTGAGCACTGCGAGTATGGAAGCAGATATTGGCGAAGAGGGCGCAGGAGAGGTCGGTGACCTGCGTGACAAGGCGCCGGCGTAGGAGTGCTTGCGGCCCGACCGGTAAACTACGGTAATATTGAATTACTGAAGACGGGAGGGCCCAGCGGCCAAGGCGCCCCGAGGTATCTTTGGGTGAGGCCAACCAGCACAAGGCGTGGTGATCAGTGACGACGGTGAACTGGCGACCATATAAGTATGGGCGGAATTTCGTTAGAGCCCACACTACGGCGAGACACTCCTTTTCCATCACGGTGTAGTTCGACTCAGCTTTGGTGAGGGCACGGCTGGCGTACACAACGACGTATTCAGCAAATTCGGGCTTTCGCTGGGCAAGGACAACACCGAGGCCGATTCCGCTTGCTTCGGTGTGCACATCAGTTGGGGCACTGGAAGTTGTAGTGTCGAAGGATAGGTGTTGTGGTTAGAAAACGACGGAGCGCCGCAAAAGCGTCGTTGCAGGCCGAGTCCCACGTATACAGGTCGGCGGGACCATTAAGGAGTTTCGTAAGGGGCGCGACGATAGAGGCGGAATTGGGAAAAAATCGCCCAAAATGGGAGCAGAGACCTACAAATCGGCGCACCTGTTTTGTAGAAGTTGGTTTAGGGAAGTCAACCACAGCACGGAGTTTGTGAGGATCTGGCAGGACGCCGTCTTTGGAGACGAGGTGTCCGAGTATTGTCAGCTGTCGGGCACCAGAGTGACATTTTTCGAGATTAAGTTGAAGGTCAGCACTGTTTAGGCAGCTCAGTATCTGGCGCATGCACTTGAGATGCGTCGGAAAATCGGGCGAAAACACGACAACATTATCTAAATAGCAGAGGCAAACGTTCCACTTGAGGCCGCCCAAGATGTTGTCCATCATTCGTTCAAATGTTGCGGGAGCGTTACAGAGGCCGAATGGCATCACGTTGAATGGCATCACGTTGAAAGTCCGTCAGGGGTGACGAACGCTGTTTTAGGACGGTCGGACTCGGCCATCGGGTCTTGCCATTAGCCGGAACGGAGATCCAGGGAGGAAAAGAACTCGGCGCTTTGCATGCAGTCAAGGGCATCGTCAATAGGTGGTAGCGGGTAGGCGTCTTTGCGCGTAATTTTTTTAAGCCGGTGATAGTCCACGCAAAATCGTATCGAGGCATCCTTCTTTTTCACCAGGACGACTTGGGATGACCAAGGACTGGCGGATGGTTGAATAATGTCCCGTTGTAGGATGTCGTTAACTTGATCAGTTATGACCCGGCGCTTGGGAGGCGACTCACGGTAGGGGCGCTGACGGAGAGCAGCATGGGTGCCGATGTCAATGTGGTGCTCGACAGTGGTCGCACGGCCCAAAGAAGTGGACTGGTGGTCAAACGATGAACGAAACTGCTTGAGCAGGGCAAGGAGCTGCACGCGGTGAGCTGTGTCGAGAGCGAGGTCAATGGAGTGGTCGAAAACGTCCGAAGACAGCGGGTGATCTGGAGTAGCGCCACCTGGGGTGAGGGCAGCGACGTCGGCACTGGAGGAGGTCACATCAGTGTCCAAGGAAGAGATCAAGTCAGCGGTTTAAAAATGCGGAGGCACTCGCCACGGAGCAAGGAGAGCTCTTAGAATGAGGGGTCAGAGACCAGGATGGCGACAGCACCGTGGTTAATGTCGATGACGGCGAAGGGAAGAGATAGGTGTCGGCGAGAGGCAAGGACGAGGGAAGGCGTGAAAAGAACGGTGGCGTCAGAAACAGAGGTGGAGCAAACAGGGACGAGAACGGTACTATCAGGAAGAATGCGAGTGTCCTCAGTGAGAAGTTGACAACAAGCTTAGCAGCACGGCGAATCGGAAGCTCGTCGAAGGGCGCATCGCAGAGCGGAGAAAATATGACGTGCGCACGGGCACAGTCAATGACGGCACTGCGGAGGGATAGCAAATCTCATCCAAGAATGACGTCATGGGAGCTTGCACGGAGGACTAAAAATTCGACAACATAAGACATCCGCGATGACGACGCGTGCTGTGCAGGCGGCAGAAGAATGAACGGGCTCGGCGCTGGCTGTACGGAGTGAGAGTCCAGAAGATGGGGTGGTAACTATGCGAAGCGAGCGGCAGAAGTTTTCGTGAATTACAGAAACGGTGGCCCCAGTGTCCACAAGCGCAAGTGTCTAGACACCGTCTACAAACACGTAGGCAACAACAGTGTTGTAGGGGTCTGTTGTAGCAACAACAGTGACACATTTGTGTGTGTATCTTGTGTACTCATGTCTCCTGTTTTTTATCTCTCTCGGCCATTGCTCTGCAGTTTTCTCTTTGAATTATTTATTAGTTGCTTTTCTGTAAGCAAGCCTTTCCATGTGGTCCTCGTATGGAAACCATATCTGGTTTTAGCGACTCACGTGTCACCATGTCAGCAGTCGCAACCCGTGCAGCCTCTTTCGGCCATATTTTGGAGTCACACGGGGCCACACAAACGCGGCCAGAGGCGTACAGACGCCCACAGTTGGTGGATACTTCCCTTCTTTTGTTATGTCCCCACCACAATTTTTTTTCTTTATTTTGTTATTGCTTATCTCTCGATCTTTTTTTTAAATAACCGCGTGCCCGCACAGCCCGGCCTCCCTCTTACACCTCGTGTGTGGGCAGTGAGTTCGTGCGTGCGCGACGTGGCGCCTTTCTTCCCTAACATGGGGTAGGTGTCTGTGCTGTGTTCCGCTCCCCCCGTCTTTTTTTCTTTTTAATCCCTCTGTGTGCCAGGTCCCCTGCTATAAGAAGACACGTCCATGCAATGTATGTTAATTCTTGACAAAGACGAGTCCCTGCTAGAAACGTTGGATAAATTCGTTAAGTTTTTCAATTTGACTTCCCCAACATAATATATATATATAATAAATAGAAGATTAATTGATGATATATTTGTGATCTGGACACATGGTGAGAAAAATCTCACAAAGTTTATTTCGGACTTCAACAGCACTCACCTTAACATCTCGTTTTCCTCGTCGCATTCAGCCACGACAATGAATTTTCTTGATGTCCAAGTGACCATCACGCAGAACAAACTTGAGACAACAGTCTACAGAAATCCACAGACCGACGCCAGTACCTACACTGCCAGAGTAGTCACGCCCGTCATTGTCAAACATCCATCGCTTACAGTCAGTCCCTATGTATACGTTTCCGTAGGATTTGCTCTAAAGAAGGCGACTTTGAATCAAACTGCGAGCAAGTCCGTGTGGACCTAGCACGGCAGAGGCACCCATTGTCAGTCATCGACGATTCAGTGAGCTTCAAAGCACGACCGGCGCGAAATCATAAATGGCAAAAAGCAGCCACGCCCGGACTATCAAGCCAATCTGGTTTGGCTTCAATGCCCAATGTTAGCACAATTCTTAAGAAACACCACAACATCCTTCAACAGAGTGAAAAGATGAAAGAAGTTTTCCCTGCTCTCCCACGTGTTGTGTATAGGCGTGCAAGGGACATCCGGGATATGATAACATAGTCTACAATCGACAACCGCAGCTTCAGAGGATCCGCGCCATGCAATAAACCTAGGTGCAAACTCTTTCCGATGATGACAACAACCAGTGCTAAAGCACAGCGCCATCTTTTACATTTCAGATAAAAGGTAACTTCTCATGCGACAGCGCTAATGTGGTCTACCTCCTGGAATGTGGCACCTGTAAAGCTCAGTACAAGGGGCAGACAATTACACCGTTCAGAATTCGCACCAACAACCACAGATCACATGTGCGAACGCAGCCAAATCTCCCACTTTCAAAACACATCAACAACCTTGGGCACCCATTCGATAACTTTACAGCTATTGTACTCCAATCGAGGTTCAAAACAAATTATGACCGCGAGAGCTGTGAATCGTACCTGATTCACAAATTTAACACAGTCTCGAGCGGCATTAACGAAACAGTAGGCCGGCTATCATGCTTACACATTCAATAGATAAAACAAATAATTATCCCAGACTCATAGAACGGGCGGCAGCATGCATAACAAGCATAGCTTCCGACGTGTTTTCCTTTTTTTCACTTGCATTGTCCCGCATTTACTGCTAGATTCTTTGATTTTTTATTGTTATTCTAATAATGTATTGTCGCGCACTGTATTATATTGTCACCCATTTACTGTTATCCCCCCTCATTTTTTGCTGTCATGTCGGTCTTCGCTTCATACATTGATGAACTGCCGTGGTGACCATTACAGTGACCATTACATTTTTACTCGGAATGGTCATTTGTCTTGCGGTAGTTTGTACTTGCGACTCATTGCAGTTCGTTTCTAGTGTTGGATTTCTTGTTAGCCTCGTATTTTTTCTGTATGTGTGTGTTTGTGTACGGGGTGCCCGTATAAGGATTGATTAGAAACTTGTTATTTTTTGATGTCCTATTTTGTATTCTCTCGTGTTGCCCCCACCCTTCTCTGAATGTATATATCCAAGTCCTGTACAATGGCTCTTCTTTCGTTTTTTCACTACTTTTATTTCTTTTCTCTTTTTCTCTTTTTTTTTCTTTTCTTTTTCTTTTTTCTCCAATTTTGGTTTGCTGGGTGGAAGTCCGACTTTTGACGGGGGTTTTCGAGCTTATCAAAGAAGTATTCTCTCAGGCGAAGTTTTCTGGCGAAGTCGTCAAGATCTTTCAGGAGTTGGAATTCATTGTATTTTCCTGTGCGTGAGCAAAAAGTCAGCCCTCTAGATAGGACGGCTCGCTCATACTCTGTGAGCGGTGTTAGAGATAGATTGGTGATGTTTACACTGTGATGGCCCTGTGTTGAGAGTGCCCTTTGCTGACCTTTGAATGAGCGATATGGGGGTGGGGAGAATTTGATCCAACCGCACTTGGTACTTCTTTCATCCATTCGTCATGAGGAACTTTGTCCCGTGTAAATTTTCTAATTTTGATTATGCCTATCTCTGAAGTTTTTTTTTGTTTTGAAACGTTCTAGTTCCTCGGCCTCCAGCGCGGAAACAAGAAGATTATTCCGAGCCCGACGCTCCTCTGTTCTCAGTATCACCGAAGCTTTCTCAGAGTGCCGAATTGTGATTTTGAGTAACTCTAGGGAAGCTGATTTTATTATGTCGTTCCATTTCTTTTTGTCTCCTTCTGATAGATTATTCATTGCTGGTATCAGCTTCACTTGTAGACCTTCGGTACGATATTAGCCCGATGGTACGTCGTTAAGGTTTTAACATGAAGGTCATGTCTAAGCCGCTTATGAATTATTTTTCGTAATTTAAGAAAAGCTGAAGTTTTGAAACATGGCTGCCGGTGAATTGAGAACAAGAGAGGCGCAGTACTCAAGCGGCCTGTGTATCAGTCCCGGCGCAGTCGCTGGGAGAAAAACCACAACGCTTCCGGAGGTCATATGGTAAACCAGGGGTGTTGGGGTCAGTCCAGAGTTATATGACGGGCTGCTGGTGATGGGTTGCTGTTCTGGTGCAGAATCCACGGCAGGTTTCTGCCTCGGTTGCGTGCTTCTCTTCGGGCTTGCCTCATGACACTATGGCTTGTTTGATGTGCTCGCCTGGGCTTAGGTGCTTGCCGTAGGGGAATGTGCTGTTGCTGTGCCACTGGTGGTCTGGGGTGGCTGTTTTAGTGCTGCGCTGCAGTGTCCCCTCGATGTCCGGGATATGAGTGGTGGGCTGGTGGTGATGTCTGGACGGCTGGCTGCTGCTTGTCTGGTAGACATAGCATTTTGGCCTACGAGTTGTGCAAATGTTCGCGGCTCTGGAGTATTCATTGAATTTTGTTGCTGCTGAGGCTGTGGATGTTGTGGCGTGTAGTCTCTCCATTGCCCCAATGTGAGGTGGCGAATACGGAGGAGTAAGTTATAGATGTTCCAAGACAGCAACGAGACTCCACCGAAGCTGGGGTGCACGCCATCTGCAGAGAGAACTGTGCTAGGGTGGAATATTTCTATTCGGTGGTCTACGAAGAAGGTGTTCTGCTCTCGTCGGCAGATGTCGACAAGGAGGGCATTAAAGGTCTGGGCCTTCTGGTTGATCTTTACAACTTGAGGCCTGTTGGTTGAATTTCTTCGCAAATTTGGAGCCCGAGGTAGCACGAGCGTTGCAAAAATGTTAATAATATCAGGTCTTCCTATTCTGATTAGATGTATCAGTTGTACGTACCGGTCGGCGACGGTAGCGGCATCCATGATTGCGACGTCGTTGCTTCCGACGTGAAGGACGATGTCCGACACACCTAGTGGTACCCAATCCAGGAGGTTGGGGATGTCTTCAATTTTGGCACCAGGTTGGCAGATAAATGCTGGGCTGTGCGGGATTGCAGGATCGAAGTGCTGATGCAAGTATTTCACTTGAGAGTCCCCGATGATGGCGGTAGTTGGGCTCTCGACGGGGAATTTCCAAAGGACGTGTCTTGATGAAGTGCGAGAAGGAGCCATTGTAGAATATATATATATATATATATATATATATATATATATATATATATATATATAATATATATATATATATATATATATACCGCTCGAGACTGTGTTAAATTTGTGAATCAGGTACGATTCACAGCTCTCGCGGTCATAATTTGTTTTGAACCTCGATTGGAGTACAATAGCTGTAAAGTTATCGAATGGGTGCCCAAGGTTGTTGATGTGTTTTGAAAGTGGGAGATTTGGCTGCGTTCGCACATGTGATCTGTGGTTGTTGGTGCGAATTCTGAACGGTGTAATTGTCTGCCCCTTGTACTGAGCTTTACAGGTGCCACATTCCAGGAGGTAGACCACATTAGCGCTGTCGCATGAGAAGTTACCTTTTATCTGAAATGTAAAAGATGGCGCTGTGCTTTAGCACTGGTTGTTGTCATCATCGGAAAGAGTTTGCACCTAGGTTTATTGCATGGCGCGGATCCTCTGAAGCTGCGGTTGTCGATTGTAGACTATGTTATCATATCCCGGATGTCCCTTGCACGCCTATACACAACACGTGGGAGAGCAGGGAAAACTTCTTTCATCTTTTCACTCTGTTGAAGGATGTTGTGGTGTTTCTTAAGAATTGTGCTAACATTGGGCATTGAAGCCAAACCAGATTGGCTTGATAGTCCGGGCGTGGCTGCTTTTTGCCATTTATGATTTCGCGCCGGTCGTGCTTTGAAGCTCACTGAATCGTCGATGACTGACAATGGGTGCCTCTGCCGTGCTAGGTCCACACGGACTTGCTCGCAGTTTGATTCAAAGTCGCCTTCTTTAGAGCAAATCCTACGGAAACGTATACATAGGGACTGACTGTAAGCGATGGATGTTTGACAATGACGGGCGTGACTACTCTGGCAGTGTAGGTACTGGCGTCGGTCTGTGGATTTCTGTAGACTGTTGTCTCAAGTTTGTTCTGCGTGATGGTCACTTGTACATCAAGAAAATTCATTGTCGTGGCTGAATGCGACGAGGAAAACGAGATGTTAAGGTGAGTGCTGTTGAAGTCCGAAATAAACTTTGTGAGATTTTTCTCACCATGTGTCCAGATCACAAATATATCATCAATTAATCTTCTATTTATTATATATATATATTATGTTGGGGAAGTCAAATTGAAAAACTTAACGAATTTATCCAACGTTTCTAGCAGGGACTCGTCTTTGTCAAGAATTAACATACATTGCATGGACGTGTCTTCTTATAGCAGGGGACCTGGCACACAGAGGGATTAAAAAGAAAAAAAGACGGGGGGAGCGGAACACAGCACAGACACCTACCCCATGTTAGGGAAGAAAGGCGCCACGTCGCGCACGCACGAACTCACTGCCCACACACGAGGTGTAAGAGGGAGGCCGGGCTGTGCGGGCACGCGGTTATTTAAAAAAAAGATCGAGAGATAAGCAATAACAAAATAAAGAAAAAAAATTGTGGTGGGGACATAACAAAAGAAGGGAAGTATCCACCAACTGTGGGCGTCTGTACGCCTCTGGCCGCGTTTGTGTGGCCCCGTGTGACTCCAAAATATGGCCGAAAGAGGCTGCACGGGTTGCGACTGCTGACATGGTGACACGTGAGTCGCTAAAACCAGATATGGTTTCCATACGAGGACCACATGGAAAGGCTTGCTTACAGAAAAGCAACTAATAAATAATTCAAAGAGAAAACTGCAGAGCAATGGCCGAGAGAGATAAAAAACAGGAGACATGAGTACACAAGATACACACACAAATGTGTCACTGTTGTTGCTACAACAGACCCCTACAACACTGTTGTTGCCTACGTGTTTGTAGACGGTGTCTAGACACTTGCGCTTGTGGACACTGGGGCCACCGTTTCTGTAATTCACGAAAACTTCTGCCGCTCGCTTCGCATAGTTACCACCCCATCTTCTGGACTCTCACTCCGTACAGCCAGCGCCGAGCCCGTTCATTCTTCTGCCGCCTGCACAGCACGCGTCGTCATCGCGGATGTCTTATGTTGTCGAATTTTTAGTCCTCCGTGCAAGCTCCCATGACGTCATTCTTGGATGAGATTTGCTATCCCTCCGCAGTGCCGTCATTGACTGTGCCCGTGCGCACGTCATATTTTCTCCGCTCTGCGATGCGCCCTTCGACGAGCTTCCGATTCGCCGTGCTGCTAAGCTTGTTGTCAACTTCTCACTGAGGACACTCGCATTCTTCCTGATAGTACCGTTCTCGTCCCTGTTTGCTCCACCTCTGTTTCTGACGCCACCGTTCTTTTCACGCCTTCCCTCGTCCTTGCCTCTCGCCGACACCTATCTCTTCCCTTCGCCGTCATCGACATTAACCACGGTGCTGTCGCCATCCTGGTCTCTGACCCCTCATTCTAAGAGCTCTCCTTGCTCCGTGGCGAGTGCCTCCGCATTTTTAAACCGCTGACTTGATCTCTTCCTTGGACACTGATGTGACCTCCTCCAGTGCCGACGTCGCTGCCCTCACCCCAGGTGGCGCTACTCCAGATCACCCGCTGTCTTCGGACGTTTTCGACCACTCCATTGACCTCGCTCTCGACACAGCTCACCGCGTGCAGCTCCTTGCCCTGCTCAAGCAGTTTCGTTCATCGTTTGACCACCAGTCCACTTCTTTGGGCCGTGCGACCACTGTCGAGCACCACATTGACATCGGCACCCATGCTGCTCTCCGTCAGCGCCCCTACCGTGAGTCGCCTCCCAAGCGCCGGGTCATAACTGATCAAGTTAACGACATCCTACAACGGGACATTATTCAACCATCCGCCAGTCCTTGGTCATCCCAAGTCGTCCTGGTGAAAAAGAAGGATGCCTCGATACGATTTTGCGTGGACTATCACCGGCTTAAAAAAATTACGCGCAAAGACGCCTACCCGCTACCACCTATTGACGATGCCCTTGACTGCATGCAAAGCGCCGAGTTCTTTTCCTCCCTGGATCTCCGTTCCGGCTAATGGCAAGACCCGATGGCCGAGTCCGACCGTCCTAAAACAGCGTTCGTCACCCCTGACGGACTTTCAACGTGATGCCATTCAACGTGATGCCATTCGGCCTCTGTAACGCTCCCGCAACATTTGAACGAATGATGGACAACATCTTGGGCGGCCTCAAGTGGAACGTTTGCCTCTGCTATTTAGATAATGTTGTCGTGTTTTCGCCCGATTTTCCGACGCATCTCAAGTGCATGCGCCAGATACTGAGCTGCCTAAACAGTGCTGACCTTCAACTTAATCTCGAAAAATGTCACTCTGGTGCCCGACAGCTGACAATACTCGGACACCTCGTCTCCAAAGACGGCGTCCTGCCAGATCCTCACAAACTCCGTGCTGTGGTTGACTTCCCTAAACCAACTTCTACAAAACAGGTGCGCCGATTTGTAGGTCTCTGCTCCCATTTTGGGCGATTTTTTCCCAATTCCGCCTCTATCGTCGCGCCCCTTACGAAACTCCTTAATGGTCCCGCCGACCTGTATACGTGGGACTCGGCCTGCAACGACGCTTTTGCGGCGCTCCGTCGTTTTCTAACCACAACACCTATCCTTCGACACTACAACTTCCAGTGCCCCAACTGATGTGCACACCGAAGCAAGCGGAATCGGCCTCGGTGTTGTCCTTGCCCAGCGAAAGCCCGAATTTGCTGAATACGTCGTTGTGTACGCCAGCCGTGCCCTCACCAAAGCTGAGTCGAACTACACCGTGATGGAAAAGGAGTGTCTCGCCGTAGTGTGGGCTCTAACGAAATTCCGCCCATACTTATATGGTCGCCAGTTCACCGTCGTCACTGATCACCACGCCTTGTGCTGGTTGGCCTCACTCAAAGATCCTCGGGGCGCCTTGGCCGCTGGGCCCTCCGTCTTCAGTAATTCAATATTACCGTAGTTTACCGGTCGGGCCGCAAGCACTCCTACGCCGGCGCCTTGTCACGCTCGTCACCGACCTCTCCTGCGCCCTCTTCGCCAATATCTGCTTCCTTACTCGCAGTGCTCACTACCATAAACATTCGCCTTGAACAGCGCCAAGATTTATGGATTTCATCCTTTGCTCGACGTATTTCGTGCGCACTCTACGGCCTCTTTCCCTCGCGCCCTTCGTCGCCAAGCTTCCCATTTTGCCCTCCGCGACGATCTTCTGCACCGCCGCAACTATCGTCCCGACGGCCGAAAGTGGCTGCTTGTGATTCCCCGACATCTGCGATCTGAGATTTGTGAACACCACCATGCCGACCCTCAGAGCACTCACGCTGGCTCGCTGAAAACGTATGAGCGACTACGCCAGAGGTACTATTGGCGATGCATGTACAACTTCGTTCGTCGCTATGTTCGCTCCTGCACTGCTTGTCAGCAGCACAAGTCGACACCTCGCCCTTCGACTGCGCCGTTACAGCCAATACCATGTCCGGCTCGCCCTTTCGATCGTGTGGGCATTGACCTATGTGGGCCACTGCCCTTCATAACCGCTGGGAATCGCTGGATCATAGTCGCCGTGGACCACCTCACTCGGTATGCTGAGACCGCTGCCCTACCTGCGGCCACTGCTCGCGATGTAGCCTTCTTCCTTCTTCATCACTCTATCCTGCGTCATGGCGCTCCTCGAAAACTTCTCAGGGAGCGCGGTCGTGTTTTTTTTTCTTGTCTGAAGTTCTTCACCAGCTTCTCGCCGCGTGCCACACAGTCCACCGCACCATTACTTCATACCACCCTCAAACCAACGGCCTCACCTAACGCTTCAACCGGACTCTTGGAGACATGATCGCCATGTACCTTCGCTCCCACAACTCTAATTGGGATCAGGTTCTTCCGTTCGTCACCTATGCATATAGCAGGGCCTCTCAAGCAACCACCGGCTTTTCTCCGTTCTTTTTCTTTCTTTTATTCGGACGCGAACCTTCTTGTATGTTGAATACAATCCTTCCCTACAATCCCGACAGCTCGGAATACACTTCCCTTTCTGACATTACCCGCCATAATGAGCAGTGCCGCCAGTTGGCTCGCTCTTTCACCGCCGAACTTCAAGGCCTCCGCAACCATGATTCCGATCAAGACACTCCCGCTGTTCACTTCTCCACAAGCCCACTGGTCAGGATCTTTGTTCCCGCTACGTCCAAATTTTCGGCCAAGCACATCGGCCCTTACCGCATCTTATAGCGTACGTCACCTGTCAACTAGATTATCGAACCGGTGACACCTTCTTCGGACCATCGCTGCCGTGACCGCGACGTCGTTAACATCAGCCGCTTGAAGCCTTATTACAGCCCCCTCTTCGTCTCCTCGCCTTGAGTCGCCAGGATGGCTCCCTCTTTCCACCGGGGCAGTTGGAATGAAGAATATAATCCAGCACCGACGCCAACGACGACAAAGCGCATGCGCTGCCTGTCGGACGCTTGTGCTGGAACGCTGCGGCTTGTGTTCCGGTCTCTCGCCTCGCTGTCTCGCAGAGTACTTGTGCTAAGGTCTTCGTCGCCGGCGCTTCCAACGTGCCAATAAACCGCCCTACCAATATATATATATATATATATATATATATATATATATATATATATATATAATATATATATATATATATATAGTATAAAAAAATAAACGTATCTGTTTGCTAGAGGAAAAAATTCAAAGTTGAAAACGCTTCATTTAGCAATAGATTTATTTTGAGTGGACGTTTCGGACAGAGCCTGTCTTGAGAAAGGACAGGCTCGGTCCGAAACGTCGACTCAAAATAAATCTATCGCTAAATGAAGCGTTTTCAACTTTGAATTATATATATATATATATATATATATATATATATATATATATATATATAATATATATATATATATATATATATATATGCAGACAACACAAAGGGAAATGACGGGCTCGTTTGACAAACATATGGTGGAATCCAACAGTCGCCGAAACCAAGGTGCACAGGGGAAGGTTTCATTTTTTTCAATTGCTCAGGCTATCCCGCTATCATGTTCTGGGTCTTAGGTAGAAGCTTTAGGCTTATATTTTTGTTGTCTTTTATAATTACTCATGGTGTAATTGAACTGGTTGGCTCTGTTAAGACTGCTCAAAATCACTGCCTTCTCCAAGTTAATTGCTTTCTCAACTGTACTGATTTTATTGTACTCGCTTTTATTCTAGCCACTCCTCAGTAAATTTTAAATTGAATTCTGAGCCGTACTGATGGCGTCGTCCAAGCGAAGCCAACATTATTATACCTGCACGGCGCGAAACACGCCGGCACAGCATACATACAACGCCACGGACGGGCGCGTCTAGTTGTTTTTCTTTGTACCAAGAGCCTCTCATTCTATCTGCTACTGAATTTTACGGAACGCTCACTTATGTTCAATATAAAATACCAGTAGGAGAAGAGTCTTCTCCCGTTCTTAAGTGCGCACTTCAAACTCATGCACATAAACGCCGCATCCGCCAACCATACAATGCAACCAACCTTCCAACAAGAAGCAATTCTCCTTGCTAGCTCGCCATACGCCCATCCTAAGGCTTCGAGCGCTTCTGAGACGCTGCGGCAACCGTTTACGCTGCAATGGAACAAAACAAATCAGCATGGGCACTGAGACCGAAAGCTACTATTCGACGCCAACGGAAAGAAGCAACGAGGAGGACGAGGAAGAAGGGGAAAGGCAGGGAGGTCAACCGCAAGAATAATCGGTTTGACAAAGGAGCAAGATAATAAAGGATTATTTCCAGGCAATTGTACATGATAGTAAAAAGCCCGCTTAAGCATTGATTAAGATAATGCAAGCATTTTATTGCCAACCTAAACTACCCTTTGACTTTGTGCGAAGAAGCAAGACTTTGCACATACTCAAAGGGTATTTTAAATTGGCTATAAAATGCTTGCATTATGTAGAGTTTAGGCCACCGAGTATTCACGCCGCGTACAAGACCTCAAAAGCGAGCCGGTAATTAGCGATAAAATTTACATGCTT